>CM056050.1:440170865-440663364 GCA_029574335.1 Rana kukunoris
ACTCACCACTTTTACATTGAAGCCAAGATTAATTTCTTCAGCGTTGTCACATGAAAAGATATAATAAAATATTTACAAAAATGTGATGGGTGTACTTTTGTGAGATACTGTATATACATCCTAAAAATGAAAGGCATGTCAGGATACAAATCTAAAATTAACCATCAGTGCTACTTTTCAGAGGACGTTCATTGGTGCGACTGATATAGAATATATAGTTTGTGTAGGAATATAATATTTATCTGAATTCCTTGTGTAATTTTGTGGGTACAGACCGCCACTAGCAGATTTGCTAGAGAGGTATAACGCTTTTGTTATCAAAGCAGTATTGAAAAAAAAAACAAAGAAAAGGCTGACAGGCAGGACTTTCATAACAGAAGGTCCTAGTGGTGCCCAGCAAACCATGCTTTATCCTTTCAGCCAGCATGGTCTGTGTTTAATAACCACTTCAATACCGCTTCACGTCCAAAGACGTGAACAGCGCGGACCTGAGGCGCCGGGGTCACGTCTTTGGACGTGATTTGCTTGTAATTCCCCGCGCGCGCCACAGGGTGGCGCGCGGCGGGGAAAAAACAGTCCCGACGCATCACCGAGGATCCGATGCGTGTACCCGGCGGCCGCGATGTCCGTCAGGTACACGCGATCGTCGGTGAGAGAGCAGGACGTGGAGCTCTGAGTGTAAACACCAGAGCTTCACGTCCTGTCAGTGAGGTGACAGATGCTGTTTCTCTTGTACATAGGGAGACAGCATCGATCACCTCCCCCAGTCACCCCCCACCCCCCAAACAGTTAGAACACACCCCAGGCAAAACATTTAACCCCTTCCTCACCCCCTAGTGTTAACCCCTTCAATGCCAGTCACATTTATACAGTAATTAGTGCATTTTTATAGCACTGGTCGCTGTATAAATGTGAATGGCGCCAAAAATGTGTCAAAAGTGTCCGATGTGTCCGTCGCAATATCGCAGTCCCAATAAAAATCGCAGATCGCCGCCATTACTAGTAAAAAAAAAATATAAAAAAAAAAATCATAATTATGTCCCCTATTTTGTAGGTGCTATAACTTTTGCGCAAAGCAGTCACTTATTGTGATTTTTTTTTTTTTTTTTACAAAAATACGTAGAAGAATACGTATCGGCCTTAACTGAGAAAAAAAAATATAAAAAAAAAAAAACAAATGGGATATTTATTATAGCAAAAAGTAAAAAATATATATATATTTTTAAATTGTCGCTCTTTTTTTCATTATAACGCAAAAAATAAAAACCGCACGGGCGATCAAATACCACCAAAAGAAAGCTCTATTTGTGGGGAAAAAAGGGACGCCAATTTTGTTTGGGTGCCACGTCGCACTACCGCGCAATTGTCAGTTAAAGCGACGCAGTGCCGGAAGCTGAAATTTCGCCTGGGCACGAAGGGGGTTTATGTGCCCAGTAAGCAAGTGGTTAAAAAATACAGACACAAACTTTGCATGACATGACAAATTAGGAAGTCATGCATCAGATGCATATTTTTGATTAATTGCTATTTTGCACAGGAGTTGTTTTATCACGGGAGTTGTTTATGTATTTGCATCAGATGCAATAGAATATGTATATATTATTTATTTTAGTGTAGTAAGCGCCACATCTTTCCAATGTTTTACATCAAAATTGGGAAGAGCTTAGAGTGCAGTCTCATGTTTGAGACCATCTATATCTATATTTTGGGGCCTTGTGTAGTCAAACATTTCTTGTTGGTTCTTTTTACACTGTGAGAAAAGAACCACACCTGAGATTGAATGAACCTTGGACCTTATTGCCATGTAAGATGTCTTAGAAGGGCAATCTAAAGGTCAATATTTATAAAATAATATTATAAAGTGTATGCATGCTACATTTAGTGGTTTTACATATGTCTAATTATTGAAACCAAACCTCAATTTCCCTAGTGCAAACCGAGGACCTGGTTCCAGAATATGGAGGGAAATAACAATTAAGATTGAATGGAGGTGCACAAGCCAGATCATAACAAACATACAGTATAAACCATTGGCAGGATGGATTTGAGGAAATTCACCCATCACTAATATTGAATTAAAGCGGAGCTTGGCCCAAAAGCGGAAGTTCCGCTTTAAGTCCTCCTCCCCTCCTCTGCCACATTTAGCAGGTTATTTTTATTTTTTTTCTTGTACGGAGCGGGTACCTAGTTTTTACATGTACCCACTTAAACTTTTTCTTGGATTGGTCACCTCTCCCCTTCCCTACTGCAGTATTCTGGGACGTATCACAGGTCTCGGAAGACTGCAGGACCATTCACAAAGCAATGGTGCTGGGACCTCGAAGGCTAGTGATGGCACTGGATCCCTGTTAAATGCCATTATTAAATGTCTTTTAATCTTTTTGTTTTCTTCTTTTTTTTGAGAACTACTTTAAGTTATAGTAAATTGTATTAAGGTAACATTCTCTTAGAGCATATTTGGAAATAAAAAATGAAAGAGCAGATTGACACATTGAAGATTTATCTTGCTGTGTGAATTTTCAGAACAAATTGAAATGTTTTTTTTTTCTTTTGTGACTGAATGAATGAATGAACCAATGGCTTGTAAATGTATTTATACTCCTCTCTTCTTTTTACATGCACAGAGTACCCAAAGCTTGTATCATTGTTCCACTCACATAAAAGGACAACACAGTGTAGTGCTCTCTAAAATATTTCTTGCAAGAATTACCTGCATGGCATCATTGTATTAACCTTTCCATGCAAGAATGGTTTTGCACTGCATCTCCTTGTTAAGCATTATGTACAAGAGTGTGCATGCAGAGCATTGATTTTTTTTTTTTTTTTTTTTACTGTGTAAATCCACCACTCCTCAGTTTCCTGTTTATTTGCTCTTTGCTATTTTCTTAGCGAGTCAATATAAATTGTAAATGTTTGAAACAGTTTCTGATTAAGCCCAAAATGTAATTAACATATTGGTAGCTTTGTAACTTGGATATAATATATAGTTTGATCTCATTGATCAGTAACATTACACTCACATGTAGTACAGTATGTAAGATGCTGTGTATGATAGGGAACATGATGGGAAAATACAATTACGTGTACTGTAAATCTGCTTTGTTATGCTTCTCTGTAGATTAGAATATAGAAAACATGTTTGTTCTACTTTCATGGTGTTCAGTTCCACATTTGTGATAACTTCAACAGTACCTTTTGTCTGTTTTTCAATACCCACAAAAGACATTGAGCACAACTGGTAGATAGCTTCTAATGCCTCGTACACACGATCAAAATTTCCGATGTAAAAAGTCAGATGTAATTTTTTTCATCAGATATTCCGACCGTGTGTATGCCCCATCTGACCTTTTTTTTGTCTGAAATTCAACAGAGTTAGAAAGAGAATAAAAAACAGATAAAATTTCTATCGGAAATTCCGTTCGTCTGTATGGAACTCCGATGGAAAAAAACATGCATGCTCGAAAACAATTAGACGCATGCTCGAAAGCATTAAACTTAATTTTTCTAGGCTCATTGTATTGTTGTACGTCACCGCGTTTTTGACAGCCGGTATTTGGTGTGTCCGTGTGTAAGCAAAACAGCTTGAATGGAATTCCATCAAAAAAACCTGTCAGAGTTTATTCCGACGGAAACTTAGATCGTGTGTACAGGGCATAACTGAATCCAATTAATACACCATATCGAGAGACATATGCTGTATTGTAAAAATGGGCATTACATAACAGGTATAAAAAGAAGGTTGCTTTTCAGGAGCTAAAGTTAGTGAACAGAGTGGAATATACTTACAAATTGCAGGGTATTTTCTAGGGAAACATTTTCAGCTACTTAAACTGACTTTATGGTCAAATTGTAGTCTTGATGGCTAAACACAGGGGCCACGAACAGGCTTCCTTACCCTTTCCTACAGAGTCCATCTTTGAATTCTGTCTTTGCTTCTGCACAGTCAACCAAGGATGAGGAGGATTTTTTGAGGATTTGAGCAAGTCCTCCTCACAGTAAGGGTGCACCCCCCACATTTAAGATTTAGGGAAATGTCTGCTGACCTTTGCAGCCATCTGGTCCTACAACATTTCAGACCTTTAGTTCCGGAACATTGATTTCAGGAGCTACATACTGGGTTTTGCAGTCTCTGCCTGGTTATGTTGGCTCTTACAAAAATATTAGTGATATCCCTCTATCTATCCTCACTTGCAAGGGTGCCTTTCTTGTCGCCATCTCTTCTGGGACGTAAGTTTCTGAGTTGACAGCCTTAACCTATAATTCACTGCTTCTTGTTGTACACAAGGATAATGTTGTTTGGAGACCCAGGGCCTTTTTTTTTTCCAGGGTGGTTTCTTCCTCTAACCTCAACCAGGACATTGTTCTATCATTTATTCTCTCCTATAAACATCCCAAGGAATTTTTTCTCCATTGCCTAGATCATAGGGGCTGTAAAGAATTTTTTTTTTTTTACCTTAATGCATTCTATGCATTAAGGTGAAAAAACTTCCGAGTATACTGGCCCCCGTTATACTTACCTGACCCCTCAAAAGTCCCACGCTCGGCCCCGAAATCCTTTTATGCCACTCAGCCTGGCCATTGATTGGCTAGAGCGAATGAATTAAAAGCAGTGCAGCCATAGGCTTGCGCTGCTGTCAATCACATCCAATGATGCAGCACGCTGAGGGGCAGGGCTGAGCAATACAGTGAGCGGCTATGGCCGCTCACTGTATCACAGGAGCGCGCCCGCAAGGACTCCACACTATGCAAGGGAGCTCGCATGAATGTAGGGAGGACCAGAGACAGCCGCCGAGGGACCCCAGAAAACGTGGATCGGGGCCACTCTGCAAAATGAGCTGCACAGTGGAGGTAAGTATAACATGTTTGTTATTTTAAACAAAACATTTTTTACTTTACATATCCTTTAAATATGCATTGTTTGAGTATATATTTTATGTATAACTCGTTTTAAACAATCTGACTCCATTTGTTGTTCCTCTTGGAGACAGCCTGCTTCTTGTTTTAATATCGCAGCCTTGTCAGCTGATAATTTAAGCTTATGACCTCAAGTGCAAAGTTTCCCCTTTCTTTTTCAAGGCACACTCCACTTCATGGACTTTTTAACATCAGGCATCTGTTTCTCAGATTTGCAGCCAGTGATCTTTTGGACTGAGATCACACACTTCTATTTCTGTAAAATGTATTATGAATGACACCTCAACACCCGGTTGCCTCACTCCTTACCTATTAAAGAACTGTAAGACAGAGGAGGTAGTAGTGGACCTCCCCCCTTGTTAAAGGGGGCTTCCAGATTCCAATTAGTCCAGATTCCATTAAGCCACCTGCCCGCAGAATTACAAAACCAGAGCCCAGGGTTGTAGGGATGAGGCCTGTGTCTGCATAAACATGGGAACAAGGTGCTTTGGGGTTGGTGGGCTTAACACACACTGGGGTTTACTTACTAAAGACAAATTCACAGTGCACTACAAGTGCACTTGGAAGTGCAGTCACTGTAAATCTGAGGGGGTCATGCAAGGAAAATAAAAAACAGCATTTTTGCTTGTATATGATTGGATGATAGAAATCATCAGGGCTTCCCCTCATTTCAGATCTTCCCTCAGATCTACAGTGACTGCACTTGCAGTGCACAGTGGATTTGCCTTTAGTAAATCCACTCCATTGTCTGTGTAAATCACTGCATATAGAACTCTTTGTAATTTTAAAGTATAACAGCTATTTCTGCCTTTAGGCACTCTGTCAGCTATCCCTAGATACTCCTAGCCTCTAATTTATACTGACAAAAGGCTGCTGGGAACCTTGACTTTTTAAGGAGGGGCTGCTGAAAAAGAAAACCTAATTTATTGACCCTTCTAAGCCACTTGACCACGGTGCATTAGCAAGGAAGTGCATTTGTAGTAATTGGTTCCTAGAGTGACCAAAGATGCATTAGAATACAATTTTTCTAAACTGTGAAATTGGATTTGGGGTTACCTCATGTTCAATCTACACCTGAAGCTCATCCCTAACAAACAGCTTTTAAAACAGAGTTCTGCAGTTAACATTTTTTTCGTCTTTATTAATGGATGGGGAAATCCAAGTATAGCAATTACTTGTACTGTATATTCAGCATATACATTTCACATTTTATTGTACGTGTTCATATAATTACACAACTTTTTTTGTCTTTTCATTCCAGTGCCTTGTGTTTGAAGATGCACCAAATGGAGTTGTGGCAGCAATGGCAGCTGGTATGCAAGTGGTCATGATTCCAGATGAAAATCTAAATCGAGATTTAACAAAGAAAGCATCTTTAGTGCTCAAATCAATGGAGGAATTTAAACCAGAATTATTTGGCTTACCACCTTATAAATAGAAACAGAAGTGTGTGGTAGTTAAAGCTGTTTCCACCCACAGTTGCCTTAATAAAGTATAATTGAAAGCATTAATTCAAGTTTTTAAATTGAAAATAAAGAAAGAATTGTTCATACAGTTATTTTCTTTATTTCTCATGCTGTCATTTGCCACTCAGATAGTGAGCAATTACATAATGGTAAAATTGAATTAAGACACCAGTTCATCTATTTCAACCTGAGTGTGTGTATCTGCAAAATTCTATTTTCTATATTCTTTTATAGTGTGTTCACTAAGAAAGCCATCTAAGGCTGATTTCACACTGAGGCACTTTGCAGGCACTAGTGCGCTAAAAATAGCGCCTGCAAAGCGACATGAATGAGCCGCTCCTTTATATCCAGTGTGAAAGCCTGAGGGCTTTCACACTGGAGTGTTGCGCTGGCAGGACAGTAAAAGAAGGATTTTTAATAAACGGCTTACCTGTAAAATCCTTTTCTTGAAGTACATCACGGGACACAGAGCGCATAGCCATTACACTTGGGTTATATGGGTACCTTCAGGTGTGGACACTGGTGTAATCAATTTCACAGGAAGTTTCCTCCCTATATAACCCCCTCCCACTGGGAGTGCTTCAGTTTTGTAGCAAGCAATTCCCTCCGAGGTTACACAATGTTCCCCAAAAGAGGGGTGGGAGCTCTGTGTCCCGTGATGTACTTCAAGAAAAGGATTTTACAGGTAAGCTGTTTATTAAAAATCCTTCTTTCTTTATCGTACATCACGGGACACAGAGCGCATAGCCATTACACTTGGGATGTCCTAAAGCAATGCTCTATGAAGGGAGGGAGACCGTAAGGCCAAGAATAGCCAAACAAAAAATTATCAGGAAGTAAAGTAACTCCACCAACAGAAAAAAAGGGGGCGTGACCCGGACCAGAGGATTCTATACTGCTGCCCGTAGGACCGCCTGCCCAAATGCTGCGTCCGTACCCTTTGCAACGTCCAACTTATAACATTTAGTAAACGTATGTACGGAAGACCAGGTTGCCGCCTTGCAAACCTGTGCCATAGAGATCTGATGGTGTGCCGCCCAGGAGGCACTCATGGCCCTTGTAGAATGGGCTTTAACTGATAAGGGAGGTGGAACGCGCTTCAGACCATAGGCCTGAAAAATCAGCTGCTTAATCCACCTAGCCAAGGAAGACTTGGCAGCCGGCTGACCCTTCTTGGGGCCATCCGGAAGAACAAAAAGCACATCTGTTTTCCGAATCTTCTCTGTAGCCTTGAGATAGACCCTCATGGCTCGAACCACGTCCAAAGTATGAAGCAGTCTTTCCTCTCTGGACTGGGGAGTAGGAAAGAAGGATGGTAGGACTAGGTCCTGATTCAAGTGAAAACTGGATATGACCTTAGGAAGGAAAGAAGGTTGAGGCCGCAGAACCACTCTGTCCTTATGCAGAATAAGGTATGGCTCCCTGCATGACAAGCCTGCCAGCTCGGAAACCCTTCTGGCCGAAGCCATAGCTACCAAGAAAACCAACTTTCGGGTTAGTAGCACAAGAGGGATTTCTGTCAGAGGTTCAAACGGCTGCCTTTGTAAAGCTGACAAAAAACAAACTGACCAGAAGACCAGATTTAAATTCCAGGGGCAGAGGGGAGCTCTAATAGGGGGATTCACATGCAAGACCCCCTGCAAGAAGGTTTTCATAAGTGAATGGGTGGCCAAGGGTCTTTGAAACCATATCGATAAAGCCAACACCTGCCCCTTTAGAGTACTAAGAGCCAACCCTTTGTCAACGCCAACCTGGAGGAATCGCAAGATCCTGTCAATAAAAAACTTTCGAGGATGCCATTTTTGAGACTCGCACCACTCCACATAGGTTCTCCAGACTCTGTAATAAATATTTCTGGAGACCGGTTTCCTAGCCTGAATCAACGTAGATATGACCTGAGCTGAGAGGCCTCTGCCCTTAAGAATTAGGGATTCAGCCGCCAAGCCGTCAAATTTAGCTGCTGTGAAGCAGGGTGACAGATTGGGCCCTGAGACAGCAGATCTGGGCGCAGGGGGAGCGGCCACGGCGCCCCGACTGACATCTTCACGATGAGTGCGTACCAAGCCCTCCTGGGCCAGGCTGGGGCCACCAGGATCACAGGCCTGCGCTCCACCCTGATCCTCCGTAGAAGGCGGGGAATCATCTGCACTGGAGGGAACGCATACAGGAGAGAAAACTGGTGCCAGGGGCAAACCAACGCATCGGTCCCGTAGGCCGAGGGATCCCTGGCTCGGGATATGAATTTGTCCAACTTTTTGTTGGATCTCGTTGCCATAATGTCCACATCTGGGACTCCGAATCTTTGGCAAATCTCTTGGAATACCTGGGGGTGAAGAGACCACTCCCCCGGGAGCAACTGTTGACGACTCAAAAAATCTGCTTGAGAATTGTCTATCCCTGGGATGAACACCGCCGAGATGCAGGGTACATGGGCTTCGGCCCATGAGAAAATCAGGTTTACTTCCCTTTGGGCTGCTAGGCTCCTCGTGCCCCCTGGTGGTTTATGTCTGCCACCGCAGTGGCATTGTCGGACTGTATCCTTACTGGCAGACCCTGAAGGGGGAGAGTCCAGGCGATCAGGGCCAGCCGAGCAGCTCTGATCTCTGGGATATTGATGGGAAGCAGTTTTTCTGCCTCCGACCACTGCCCTTGCTGGGTCTGTCCTTCTAGACCTGCCCCCCAACCTGACAGGCTGGCATCCGTGGCTACTATCTTCCACGTGATGGGGCAAAAGGATTTCCCCTTTGACAAATTTTGAGGGACCAGCCACCAAAACAAGCTGCGCCGGACTCCTGGGGAGAGCACTAACGGACGATCCAACGCCTGAATGGACTTGTTCCAAGCAGAGAGAATGGCTGCCTGAAGATATCTGGTATGGATCTGGGCGTAGGGCACTGCCTCGAAGGCGGCCACCATCTTCCCCAGCAGTCGCATACATAGGCGAATAGTCGGCCTCTTCTTGCCTAAGATCACTTGAACTGCTTGAGTTATTGATCTGACCTTTGCTTGAGGTAAAAATATCCTCTGGCAGTCTGTATCTAGCCGAAGGCCTAGATATTCCAACTGCTTTGTGGGTTTCAATATCGATTTTTCTTGGTTCACAATCCACCCGAATTCCTCTAGATGCTGAACTGTGCGAACTACTGCCTGATTGAGGCTGGAAGCTGAGCTGTCGATAACCAGAAGATCGTCCAGGTATGCCAGGACCAAAATGCCTTCTGTCCTTAGGACGGCTAGCACCGGGGCTAACACCTTTGTGAATACCCGCGGAGCTGTTGCCAACCCGAAAGGGAGGGCTACGAACTGGTAATGACGGTGATCTATCATAAAACGAAGAAACTTGTGATGTGCCGGGTAGATCGGCACGTGCAGATACGCATCCTTTATGTCTATAGATGCTAGAAAGTCGTCTTGATGTAGGCTGGCTGCCACCGAACGTATGGACTCCATACGAAAGGTCTGAATCTTTAGAAAGCGATTTAGGCGTTTGAGGTCTAAGATAGGCCTGACGTCGCCATTGGGCTTTGGTATTATGAAAAGGTTGGAGTAGAATCCCAGACCCCATTCCTGGGTTGGTACTTCTACAATTACTCCTTGGAGCAAGAGACGATCCAATGCTTTTACAAGAGAGGCCCTCTTTAATGGGTCGCTTGGAAGACTTGACCCCTGAAAATGAGGAGGGGGGACTTCCCGAAACTCTAGCTTGTAGCCCGTGGCTACCATGGATAGTACCCAAGAGTCGGGAATTCTGGCCTCCCACACTTCGGAGAAAAAACGAAGCCTTCCCCCCACCTAAGAGAGTGGGGGCGCCCCTTCATGAATCTGACTTAATGACTGGTTTAACCGGCTTGCGAGACCATGGCCTCTTGCCTGCCGTGGCTTGTCCTTGTGGGCACAACATGATGTTTCTCCAAAGCAAGGTAAATACCTCTCAGTTGCCTTGAAAACAATTGTTTCTGTTTTTCTATTCTGGTGAAAAGTATCACTAGCACAAATAGAGAATGTATACCTCCCTAAAAAAAAACACACAGACAGCAGTAAAAGTGCTTACTGGAGCATACTGATAGCAGGTGAAAGCAGTGTGATTGAGAGATTAACCCATCACCTTGCTGCTTTTCATAATTTGTCCAGTCACACTCTGAGAAGTTGGTATATTACACCTTGACTGTTGCTGGCCAACATTTAATGCAGAAAACGTAGGACATCTTACGTTGGAAAAAAACAAATAAACATAAAAAACTATTTTTCGTGCCTTAAAATTTTCGGTTTTGCTGCACAGCCTCCCACAGCCCACCAACCAAAGCCCCACCCCTTAGCATGGTATTAAATAGAGTGCATCTTTATGGGTATTAAAGTCCTAATATAACCCCATATAGATGCAAGGGGGGGGGATGAGGGGAAAGACTAGTATAAATATTGCCAATAACTTACATTTTAAGGCTTCATTTCCATGGACGTTTTTACAGCCACTTTTCTGAGCGTTTTTTGCAGCTTAAAAACGGCTCTCCATGTTAGTCTATGGCCACATTAAAAAATGCACAAAAACGCTCAAAAACGCTGCCGTGGCGTTTTTGAGCTCCAGCTCAAAAAAATAATTTTTTTTTTTTCAACAAATAAACATGGACAGGCGTTTTTAAGCTGTAAAAAAGTGTCTGTAAAAACATCCATGGAAATGAAGCCTAAAAGTAGAAGGTGGAAAAACCTAGTAGCAGTTTGTTTTTACATTTAGAAATTATCTGGATTTGAAACAAGCTAATCTAAACCAGATATCCAGAATAATTTATTGTCAATAGCAAGCCTGTTTTAGTGCCGGTTTACAAATATGCAATTCAGGAACCAGTGCGATTAAAGTGCAGGTTCCCGCATCGCATGTCATTTGCCAGCGGTTCACACTGACATCTGCACACCGCTGCGGATGTCAGTGCAATATTAATGACACCCCCATACGGTCTGCCAAATGGTGCAAATGTGTAAATTCACCTTACAGATTTTTCTGTAAAGGTGAATTTACCCTTTAAAGTGTTACTAAACCCAGGAGCCTGCATTCACTATATCTGGTCACAATACATAGAACATGAAAACGCAATAGTTTTTGTAAATATAAACTGCTAAACACCTTTTCTCATCAGCAGTATATAGCAGTCTTATGACTTCTATCAGTGTTTTACAAGGTCAAACCTTGTAAATCCTAATACGGGAAAACTGTGAGGAGAGTTTTTGGCCAGGAATCCCAGCCGTGTGTATGCTCCTTGCAGTTTTTCTGACGGAAAAACTGCCCAAAAAACGCTGGATGAAAGAAAAAAAAGAACCAGTTCTCTTTTTTCCCCGCCGGGAAATCCTGATCCATCGCAGTTTTGCTGTTGGAAAAACCGGCTTTGTGTAGGGGAAATTAATAAAGAAAAGAGAATTGAAATTCCAACACTTCCTTATAATTCTTCACCAAGTGATATTGAACACACCAAACTTATAAGTGATCCCTCCACCAGTAATAGATGGCTACTCTCACCTCAGCAATAGACCGCTGTATTACCAGATGGTCAATAACGCAGGTATATCAACAGGGACGACCAGGGAGCAAGATGGTAATTAACTTCCTGATACAATGGCCATGCACATGGATCCGGACATGCAAGAAGAAACCACAAAATCTAAGAGCTTCCCGCCGGGTAAGACTATTTAATAAACATATAAAAACGCAGGCTACTCACATTTAGCCAAAGTAATAAGGCATATACAAAACACAAGCAGGGCATCGAATCTGGACATCGAATCTTAAAATCGAATATGTAGGCTCTCAGAATGGCAGCGAACGACACAGTAAGCTCCTGGCCCTGCTGAGGAAGTTGTAACTACGCAACGCATCCAGGGGATAGGAGATTACTGTGTTGTTCGCTGCCGTTCTGAGAGCCTACATATTCGATTTTAAGATTCGATGTCCAGATTCGATGCCCTGCTTGTGTTTTGTATATGCCTTTAAAAAAAGGGGGTTGCCATCCGGGCCCCTGGGGACCTCTGGGCCCCTTACAGGTGTACTGCCTGTACCCCCCTGATGGCGGCTCTGCCCCTGACCCTCTGTTTGGACAGTCCTGAATGGCCGATTGCTAAGCACCCTCCCAAGAAAAAAAAAACTCTAGAAATACACACAACATTTTTCTTGTGAAAAAAAGAAATACACACCAAACTGAGCATGTGCACTGTGACTCCAAAGGCTCTGTCTTATCAGAAGATGGAAGAAAGGGAGGATCAGAGAAGACAGGATAAAACCGCATTTTTTCAAAATGTTGAGGATAAACCCCTGAGGTTCCACAGTGAGTATAACGAGCATGCTTTTCTGCATACACACTGATTTTACTGTTGTGGGTTTAATAACACTTTATGCATACACCCATGCAAGGGCCACGTTTTGCCTGCATACATGTGCACAGATGTTCTGTGCATCCCCGTGCAGGCAGTCCCATTCATATCAATTGGAACAAGTCTGCTGTTTTCAATTTGACACCATGCAGGTGCCAACCCTGAATGCAGACAGTGTGAGTTTGGGGCCATGAACTCGCACTCTTACGGCTGTCAAATTGGGACTGCCTGCACAGGGATGCATGGGTCACATGGGTGGCAAACATGGCCTTTGCATGGGTGTACACTGTAGTACACCTGTGTGAATGAGGCCTTATCTTAGTAGGTGTGTTAATGGTAACTTTTTTAAAATGATTGTAAACAATCACCCTGTAAAATAACCCATTCAGTTTATTATAGAAATGAAAGGGAAAAAAAATGTTGTATATATATTAAAAAAACATTATGAATACCTTGTTTTAGTGATCACATTCCCTCTGTTCCCAGCTGGGATTGGAGAAGCAGCAGGACACTAAGCTTCCCAGTAAATGGTTGTGCAGCGGGGACATGTCAGGACAAGTCTAATCATTGGAGGAGAGCAGGCTAATTTCCCAGCACAGCTAGAGAACTGACCATGGTGTGTTCTCCTGCTTAGTAAATATATAAAGTGACTAAAGCGCTGGTGTAAATACTTAAATAACCACAAATAAATAGACAATGAACAAATGATTAAAGCTGCAACTAGTATTGTGCTCTGACACTGTGATAAGACGAATAAAATATATGTGTAGCTAAAATCAACCTACTATTTATAAAAACAGATCATAAAATGCAAACAGTGAAAATAAATATGTGATAAAATACAATAAAAATTTCACAATTCAAAGTGTATGGAAAAAATCAAATAAAAGAAAATATATAAAAAAAAATTATAAAAACATCCAAAAGGTGTGGATGGGCTTGCCTGATTAGTATGCAGTCACTGCAGATGAATCCCTGTTAGAATGCAATCCTATTTCACATACAGGCAGGTGAAGGTTTCGGGTGCTTTTCATATGGATTCCTATTTCAGTAGTGCAGGGTACCCTTGATAAAGTCACGTGACAAGTGACGTAACGCATAAGGGAGGAGCCGAGTGACAAACCCAGGAGACAGAGAGCTCTATAGTGTATCTGATCGTATAAAGCGCCAGTCTTATTGGCCAAATGTAAGTTATGTGGCACTAATCGGAACATAGAATATAACAACAGCATATTGCGCTATGGTTTATTGTTTCTGGTTCCTTTTTGAGAGTCACGTTGCACAAAGCACTTCTGAAGTAGGAATCCATATGAAAAGCACCTGAAACCTTCACCTGTCTGTATGTAAAATATGATTGCATTCTAACAGCAGGGATTTATCTTCAGTGACTGCATACTAATCAGGCAAGCCCATTCACACCTTTTGGATGTTTTTTATATATTTTTTTATATATTTTCTTTTATTTGCTTTCTCCTGCTTAGTGTGGTCAGTTTTTTAATGGGAAAGCAGAAAGGCTGGCAGGAACACCAGGGATTTCACATGAAGGAAGCAATACAAAGAGAACAGGATACTTTCTCAGACAAGTACATGGTACAGCAGACACATATCAGGGATCAGCTTTAAGCATAGGGATATGGCAGGCTGTGTTTTATGATGACAATTAAGTTTAGGAGAGGTGATAATTGTGGAGCAGCAGAAATCATTTTTAAATCAATGTTTGTTCTCTGCATCAAAAGGTTTTCAACAGAAATCATGTGGGTTATTTTGGTCACCTAAAATAAAGCGTACATTTATGTATCAGTGTGATTGTTGTTTGTGGACCCATCCAAAACAAATGCAATGTCATGATAGTAAAGCAAAGGAAGCAATGATTTGGTTAGGGAGCAGTGAAGATTTGCTCCTGATTAAGATTTGCCTAAGAAGAAATTTGGGCACATGCAGCTTTTCATTTTATGTCCTATCCTATGTAGTGTATATGACTGTCAGAGCTATGAGAATGCCATAAACCTGAACACCCCATTATACCTCCTTCAGCAAGGGTTGTTGGTTTTCAGAAATTGCTTTGTTTTGTTCTTTACCAATAATGTATTATCAAAGTACCTCTTCAATCAGGAAAATGATATGCTGTACATAACATTAATTTTGCAAGAAACTGCATATGGAAAATTACTTTGAAAAAAAAAAAATCACTTGTTCAAAAGGTACATTTAGAAATATTTTTTCCTATGCATAATATATTTTGCTATTCAATGTATAATATAAAATGTTTACAAAAGTATTCATTTTTGATGGCCCTGTCACCTCAATGAAAACAAGTTTTGTTCTTTTCTGTTTTATTTTTGTGATCTCTTTCTTTAATCATAAAACCCTTGCACTTCTGTCACTGTTTGTCATAACAGCAAGGCAGTATAAACTATAAAAATGCAAATATTGTTATCATATTCAGCCTATTTTGTGCCTTGTTGTTTTTATCTTATCAGGTTTATAGTTTATTTGGGATATTTGATTTGGATATAAAATACACACATCTGTATTGGAGAGAAAAACATGAATTTAAAGTCCAAGTAAACAGCTAAATTCACGGATTAAATACATATAACATAATGTTTTTCCTGCCAAACTATTTGCATGCATGTCCATTTAGTCTTATGCTGCGTACACACAACTGTTTTTCATGTCATGGAAAAAAAACAGTTTTTCTCGATGTGATTCTTCTCGAACTGGCCTTGCATACACACGATCGTGATACAAAATGCTCGAGCAAAGGGCAGTGACACACGACGGCACTATAAAGGGGAAGTTCCATTTGAACCCTTTGGGCTGATATGCTAATTTCCCATCTCATAACTTGCTTCTGAGCATGCATGTTTTTTTCCCCCATCATTGACACGTGACCGTTTTTCTCGACAAGAAACAACGAGAAAAAATAGGGCAGGTTCTAAATTTTTTAATGCGCATTTTTCTCGTCAAGAAAAATGCTCTGGAGCCTACACACGACCGTTTTTAATGACCAGTTTAAAAAATGGCATTTTCTCGTCATGAAAAACGGTCGTATGCATTAAGATTCATGCAGCCCTGACGGAAAGCACAGCCAGTCTGGTAACCAGGTCTTGTCCCTGCACCTAGCCTGTGATGAAAATGAAAAAGCAGCAGAAAAATTTGTGAATTTGTGAATCAAAACAATTTATCCTCCTATCAGCATGTAGTTTGTCCGCACCCCTGCTTCTCTCTTTCCCAGTCTGAGCTCTCCCTTAATGGGGATTACAATAGGCTGATACCAAGTAAAATTCAAGTACTGTAGATATTGGCCTGAAGTTCAACTTTACAGCCATTACTAAAAGAAAGACATTGGGGTTGATTTACTAAAACCGAAGGGTGCAAAACCTGGCACAGCTGTGCATAATAGCCAATCAGCTTCTGAAAAAAAAAATGGAAGCGGATTGGTTTCTATGCAGAGTTGCACCAGATTTTGCACTCTCCAGTTTTAGTAAATCAACCAAACTGTGCAAAAATAAAGGGATTAATGTATGATTTGTGCACACGCCTTTGTCTATATCAGCCTTTTTCAACCAGAGTGTGTTGAGGGTTCTTCAGGGGTGCCTTGGCAAAATGCCTAAAAATTGACAAAAATTGCCGGTGGGTGGATGAAACCTGCCCTTTAGTTAGACAAAGCCACAGGTTTTAATTGTGCAACATTACGACCTTCTAACTGCCAATCTCCTAACAACCAATTATATTATCAGTTGGTATGGACAATGTCAGTCACCTGTATAGTATCCTTGTTTCACCCTGACTTGCTTCTTTTCATCAGCTTAGGGATCACATTAGTTGAGTGATTGAGAAAAACTTAGGAAGAAGAGAAACATTGGATACTAGCCAGTACCAGTTTGCACCTCTATCATTGGGTCTCCTATATGTGTGTATGTTGCTGCATTATGTAAAACTATTAGAATAGTGTTTACATTTTAGAATGGGGTGCCTCAAGACTGTCCATAATTTTAAAGGGTGCTTTGACTAAAAAAAAAGGTTGAGAAGCACTGGTCTATATTCTGTTGCAAATCGAGAGGTGTTCAGGAAAGATATTTGGAGACACTATACCTGTGACTCTAATAACCAAGTACTACAATATAAAGTTTTATTATTTTTCTATTTTCTTCTAAAGGTTAAGCTAGGTGGACCTATAAAAGGGGGGGAAAGATATGCCGCCACACTACCAGTAGTAGTAGTGAGGCAGCGTATCTTGTTCCCCCTTTTATGGGTGTATTTTAACATGAATTGATGTAATAAATATTTGTAATTTAAAAGAAAAAGTATTGTGTAGTTCATACCATACCATGAAAGTCCTAAGTGCCTCAATCCAATGTTTTCTTCTCTGTACTTGATACAGTATAGTGTCGGTATCATATTTTGTATACTACTATGCAAATGCCCTTTACCTCGGACTCCCCAAGTACCAAATCGCTCGTCTTCAAGTCGTTCAAAATACGGCCGCCAGACTTGTGACTGGGAAAAAACCCTGGGAATCGATCTCATCTTCACTGAGATCCCTTCACTGGCTACCAGTTAAAGACAGAATCACCTTTAAAGCTCTCTGTCTAGCGCATAGATGTATCCATGGGAATGCTCCCCATTATCTATGCGAAAAATTAAAAATTCACAATCCCAATCGTATTCTACGATCCACCAATCAAAATCGGCTTCAGATACCGAAAGCCAGATACAAGTCCAAAGGAGACAGGAGATTCGCTATCCAAGGTCCCAGACTATGGAACGCCTTACCAGCCTGCATTCGGCTGGAGGAGAACTACTTAGTCTTTAGGAGAAAGATTAAGACTCATCTCTTTTGATCTCAAGAGAGACAGGAACAACAAGCGCCCAGAGGCGATTTACTTCGCATGTGCTGCGCTATATAAGTTCCCATTCATTCATTCATTCATTCATTCATTCATTCATTCATTATTATCCTGCTTATTTATACACATATTATTTATTATTATCCTACACACGCAAAAAAAAAAAAAAGAAGTTCCCATGTCACCAGCAGATCAGGGATGTACTTATGTACTTGTAGGTAACAATAAGTCATGTTGAAACTGATATAAGGTCTCCTCCAGAAAACAATATAATTTTGTGGCTATTAGGTGCCTATTCTGGTTACTTGGTCAGCCAATGGTAGATGAAGGCTATACTAAGAAACAGAGTTTAAACAGAACCAATCATGAATGGGTAAATTCAAGAAGGTGAATATTCCATCTTATATCAGTGTAGGCTGACTTATGATAGATTTATATATATATATATATATATATATATATATATATATATATATATAAATCTATCACCTTATTTAGCTGTTCTACTGTATAAGACATCAGAACCAACTGCCTGACCTGAATCAATGAATACTCTGAAGAAGGAATAGCAGTGTATAAGGTAAGACAGCTAACAGAGTAGTAGCTTTCAGACTTTATTTGAAATGTCAGACTTAGAGTAAGTAAAACAAAATAATGGGAGAAAAAAACATAAATAAATGATATATATATATATATATATATATATATATATACACACACACAGTATACTGTATTTTAGCTAAGTGTGATTTCAATTGTTTCTTTTAAACACAAAATATATGTAAACGAGTGCACATTGTAATTTGTGACCAACAATGTTAAACTTTTAAAGGAAATCAAATGTAAAATTCCTCCTCTCTGCCCGCACCAAATGCAAAATGAGAGGTAGTATATTAGTGATGAGATGATTAATTCACCCAAATAGTGTTTTGCAGCGAAACAAGCAGATGCATGACTATAATGCCTTGTACACACGACCAGTTCTCACGACGAGAAAACTGCCATGTTTTATATTGGTCGTGAAAACCGGTCATGTGTATGCTTCCTAGCAGTTTTCTAGACAAAAAAACTGTCCGCAAAACATTAAAACCAGCTCTCTTTTTTCTCATTGCGTTTCCCGGCAGTTTTTTTCTAGTCGTGAAAAACGGTTGTGTGTATGCTTTTCCGAGGGAGAAAAAAACGCGCATTCTCAGAATCAAGTATGCAGCCCAAAAGTAGCCCAAAGGCTGGCACCATTTGAAAGGAACTTCCCCTTTATAGTCCCATTGTACGTGTTGTACGTCACCGTGCTTTGGTCGGATGTTTTTTTGCATGAACGTGTGTTTGCAAGTCAGGCTGGAGAGGAATCACGTTGGTAAAAACAAAAATTTTCCTGCCTAAAAAAATGGTCGTGTGTGCGAGGCATAAGGCTTTTGTATTAGATTGTTAGAGTCCAGGTTCACACTAAGCTGTGGGAATGAAGTCGTGATGCCGCGTACACACGATCACTTTTTGCGATGAAAAAAAAACGACGTTTTATCTCATGAAAAAAAACCGACGTTTTTTAAAATTCATTTTCCAAAACGACGTTGCGTACACACCATCGTTTTTCTACAAAGCACTAGCAAAGCGCGGTGACGTACACCACGTTCGATGACACTCTTTTCCATTGAAGCTTCGTCTCATAACTTGATTAAAAAGGTGATAAGCGCATATACATAAACCACTGAAGATCTGTCATAAACAAAGTGCAAACTGTGCAACAAAGTGCAAATGCATATAAAATGGGGATCCAATGTATATCAAATAAATATCAAATAAATATCAAATAATTCCATCCGTGGTGTTGCAGCTGATAAATAGGTGATTTCTTGAAAAAGAGTGAGCTCACATTGCGCTTACCTTTATAAGGCAAGGAAAAAGCCTTAGAATGTGTAGCACTTTGGTAGGTCTCCAATAGATGTCCCTCTAACCTCTATGTGGGATGATGTAGTGATCCTAGTTTTGTTCCAATATTCCAGAGTGTGTGGGTGGAGATTCGCCAGTGGTGCTCAAATAAAAAAGGATAGTGCCATAGTGAAGTATGAAAATACCGATTTAATAACGAAAAATAGCAACTTACATCAAAAATATAAACAAACGAGCGAACGAACGAGTTACACATCTACTTCCGATTCCGGGTCTTACATGTTACGCTGCCCCCCGTAGCTTCATCAGTCTCATAACTTGCTTCTGAGCACGCGCGGGTTTAAAACGTCATTTTCCATGTCGTTTTGCCCACACACGATCATTTTTTATGACACAAAAAACGACGTTTTGAAAAACGACACAAAAAATTCAAGCATGATGGAATTTTTTTTTGCTCGTTTTTTTTTAAGACAAAAAACAACGTTTTGCCCACACACGATCAATTTAAATGACGTTTTCAAAAACGTTGTTTTTTTTCATCGCAAAAAATGATCATGTGTATGCGGCATGAGAGTTCAGCTAAACTCACACAATGTTATGCCAATCCCGATTTCGGCCACGATTTCAGAGACATCTGTGCAGGTTTCTGCACAGATGTCAATGTAAATTGCAGCCCAAAATCACAAAAAAAAGTACAGAAACTACTTTTTGAAATCGGTGCCATTGACGGCAATTGCATGTCAAAATGCTCCAGTGTGAACCAGGGCAGAAAAATAATAAATAAATCAGCTTGATAAGGGGGGATTTAGTATACATATTGATGCAAGGGAGATATCCAACCCACATACCTTCTTAACTAAAAAGTAAACAGAATATCAACTGGATCAGAGCAAAGATTCTTTAAATAAACCGGTAAACCTGTATAAATTCTCTATATGTCTGGTGGAATGTAAATATCTTCCTAGCAAAGTAGAGGAATTTTGCGCAAACTTTTTAAATTTGCTTACAATTAGGTATGGAGTTGCTTTGCTGCTCAGAGCTTAAATAGCTTGCAGTTATTGAAGGATCTATTTCAAGCTTTAGTATTGTATCAGAAAAGTCTACTGTGCAAAATAAGGGCTTCTGTCCATTATCAAAAGTTATACATAAGCTGAGCCATGAAATATGACAATTATCCAAAACACTTTACTAAATAAACAGCAGGGCATTTTGAAACAAAATAAATGCTGGCTTTTAGAATTCCTATTGTTAGATCTCTGAGCTCGAACCAAGATCATGTAAAGCATCAGAAAAATATACCGAACAGTTTTGTATACAACAATGTGCTATTTGACTGATTCACAAGTCTGATCAATAGTTCGATTTTCATAGAAGTTTTTGCAAAGTCTCATAAGTAAGAAGATATAAAGCTGTCATAAATACATTTGCATTGTGTGAAGTGTTGCAATGTTTTAGAAAAGCTTCTGCTATCTTTATTATAGGTATTTTTATAGCACTAACAATGTATGCAACATTTTACACATCAGTCTCGCCTCTCAAGAAGCTTGCAATCTAAGTTCCCTATCTCACATATAAGTACCAATTTGAAAAGCAGCCACTCAACATACTTTGGATTGTCAGAAGAAACTGATGTGCCCAAAGAAAACCCATGCAAGCACAGGGAGAGCATGCTTACTTCATGTGCATGACCCATGATAAATGCCTGCTCAGGCAGACAATGTCTGATGTTTTGGATGCCACTGACTAGTGAAGGTGCAGGCTGGGGAAAGGTTCATCCAGACCCAAAGCATACTGTAGAAATTGGAAGATAGTCCTGCCACCTCAAACCTTACCCAGCTCGAGTGGTTAGCAGATAAAAGTCTCAGCTCCATTCATCCAGGCTATGCCCCCCAACGTGTTTCGCTCCATGATACTTAAGCCCCGGGAGCAGGGCAAACGTGGGGAGGCGTGGCCTTGGTGAATCATGTTGAGACTTATTTTACTTGCTAACCACTTTGCCTGGATGAGGTGTGCAGCAGCCAGACTATCTCTTCGTATTTCTTCATGTAGGTGATGACTGGAATTCAAATCAGGGATCTTGCTGATTCAAAGAAGAAGTGCTAACCACCAAGCCATTTTGCTGGGTTTGTTACCTGGACAGGGGTATGGGTCATGCAGCCTAATCATTTGAAACTATTTCTGTCCTACTCACAGGAAATGTTCCTGTGTAATGTAAATGACATGAGGAGGGGGCACTTTTTTCATTCCTGAGCACTATTCATATGAGGAGTAGATTTTGTGATCATCCGCTGAGTTTTTCTGAATAGATACAATTTTTGGTTGAGAAATCTCGCTCCTGTTTCGTGATCCCTTGACAATGGTTGCAGCAGTGCGATTAAGTGGTAAATCCAGACCGCGGCTCAATTAAACACAAGCTACAGTACATAGAACTGAGCAAAATGTCTACAAAAAGGGAATGCATCACATGCTATCAGGAAGAAATGGCCATACTGGACTAACAGGTTACTATGAAAGATAAACGGAAAGCCATTAGAAGGGCTTCCAGAAAAGATGTCACCATTTTTAATAATGTGACTAATGATATTTTGGTCTTCTTCCGTGGTTTTAAGAACTAGTGCCATTTAACAAAATCTGCAAAAAAGGACTGGATCTGCCTATAAGTGTAAATACTTGTCATATCTGCTGAGGCCTTTCATACTATAAATCTTTCACTCAGACTAAAAAAAGGTGCATGAAAAAATACTTTTACATTATACAATCATGTTAGAGACTAGGGATGAGCTGAACACCCCCTGGTTTGGTTCGCAGCAGAACATGCAAACAGGCAAAACATTTGTTCGAACACATGAACACCGTTAAAGTCTATGGGAAACATAGTTACATAGTTAGTCAGGTTGAAAAAAGACACAAGTCCATCCAGTTCAACCATAAAAAAATAAAAATAACAAACAAAATAAAACACAGTACATCCCATACACCCAACTCCATACCCACAGTTGATCCAGAGGAAGGCAAAAAAAAAACAGCAGAGCGATAATCCAATTTGCTACCGGAGGGGAAAAAATTCCTTCCTGATCCCGCAAGAGGCAATCGGATTTACCCCGGATCAACTTTACCTACAGAACTTAGTACTCGGTTATATTATGTGTATTTAGGAAAGAATCCAGGCCCTTCTTAAAGCAATCTATTGAGCTGGCCAGAACCACCTCTGGAGGGAGTCTGTTCCACATTTTCACCGCTCTTACTGTGAAGAAACCTTTCCGTATTTGGAGGTGAAATCTCTTTTCCTCCAGACGCAAAGAGTTCCCCCTTGTCCTCAGCGTTGACCTTAAAGTGAATAACTCAACACCAAGTTCACTATATGGACCTCTTATATATTAAACGAACATGAAAAATCAAAAGTGCTAATTTAAAAGGTTAATATGCAAGTTATTGTCATTACAAGTGTTTGGGGACCTTGTTACTGCCCCAGTGGACATGTATCAATGCAAAAAAAGTTTTAAAAACTGCATTTTTTTTCAGGAGCAGTGATTTCAATGATGCTTAACCAGTTGCCGACCGCCCACCATCATTATACGGCGGGACGGTGGCACTGCTGGGCCAGAGCACGTAGCTCTACGTCCTCCCTTTAGGGGCCGCTAGGGTGCGCGCTGGTGGCTGCCTGCGCGCACAATAGCCGTGTAAACACAAAGCTCTCCGTCCTGTCAGCGGGGGAAACGCTGATCTCCTGTTCATACAATGTATGAACAGAAGATCAGTGATTTCTCCTAGTGAGTCAACCCCCCCATAAAGTTAGAACACACCCAAGAACACACTTAACCCCTTCCCTGCCCCCTAGTGTTTACCCCGTCAATGCCAATGGCATTTTTATAGTAATACAATGCATTTTTATATCATTGATCGCTATAAAAATGCCAATGGTCCCAAAAAAAATTCAAAATTGTCCGATGTGTCCGCCATAATGTCTCAGTACTAAAAAAAAAACGCTGATCGCCGCCATTACTAGTAAAAAAAAAATATTAATAAAAATGCCATAAAACTACCCCCTTTTTTGTAAACGCTATAAATTTCGCGCAAACCAATCAATGAAAAATATGTAGAAGAATACGTATCGGCCTAAACTGAGGAAAAAATATGTTTTTTTTATATATTTTTTGGGGATATTTATTATAGCAAAATGTAAAAAATAAGTGCTCTGGTCTTTGACCAGCAATATAGTCCGGGGGTTAAGTGGTTAAAGTGAAACAATAAAAGTGAAATATTCCTTTAAATTTCGTACCTGGGGGTGTCTATAGTATGCCAGTAAAGTAGCGCATGTTCCCCGTGTTTAGAAAAGTCCCTGCACAAAATTACATTTCTAAAGAAAAAAAGTCATTTAAAACTGCCTGCAGCTATAATGTCCCGGCAGGGTCACAGCAATACAGATAAAAGTTATTTAAAAAAAAGGCATGGGTTCCCCCCCAGTCCATTACCAGGTACTTCAGGTCTGGTATGGATATTAAGGGGAACCCTGCGCCCATTTTTTTTTTAAATGGCATGGGCTCCCCCCAAATTCCATTACCAGGCTCTTCAGGTCTGGTATTGCTATTAAGGTGAACCCGGCACCAAAATAAAAAAAATGGCATGGTGTTCCTCCCCAAAACTCCATACCAGACCCTTATCTGAACACGCAACCTGGCAGGCCACAGGAAAAGAGGGGGGATGAGAGAGCACCCCCCTCCTGAATCGTATCAGGCCACATGCCCTCAACACAGGGAGGATGTCACCATGTTGATGGGGACAAGGGCCTCAGGCAGGGGGCTCATCGGAATCTTGAAGCCCCCTTTAACAAAGGGGAGTTCCAGATCCCGGCCCCCCCATGTGAATTGGTAAGGGGTACATTGTACCCCTACCATTTCACAAAGAAACAGTGTGAAAATGTTAAAAATTATAGTAGACAGTTTGGGACAATTCCTTAATTAAAAATAAAAAATAAAATTTCAGCGTTGTAATCGAGACTTAGCCACCCACAACCAGATGCCATCCCCCCATGTGAATTTGTAACAGGGTACATTGTACCCCTATCATTTTCAAACACACACACACACACACAAATTTGGGACAAGTTCTTTAATGAAATTAAAAATTTCAGTGCCTGAATCCGACCTGCCTCTATGAACGATACTGCCTCCATAGGAGGCTCCCAGCCCAATGACGCGTGACCCTCTGACAGCTGTTTTATAACCGAGGGCGGGGCCACCTGTGATGTGGACTTGTGACCCCCATCCCCTCTGATGCAACAGGTGTTTCCCGTGACGCGTCAGAGGGGGCGGGGTTACTCATGACGCCCCATTGCGTCAGCACCCTCGGTTATAAAACAGCTGTCAGATGGTTCAGCGTCATTCAGCTGGGAGCCTCCTATGGAGGCGGTATCATTCATTGTGGTGGGTCGGACTTGTAGAAGGATTACAGCGCTGACTTTTTTATTTTTATTAAAGGACTTGTCCCGATTTGTGTGTGTGTGTGTGTTTGTTTTCCCTTTTTTATCACTTTTTTGGTGAAATGGTAGTGGTACAATGTACCCCTTACTGATTCACATAGGGGGGGGCAGAATCTGGGGGTCCCATTTGTTAAAGGGGGATTCCAGATTCTTATAATTGTCCTGTCTAAATTGTCTCTAGTTTGTGTATTTATGAATGTGCTTTAAGGATCTTGGATTGTAAGGTCCTCGAGGGTAGGGGCTAATGTGAATGTACAATATACTGTGTATGTAAAGCGCTGCATAAATTGAAAGCATTATAAAAGTAGCTGTAATAAATAAATACATTTTCACTGAGCAAATATCTGTCGCAAATCATACCATACAGACATATAGGACCATAAAGTGCTACAAACTATAATAACGGAATGATTTTTAAATTCTTGGCTGGAACATACCTTTAAAATAAGGTATAATTTTATATTAAAAAGCAGCAAAATGAGTTTCAAGATTTCACCATGTCCTTTTTATAAAAATGTTCCTGAGATTTAATTTAACCTCCATTTTTTAAATAAGGGGAAATTACTTTCAATCATTTTTTAACAGCTGTCCAGGATTAATTTTCAAGGAAGAAATATCAGTCTCATTCACTATATTGAAAAAAAAAAAAGAAATCTACAGTATTGAGGTAAGAACGTTTTGATGTCTCAAGTGTTCAATGTTCTACTTGTATAAAAATTGATGCCTTTGCAGTCTTCATGCTGGTTTCCAAATAATGGGTTCCCTAATAACTGCAGCCACCACTGTAGTGCTGTGTTTTCTGTAATCGATCTCGAGTTGTTTAAGCTACACTTTCTTATATGTATTCAGGAAAACCTTGGCAGATATCCATTGCCTCCTGTAGTTTTCTAAACCAGTCCAATGATATATGTACTGTACTGTCTGTTACATTCTGTAATGTTTGATATTTCAGCATTAATCCAATCATGTTCAGTCTTGTCAGTAAGTATTATATTCACCACAATACAACATCTTATATAATATTCCCATAATTATGTTCTATCCTAAGCTATTGCTTTTATCCTTTGTTTATTGTGGTTTCTTATTGTACAGCAATTATCTGTCATGTGAAATGGACAACATGTGCTTGTTTTATATGCAGAAAAACAGCCTATCATGCAGCAACATTAAAATATTGTCTTGGATCAGTTTCATCCTAAAGAGATTTTCTCCCTTACCTTGATATATGTCAAATCTCTCTTTGAGCCTTTTGTTCTTTAGAAGATAACAGTGCTGTTTTCTGAAGGTTTTCGTGTAATCGGTCTTTTATATACAAGGTATTTTTTATTTTTTTTACCCTACTGAGAACGTTTTGTCCTACACATCTTGTGGGTGTGCAGATATTGGCATAGTGCAGGAAGCATCTCTCAGAAAGCACCCTGTGGACTATGTCTCCTATCCTTTAACCACTTGTCCACCAGGCCTATTTTGGCACTTCTCTACTTCATGTGAACATCAAATTTTTTTGCTAGAAAATAATCCGAACCCCCAAACATTATATATATATATATATTTTTTTAGCAGACACCCTAGGGAATAAAATGGTGGTCATTGCAACTTTTTTTCTCGCACGGTATTTGCGCAATAATTTTCGGAACGCCTTTTTTTGGTAAAAAAAAAAAACGGTTTCATGAATTAAAAAAACAACAAAACAGTAAAGTTAGCCCAATTTCTTTGTATAATGTGAAAGATAATGTAAATGTGTGTATAATGTATAATGTAAAGAGTAAATAGATACCTAACATGTCACGCTTTAAAATTGCGCACACTAATGGAATGGCGCCAAACTTTGGTACTTAAAAATCTCCATAGGCGACGCTTTAACATTTTTTGCAGGTTACTATTTTCGTTGCTTCTGCGCACAAGATAATGGGGACAGGGGCGTTTTGAAAAAATAAATAAAAATGATTTTATTTTTATTTTACTTACATTTTTGTATTTTTACACATTTTTTTACATATTTTTTTTTTATCACTTTTATTCCTATTACAAGGAATGTAAACATCCCTTGTAATAGGAATCTGTGTGACAGGTTCTCTTTATGGAGAGATGTGGGGTCAATAAGACCCCACATCTCTCCTCCAGGCTTACAAGCATGAAATCGGTGAAAAAAAAATCACCGATCACATGCCGACAGCCACGGTTGCGGGTTTGTTTATTTCTGGGTACCGGTACCGATTCGCTCTCCGGGCCCCCGATGGCACCGGATGGCGGCGGGAGGGGGGGTTGTCCCTTCCCACTGCCTATAAGAAGGATCAAGTGGTTGAACCGCTGTTTTGATCATTCTTATCATGCACAGAATCGCCAGCTGAAGATGGAGATATGTGAATGATGCCTGTAGCTGCAGGCATCATTCAGATATCCTCGCACAAAGTGGAGGACGTCATATGACGTCCTCCCGTGGAGAAGTGGTTAACATATTTCAAAGTACAAATTTGCCTTCAAAATGCCTCTTGCTGACTATTTTAACTTTAAACAAAATTTCCCAAGCAGTGATTTTTTTTTTTTAGGACAGTTGGTCTCGGGTCTCTACTAGTTTCGCGATTTTTGAAAATCGCTTTGTCAGGAGACAGTCTATAGGCAAGAAGTCCGGGTCTCCCAGAACATTCCTGAGGCAGCCAACGGTGTTAAGGGCAGGATCCCAGGATACTTGCATCACCCTGCACACCAAAGTAGCCTTGCTGCCCTTGAAACTATGAATCGTTAACCCTGCTTCATTCAAGCTCTATTTTGCCAGCTACTTATCACCTCAAACTCATCAGTCAACAATTCATGCGTTTGAACTGAACGGGACTTTTTGTCCTGGGATCCTTACCCTACTATTTACACATCCCCCCCTCGGGCAACCAGGTTCCTCCTAGGATTTCCCTTGTTGTACCCCCAACACCGTTGGCTGCCTCAGGAATGTTCTGGGAGACCCGGACTTCTTGCCTATAGACTGTCTCCTGACGAAGCGATTTTCAAAAATCGCGAAACTAGTAGAGACCCGAGACCAACTGTCTCCTAGGGCTATTGGTCCACCTGTACTCCCTTTCCATCTTGTAGAGGCTGCACATTTGGTGATCCATATGCTCTATTTGTATTGTGTTTTTAATGTACTTTATGTATTGTTGTTTTTAAAAAAAAAATAAAAATTCTATGTATACTATGCAAAATAAATGTTCTAATAATTACTCTGTTGTACTACTCTGGTTGAGTATAAACACCACATTGTGTACCGGTATAGTCCTCCCCGCCCACTTCTTCACTGTCGGTCTTCAGGGTCTCTGGGGATTCCCTGAAAACTGTCAATCTAATCCTATTCATCCCAAAGGTGTTGTATTGGGTTGAGGCCAGGACTCTGTGCAGGCCAATCAAGTTCCTCCACCCCAAACTTGATCATCCATATCTTATAGACCTTGCTTTGTGCACTGGTGTGCAGCCATGTTGGAACAGGAAGGGGCCATCCCCAAACTGTTCCCACAAAATTGGGAACATTGAATTGTCCAAAATGTATCGTTATGCTGACGCCTGAAGAGTTCCCTTCATTGGAACTAAGAGGTCAAGCCCAACCCCTAAAAAACAACCCTGCACCATAATCTCACCGCCACAAAATGATTTGGACCAGTGCACAAAGCAAGGTCCATAAAGACATGGATGAACGAGTTTGGGGTGGAGGAAGGTGAGTGACCTGCCCAGAGCCCTGACCTCAACCTGATAGAACACCTTTGGGAATGCGCTTCTGGAAGAATGGTCAAACATTCCCAAAGAAACACTTCTAAACCTTGTGGACAACCTTCCCAGAGTTGAAGCTGTTAAAGCTGTGAAGGGTGGGCCAACTCAGTATTGATGCCATTAAAGTTCATGTGTGTTTAATGGCAGATATCCCAATACTTTTAACAATATAGTGTATTTTTGAGGGCCTGGTAGCTCACTTTTATTAAAACAGCAGAAAGCAAAACAACAGTTCAACATAAAGTTTCCCACACAGGGGATCTTCTCCAGGTTCAGCAGAATACACACACTGGAAATTGTCGGGCACCTGGCTCATAAGCTCACTCAGCTTCAACTGCAGTACCATGTGGCACCTCTTACCAGTCTCTGGGTACTTGGCTCTCTAGCCTTTAGTCACAGCACCCCAGTGTATGGCCCACCTCTGGCCTATGGATTGGAGTTCTCCTGAAACCCCAATAGGAGCTGACCTAACTCCTGGAACTGAGTCCCTTTGTCTCTTGGCTTCTGGCTGGGCCCTCTGACCCCTTAATGAGACCTTTTGTCTCCTTCACTGGGAGCAGTCTCCAAACTGGTAGCTCTGAGATACTTTCAGACCTGGCATGTAATGAACCTGCACACCTTTGCACTAAGCCAGGTTTCAGGTGTCTACCAAAATCCAGAAGCATGATTGTCTGTTACAATCCAGAACTACCCTAAATGCAAATCCTGTGTCTCATTTTCCTATTTTCTCACAGTGACAGAGCCTTGTCCTGTCACCAAAAAAAAAAGCATATATATTATATATATATATATATATATATAGTTGGTGATGTACAAGATGAAAAGATATGCGCCAGTCACTTTTAATGCATAAACAAAGAGAAATTACTTTCTCACAAACAGGAAAATGTGGGAGAGAGGGGATTATCTATATTGTATTGTGTGTGTATGTAATATATATATATACTTTCAGGCAGGCAGGTGATTTAGTGAGCTGCAGTGCATTAAATATATATATATATATATATATATATATATATATTTATATTGTAAACGTTGGGGGTGTTTAGCTCTTCTGGCAGATGCGTTTTGGTGTAGTGAGTCCACAGCAAACAGGCAATTGGCATCAAGGGCCTGGTAGCCCACGTTTATTAAATAGAGAAAACAAAACAAAAGTCCATTCAGGAATCCCACGCGGGGGTTTAAACGTGATTCAGCGACAACTGAAAATAACAGCCCATCTGACTACTCTTTAACAGCAATGCGGCTACAGGTACTGGTTCCTCAAACCATCACCTCCTCCAGACTCACGGTCCTGGTTGCACACGGCTTCAAAAGCCCTTCAACGCGTACACTGTCTATCCTCACACAGAGACAGTAACAGTCACTGCTTCACCTTCCTCCTCTCCCTCTCTGTTCTGACCAGTCCCTGATTATATTGTCAGCGTTCAGCTGGGAACCCAACCTGCTGGCTGTCTGTAAGATCTGGACACAGGGTTGGAGACCCCATCCCGCCCAAGTCTCTGCAGGATCTCCAACTACACAGCCCCATTCAAAGCTATCAAAACCTGGAGAAAACTGACAGAGCAGTTTTCTCCATTTAAAAACTATGCTGTGTAGTTCTGCAGTCTGCTGACATGCAGACTCTGTGTCCATTTTTGCTGCGTCTCCATGGTGACAGGGACCCTCACTATTACATATCCCCCCCCTTTGTTTCGATCCCGAAGGGGGCGGAACACCAGCACACATCATTAGGGTTGGGATACCTCTGTGCGGTCTGTCAGTCGCGTAGGCCCAACCCTTTTTTCGGGTGCGCTTCCAGGTCAGTCCTACCCTGACTCTCCATGGGATCCCACTTTTTTCTATCCTACACTTTCTCCCTCTTCTGGGGTTCCTGGGCTTATTTTCTTTTCTCAGGGGAACACTGCCATTCCTGAAACCCTCACATTCTTCAGATAGAGAACCTGTTCCTTTAGCACTTTCTCCCACAGTGTCTCCGGGTACTTTAATTTGTACCTTTGTGCGACTGACAGGTAAAATCTCTGCTACTGCCACGTCCATTTCGCTCCCTTTCTTCATGTAAAGTCTAGTGGGTGAGGCAGTGTCCGTGCCCTCTACTGACCACCGCTCAGCCACACTTTGGACTGCATCAGCAGAAATTCTCCTAGTCACCGCATCAGGCGGAGAGACTTCTGATGTTTTCAAGCATTCTCTTGATCGCCTTCCATCCAAATCGGTAATTGGAAGCACCCTCACAGAGAACCTTGAGACCATCTGCCACACTGCTAACAAACATGGTACCAACCAGTTCCTCTTGTAATTAACAGAAAGCATAGCTTGTACAACTTGGCTCCACCTACTGGTACTACGCAGTACCACCTTGTCCGACCACGATGGAGACACCCAAGTGTATAACAGATGTGCTTTTTGGACCTCAAGCAGTTTCAACAATACATTAGTCAACTTAATGCGACCCACGTCTACATATAAGACCTTTCTAGGGACTTTTCCTTAGCAATGACTTGGAGGGGCTCATCCACTGAAGCTGGAAAGGTAGAGACATTTTCAGCGACCCCCACCTCACTGGCGGTATCAGTCTTCACAGCCTGGTGCTCAACTGGAGCGCCGTCAGACGTACATCTCACATTTATCCCTTCCGTCACAGCATCAGTGAGCCGCTGCAGGTCATAAGCCACATTGGCATTTTTGCGCTCACTATTTTCCAGCGGTTGAGCTGCGGATAACACAACTGCCATGCATGCGCCCTTAACCGGTCCTTCTGACTGGAGGAAACCAATCTCTGCAGGGGCCAACACACCTTTGGCCACTGGCCACCCTGCACTCCCTCCATTAGGCATAGCAGGTGTTATGTCCAAATCTGTGTTACCCAACCTAGCCTTATCCAGCATGGCTAGCAATTGTTTAGCCCAGCTGTCCCAGTCAGTGGTACTTCCCTGACAGGCATTCTGCAGCACTGCATCACCTGTTCCAAGAGGCACCAAAGGAACCTGGGTCTCATTACGTGATACTGTACATTTGTCATCGCTAGACGCATCACATTGTACAAGCACAGTTTCACTTATGTCACATGGGGACGATGCTTCGTCACAAACCACAGGATGAAATACCCCATTTTGACCAGATTGTTCTGGTGGCGCTACCATCACATCCCGCTTTACACTACTAGCTTTTACAGTATGAACACATTTTTCACCAAACTGATCACATACCAGGCAGGTGGTCGGCACCCCCACACTCTCATTGTGTGGTGCAGTCTCTCCTTGTTCCCCCAGAGTAGTGCCAGAGCGGTCCTGAACAAACTCCAGTTCCAACACAGGGAGATTCCGGGAGGTTTCCATGGACAACTCTGCAGCTCTGCCTCTGGTGGTCAAGGAAGACATCCTACTCCCATCCTTTTTAGTAAACATATCAACAATATTCTCAAATATGACATTTCCAGAAATACATTTCTCAACCTTTAGAGGATCATCATGACACTTAAACATAGCTGTAGCTATTGTGGGTGGCCCCTTACCCACTAGAGAAGCTCTACAGCTGACCTGGGAAACCCTCCGCTCCAACACTGTGGGCTCCTGGGAGGTTTCTCTCGGCAACCCCACAGCACCTATATCTGTCACTAGGGAACATGGTATACTTATTTCTTTGGTCACCCCTAGTACAGCTCTTCCAGCACTCTGCTGGATTCCACCAGGTACATAGAGAGTCCCCATGTCCTTTTCAGTCTTTAGTCCTGCTGACAGTTGGGCTTTACCCTGTGCCTCCCCCCTACTCTGGGTAGCACACCGTAGCAAGTCCACCTGTACTGCGGATCTCCCCGCTGAACACACTTCTACTTCATTGGGTTCTGTCCCATAAACTGCAACAGTCTTACCACTTCCTGTAACCGCTGTCATAGCCTTCATTTGAGTGCGTTGTCTCTCATCTGTGGTGTCTCCATATGCTGAATTTTTCATGTGGTCATGGAGAAACACTGCAGCCTTTCCAGACCCACCAACACCCCCTGCGTGTAACACAGTATCCCTGTTGCTAGGGGTAACAGCAGACCAGCACTCCAAAGATTGTTGGCTACACCTCATGGTGGTTACAGACTGTTGTGTCCTTTCTGGGCTGACCACTTCACATAAGCGGCCATAATATACATTTTTACTTTCCTCATCGGTACCCCCTGCAGGCCACACAAACTTCTTACCACTGTTGCCAGGGGTGACAACCGATATGTCTGCAGAAAACGCACGGCTGGTACACTGATGCACACTCATGCTCTCCTGAGCCATTGCTCGATTGTTGCTTTGTTGTCGCAGTGATGCCTCTCCCGTTGCTATGGGTGATGACCTCTCTTTGCTGGAGCGTTGCTGGCGGCCCATGATGCGACTGAACTCTCCTCTAAGAAGATTTTCCTCTTTAAACTTGTGATAGTCATCCTGGTCCCCATCCATCAAATGGAAAACCGACCGGTACTCTACCAGCAGTAAGGTTTGCAGCAATTTTGGCCACCGGTCTCTAGGCCATTTCCTCCTTACAGCGACTTTTTCAAACTTTTCAAGGAAGTCTCCAACCTCCTCTGTAGGTAGCATGGGTTGCATGTAATTAGATGCCACTATCTCAGCCCTTTGTACCGCATCCGATTCTTTAGTCTGGTTCCACTTGAACCACTCATTCACAGTCTCATACACCACTGGCCCCTTTTGACTGGCCCTCCTAGGTGGAGACATCTTCTCAGGCCACGCTGAGCTCACTTCCCCTTTAACTTGCTTTGACCTGAACTTTTTGTGTTTTGACTGTCGCATCCTTGCAGTCGCATGCACAGCAGCTTTTGACACAGTTCACAGCAGTAAAAAGGGAAAAATATCTTACAGGTGCACCACCTGTATGCAATACAGTCCATCAACATAAATGTATGTGCAATGCAGTTTGCCTGGCTGCTACACACTGCTAGCAGTAGTTCCTGCTGCGACTCACCACGGAGCAAGGACTCGGATTTCACCGTCTAGATGCCCGCTGAATCCACCACTGTAAACGTTGGGGGTGTTTAGCTCTTCTGGCAGATGCGTTTTGGTGTAGTGAGTCCACAGCAAACAGGCAATTGGCGTCAAGGGCCTGGTAGCCCACGTTTATTAAATAGAGAAAACAAAACAAAAGTCCATTCAGGAATCCCACGCAGGGGTTTAAACGTGATTCAGCGACAACTGAAAATAACAGCCCACCTGGCTACTCTTTAACAGCAATGCGGCTACAGGTACTGGTTTCTCAAACCATCACCTCCTCCAGACTCACGGTCCTGGTTGCACACGGCTTCAAAAGCCCTTACAGCGTCTATCCTCACACAGAGACAGAAACAGCCACTGCTTCACCTTCCTCCTCTCCCTCTCTGTTCTGACCAGTCCCTGATTATATTGTCAGCGTTCAGCTGGGAACCCAACCTGCTGGCTGTCTGTAAGATCTGGACACAGGGTTGGAGACCCCATCCCGCCCAAGTCTCTGCAGGATCTCCAACTACACAGCCCCATTCAAAGCTATCAAAACCTGGAGAAAACTGACAGAGCAGTTTTCTCCATTTAAAAACTATGCTGTGTAGTTCTGCAGTCTGCTGACATGCAGACTCTGTGTCCATTTTTGCTGCGTCTCCATGGTGACAGGGACCCTCACTATTACGATATATATATACACACAGTCTCCTACATATATATATATATATATCCATTGCATTCTGCACTGAGAGGATGAAGGTGTAGAATTAGGTGTCCCAAGCACTTATGGGCAATCTGCTAGCGGTACACCTAAATCAGATTGTAGCAGGCAAATTTTCCTACCCCAGTTGCTAAACCGTCAAAAGAAATTCAGTCTCTGCCATCCACATGCTCACTGTCTGAATGCTAGCTTGGCTAAATTTCTAGCACTCCAACTGCTGCCTTTTCAGCTGGTATACTCTGCCTCCTTTTGTGATATTGTGGAGTGTGCGGTACCTCAGTGGCAGGTTCCCAAATGCATTTTTTTTTACGGAAAGGCCATTCTGGCTCTCTACCAGCATGTGGAAGGCTTTGGCCTCATTATTGTTGGAGCTTGTTCCGCCACCCTGTCTCCAAAATGCTAGTAGTGGTGATTCTGCCACAGCTCTCTCCTCCACCCCTCCTCTTCTTTTTCCTCTATGGCCTCTTCCTCTGCAGATGTTCCCTGTTTGGTTCACATCCTAAATTTGGTGGTGCAGTGGTTCTCGGCAGGTACCTGGGCTTACTGGATCTCCTGAGGCAGGCCAAGAAAGTCTGTGGTCATTTCTGCTAGTCATATAATGCCAGTGCTCGGCTGGGTGACCTTCAAAAGGAATACAACCTGCCCAAGAACCGCCTCATTTATGACATGCCCACCAGTTGGAACTCAACGTTGGCAATGCTGCAGCAGCTGCACATGCAGCAGAGGGCCATAAATGAGTACCTGTGTGAGTATGGCACCAGGACAGGGTCAGGGGAACTTGGCTTTTTTTTGCCATGTCAGTGGCTACTGTTCAAGGATGCATGCACTGTCCTGTCACCATTTGAGGAGGCCATGAGGATGGTGAGCAGTGACAGTACATGTATCAGTGATACTGTCCCTCTTGTCTTTCTGTTGGAGCCCACGCTTTGTCACTTGAAGAAGAACAGAGGGAGCAGAGGCTGAAACATCTTCGGGAGGTCTTGCAGAAAGGTTTGTGCAATGCTTTTCCAGTGCCAGGGAGGTTAAAATTACCTAGTGCTGACGTGTTGCTGAGGCTTCGTTCAGTCACAGAAAAGGCAGTGGAGAAGGTGGCCAATGCCTTCAGACAATTCTTTAGTCCGCAGCCCCAAGGTCTGATCGGTTCCAGCAACCATCACCAGTGTAGGAATACCTAGTGGCAAGATCAGACTTGGAGACCTTTCCAACCCAAATTCCACTTGGTTACTGGGTCTTGAGGATGGATCACTGGCCAGAGCTTGCACAATATGCAATTGAGCTACTGGCCTGTCCTGCATCCAGCATTCTTTCTGAACGCACATTCAGTGCTGCTGGAGGCTTTGTAACTGACCACAGAGTGCGCCTTTCCACGGCTCACCTTTATAAAAATGAATCAGTCTTGGATCACTAGCTACCAAGCACCTAATTTAATTAGATACAATAAAATACATGAGCCATGGGACTTTAAATGAGGCATGGACGGTGTATAGAATTGTTTAGGATATCAAGGGTAGGTTAACTGTCACAGTCCCGTCAGGGAAATCTCTGTGGCCAAAAAGAATTGCTAAGTGATCAATCCGAGAAAAGAAAGTTAGAGTCAAATTTATCATTTATAATGTAATATGTATCATAATATATAATACAAAGATCATGCAGACATAGGCATAATACATGTAGTAATAATCACATTGGCATATTTAATATTCAAAATCCAGGACATGACTAGTAAAAGCAATCACAAAAAAAATTACATACAGTGAACATGATTATCCAAAAATATTTTTTTTTTAAAAGAGAACTGTTTGATGGAATACATTATTGGGAGGGCTTATCTTGGCATCCCTGAGCATAGACTTGACGCGTTTCTTGGCGTTTAAAGCCAGTCATCAGGAGTGGGGTACGTAAAAATTAGCTAAAGCAAAAAGAGGGGAATAGATGAACAGACAAGTGAGTCAATGCGGCCTCAATAGTTAGGTCATAGTTGCAAAAAAAAACTCAAGGTATGTATGGTTTCCAACAGGTCACTTGCTTTCTTCTTTTTTAATATGTTTACCAGGGTGGAAGACACCCATCTTTCTTCAGTGATCTGCTGGACCCAATTCTGTATATGTTAGATCATTCTCAGCCAATGATCTCTGAGACTATATACATATTGGCATCCTTTCCCATTCTTCTTTACCCTATATGACCTTATCCTTGTTCCATATTTCTCTTAGACAGCAGGTGATCATTGCAATATGTGTCTCCATTTTTGTATTTTTTATTTTTAAGTTGCAGCAGTGACTTTGTTTAGATTTGTTGCATACACTCTTGGCCTGCCCAAACCCATGCGATTTTGGGGGTCTGTTTGTCCTGTGGTCTCTCTTCCCCGGGGTTGCCATGCGCCCAGCTCCTCCTTCTCCGCCCATCCCCTTCTCGGCGATGGTGGCGGGTTGGACCTTTGGCGCATCGGCGTCATGCCAGTACGGTGCGCGCACGGCGTCCTCCTAGGTCGCCGCTATGTGCTTAAGGGCTTTTTCCATTCCGCATGGCCGATTGGATGGGATAGACTCCCGCTGAGGTCCTCCCCTGTTCGTTCCGTCCCCTCCCACGGCCAACGCGATGATGCATGACGTTGGGGTGGATACGCCCCAGGATGTGAGTACTTTAGCTGGGTTGGCGTCGGCAGATTCACTTCACGCATTTCCATCTGATGAGAGGCTCCATGTGTGTTTTTTATCCACACTCACAGGTAACTAAGGATTCCTACTCTAGAACCCACACTACAAACGCTTTTGTTGGGCTCACAGTGATTGATACCTTTCATTCACCTGTTTTATTTTTTTACCAGCACCTGAATGTGTGTCCCATGTGTGCCTACCTCACCTTCTGGCATTGTGCTGCCTGGTATTTTCCTTGGCTGATGTCCCACGCCATCCTATCCTTGGCTCTCCTCATCTCTGGAGAGTCTTTGGATTGTGGGGGATCTATCCCCGCCTCAACCCCTGGGGGAGACAGTTTATCCAGGACCACCATCCCATTCCATTTTTTGGAACGCTTGCGCTACCCTTTTTGGGCTTGACTATAGATAATGTATCATATCATCTGATTCGTTTTTTTTTGCAACTATGACCTAACTATTGAGGCCGCATTGACTCACTTGTCTGTTCATCTATTCCCCTCTTTTTTCATTAGCTAATTTTTATGCACCACACTCCTGATGACTGGCTTTAACAGCCAAGAAACGCGTTGAGTCTATGCTCAGGGATGCCAAGATAAGCCTGCTCAATAATGATTCCATCAAACTGTTCTCTTTTAAAAATGTGTTTCTTTTTGGATAATCATGTTCACTGTATCTGTATGTCAATTTATTGTGATTGCTTTTACTAGTCATGTCCTGGATTTTGAATATTAAATATGCCAATTTGATTATTACTACATGTATTATGCCTATGTCTGCATGATCTTTGTATTATATATTATGATACATATTACATTATGAATTCTACATTTGACTCTTTGATTTTCTTTTCTCGGATTGATCGTTTAGCAATTCTTTTTGACCACAGAGATTTCCCTGATGGGACTGTGACAGTTAACCTAACCTTGATATCCTAAAAAATTATATACACCCGTCCATGCCTCATTTAAAGTCCCATGGCCCATTTATTTAATTGTATCTTATAATCCACTTGACCACCGAGCCTGTTTTTCAGATTCGGTGATTACGAGACTAAAACAGTGTTTTTTGCTAGAAAAATACTTAAAACCCCCAAATATTATATATATTTTTTTCTAACACCCTAGAGAATAAAATGGCAGTCATTGCAATACTTTTTGTCACACCGTATTTGCGCAGCGGTCTTACAAGCGCACTTTTTTTGGAAAAAATTCACTTTTTCGAATTAAAAAATAAGACAACAATAAATTTGGCCCAATATTTTTATATATTGTGAAAGATAATGTTACGCCGAGTAAAATAATACCCAACATGTGACGCTTAATAATTGCGCCCGCTCGTGGCATGGCGTCAAACTTTTACCCTTAAAAATCTCGATAGGTGACGTTTAAAAAATTCTACAGGTTGCATTTTTTGAGATACAGAGGAGGTCTAGGGCTAGAATTATTGCTCTCGCTCTATTAATCGTGGCGATACCTCACTTGTGTGGTTTGAACACCGTTTTTATATGCGGGTGCTACTCGCGTATGCGTTCGCTTCTGTGCGCGAGCTCGTCGGGACGGGGCGTTTTAAAAAAATATTTTTTTTGTTTTCTTACACTGAAATAAAAAAATGTAAACATCCCTTGTAATAGAAAAAAAGCGTGACAGGTCCTCTTAAATATAAGATCTGGGGTCAAAAAGACCTCAGATCTCATATTTAGGCTTTAATGCAAAAAAATTAAACTGTCATTTTTTCAAATGACAGAAAAAAAAAAGTTTCTTTAAGACGCTGGGCAGGACTGACGTTTTGACGTCACTTCCGCCCAGCAGAGCTATGGGGATGGGTGGGGGCGATTTTTCCCTCACTTGCACCCCTGCTGAGGAGCCGAACAGACCCGATCCCTCTCCCGCCACCGATAACGGCGATCTCGCGGCGAATCCACCGCGGAGACCACCGTTATCATTAACAGAACCGCCCCATGAAGAGATGGATATCTCGGTTGTGACAGCAGCTGCTGCCGTTACCGAGATATCCATCTTTAAAAACATGACATACTTTGGCAATGCGCCGGTTGTCGAGTGGTTAAAATAGGGATGGAGTCACGGTCAAGGTATGTATGGTTTCCAGCAGGTCACTTGCTTTCTTCTCACCTAATGTAATTGTTAATAGGGGCACGTAATTAAAAATGTTGATCTAATATTTCACATCAGGGCCTGTTCCTGCACTCAACAAGAGTATCTGTGAGGTTTTACAGTGTTGTGGCACCACCACCATCTAAGACCCAGTTTTTCTGCCCTGTTTAACCACTTAAGATCCGGACCTTTAGGCAGCTAAGGGACCCATCTAGGTTTTACGATTCGGCACTGCGTCGCTTTAACTGACAATTGCGCGGTCATGCGACGTGGCTCCCAAACAAAATTGGCGTCCTTTTTTCCCCACAAATAGAGCTTTCTTCTGGTGGTATTTGATCACCTCTGCTGTTTTTATTTGTTGCGCTTTAAACAAAAATAGAGCGACAGTTTTGAAAAAAAATCAATATTTTTTTCTTTTTGCTATAATAAATATCCCCCAAAAATATATATATATAAAAAAAAGTCCTCAGTTTAGGCCGATACTCTTCTTCCACCTATTTTTGGTAAAAAAAATAGCAATAAGCGTTTATCGGTTGGTTTGCGCAAAATTTATAGCGTTTACAAAATAGGGGATAGTTTTATTGCACTACTAATGGCGGCAATCAGCATTTTCGGACACTTTGGACAATTTTGACACATTTTTGGGACCATTGTCATTTTCACAGCAAAAAATGCATTTAAAATGCATTGTTTACTGTGAAAATGACAATTGCAGTTTGGGAGTTAGTCACAAGGGGACAGCTGAAGGGCGCTGAAGAGGTTATGTGTGACCTAATATGTGTTTACAACTGTAGGGAGGTGTGGCTGTAGGTGTGACGTCATTTAATGTGTATCCTTATAAAAGGGATCACACGATCGGTGACGCCGCCACAGTGAAGAACGGGGAAGCTGTGTTTACACACAGCTCTCTCCGCTCCTCAGCTCCGGGGACCGATCGCAAGACTCCATCGGTGATCGGGTCCGCGGGTCCTGCGGTCCCGGTCACGGAGCTTCGGAGTCACGGACCCACGGCTGGGCACTAGTAGAGGACGTAGCTGTATGTGCATGTGCCCAGCCGTGTCATTCTGCCGACGTAAATGTGCAGGAGGCGCTCCTTAAGTGGTTAAAAGGGGCACGTAATTACAATTTTTGATCTAATATTTCACAGCAGGGCCCACTGCTGTGCTCAACAAGAGTATCTGTGAGGCTTTACAGTGTTGTGCCACCACCACCACCTAAGGCCCAATTTTTCTGCCCCTGTTTAACAGGGGCATGTAATTATAATATTTTCTCAAATTTTTCACAGCAGGGCTCATTCCTGCACCCAACAACAGAATCTGCGAGGAGTTACAGTGTTGTGGCACCACCACCACTGCCTAATGCCGCGTACACACGGTCGTTTTTTGCGATGAAAAAAAACGTCGTTTTTTAAAACGTCATTTAAATTGATCGTGTGTGGGCAAAACGTCATTTTTTGTCTTAAAAAAAACGACCAAAAAAAAATTCCAACATGCTTGAATTTTTTGTGTCGTTTTTCAAAACGTCGTTTTTTGTTTCACAAAAAGTCACCGTGTGTAGCAAAAATGTCGTTTAAAACGACGTTTTTCAACCCGCGCATGCCCAGAAGCTAGTTATGAAGCGAGCTTCAATGGAAAAGAGTGGTGAACGTAACCTCGCTTTTTGTGAAAAAACGATGGTGTGTATGCAAAATTGTCTTTGAAAAGTGACGTTTCAAAAATGTTGTTTTTTACTTCACAGAAAACGTCATTTTTTTTCATCACAAAAAATGATCGTGTGTACGCGGCATTAGACCCAATTGTTCTGCCCCTGTTTAACAGGGGCATGTAATTACAATTCTTGATATAATATTTCACAGCAGGGCACATTACAGCACCCACCAAGAGTAACTGTGAGGACTTACAGTGTTCTGGTACCATAAACACCTAAGGCACAATTTTCTGCAGAGTATATAGGGCAGGCCATATAGTATATACAGGCGGTCCCCTACTTTCAAACATCTGACTTACAAACAACTCCTACTTACAAACGGAGGGAGACAACAGGAAGTGAGAGGAAATCTACCCCAAGGAAGGGAAATTTCTCTCCTGTATTAGTTAATATGGAAACAGCAGGGGGTGCTGAAAACTAAATATTTAAATACAATAGTGAAATATGTGCATCCCCGTCAAAGGAGATGATTAACAGATAAGTGCAATATAGTGCAATAAATAAATAGTACATAGATTGCAATGAACATAAGAATTATTACTATTAATATAAATGTCCGAAGAATAAGTGCAGAAACCAGATTCAAAAATTATATGAGAAAAAAATGTCCATAAATGTGCAAAAGAATTAATAATATCCTTAAAAATCCTTGTGACTTTTTCACTCATAAGAGTGAGTATGGGTGATCAAAAATGAAGAGTTTCCACCTTCACCAACTAAACACCGACAGTGTGAAAACAGGATGGCTCCTTACCGCAAACTATTGACCTTTCTCGTTAGAAAATAGGTCAAATAAAGCGTTGTGTCTCCACGGACAGTAGATAGCCTGGGTTCCCTTGATTGAATTCGTTAGAGGGCAAAGAAACACAAAAAAATGCCGCCATAGCGTGATACCGTTTTATTAAAAGACATGGATTAAACACACAATGCCGAGTGGCTCCTTACTATTTGTGGTGCCCTCCGTCCCGGCACTGAGGCTTCCTGATGACGAAATATTGAAACGTACGTCGAGGCGGTACGTGACCATGCACAGCACCTTCCGGTCCAGCTGGTTCTCATCACAAGGGAAGTGGAGCGCACGCGAGTGTCTCCCCAGCGAGGACGCATCTTATCCATAGACCCAAGCCATCAGCCTCAGTGCCGGGACGGAGGGCACCACAAATAGTAAGGAGCCACTCAGCATTGTGTGTTTAATCCATGTCTTTTAATAAAACGGTATCACGCTATGGCGGCATTTTTTTGTGTTTCTTTGCCCTCTAACGAATTCAATCAAGGGAACCCAGGCTATCTACTGTCCGTGGAGACACAACGCTTTATTTGACCTATTTTCTAACGAGAAAGGTCAATAGTTTGCGGTAAGGAGCCATCCTGTTTTCACACTGTCGGTGTTTAGTTGGTGAAGGTGGAAACTCTTCATTTTTGATCACCCATACTCACTCTTATGAGTGAAAAAGTCACAAGGATTTTTAAGGATATTATTAATTCTTTTGCACATTTATGGACATTTTTTTCTCATATAATTTTTGAATCTGGTTTCTGCACTTATTCTTCGGACATTTATATTAATAGTAATAATTCTTATGTTCATTGCAATCTATGTACTATTTATTTATTGCACTATATTGCACTTATCTGTTAATCATCTCCTTTGACGGGGATGCACATATTTCACTATTGTATTTAAATATTTAGTTTTCAGCGCCCCCTGCTGTTTCCATTTATCTATTCTATTTTGAATTTTTTGGGGTGCAGCTCACTCAGTTGATAATATATATATCACTATATATTACTTTAAATCACTTTTATTAGTTATTTTGGCGCGAGATCCTTACCCTACCTATTAGTTAATATGGTAAAAAGGTGTCTCCACTGATGCTTTATCACCAATCCTTGTTTCCCTAAAAACCCCAAATTTTCTAAATCAAATTGTCATTGGAACGGAAAGTGAGGTGAAATGATCTGAACAGGGGCACAGACAGCAAAACAAATGTTACAGGGGTCATGATAACCCTTCCCTATATTATCCAAAATGCTTAAAAATAGATTTCTTGACTGGAGCTACATTTTACAAAATATACCTGTTCCAAATTACAAACAGATTCAACTTAAGAACAATAGTGTTGAGCAGAATATGCCATATTCGATTTTGCGATATATCTCGAATATATAGTCGAATATTCGAGATATATTCGTTAAATGCGAATATTCGCGATATTTTTTGGAAATGAAATGATTGCGAAATTTCGCTATTGCGTATGCGAATGCGAAATTTCGAGAAATGCGGAAGGAGCACTCTGATTGGCTCAGAATATTCGTGATATTTTATAATACAAAATAATTGCGAATATTCGGCAAATGGCTCAGAATATTTGTGATATTTTATAATACAAAATAATTGCGAAATTTCGAGAAATGCGGAATGGAGCACTCTGATTGGCTCAGAATATTCGTGATATTTTATAATACAAAATAATTGCGAAATTTCGAGAAATGCGGAATGGAGCACTCTGATTGGCTCAGAATATTCGTGATATTTTATAATACAAAATAATTGCGAATATTCGGCAAATGCGGAAGGAGCACTCTGATTGGCTCAGAATATTCTTGATATTTTATCGTAATTTCGCAAAAATGCGAATGAGAAATTGATTGCGGAATTTCGACAGTAACACTCTGAAATCGAATATATGTGTTATTTTAGCTAAAAACAATATTGCGAATTTCTCGAAAATAATCGCGCAATATGGCTATTGCCGAATAATCGCATTGCGATTTTTCGGCAATATAAAATGATCGCTGCAGCTACTCGGCCCAAGGTCTCTAATCATACCAGCAATGCTTTTAGATGTCGATGGGGATCTCTAGGATGTGATCTGTTCTAAAAAAAAATTGAAAAAATACGAATATTCGAAATAGCGAATATTCACCGCGAAATTCTGAATATATCGCGAATACTCGAATATGCCATATTCGAGCCGAATATTCACAATACGAATATTCCTGACCAACACTAAAGAACAAACCTACAGTCTCTGTCTTGTTTGGACCGCCTGTCTACTGCTGTTCAGAGTATATAGGGCCTGGGGGCTCCACGCCTTTTCTTTTTTTTTATTTGGGTGAGGGGTTTCCCTTAATATACATACAAGACCCAATGGGCCTGGTAATGGGCTGGGGTAAACATGCAGTTTTTCGCAATAATTTTCATCTATATTGCCGGGACCCGACATTACATTACAGCCGCAAGCAGTTTTAAATGACTTTTATTCCTTTAGAAATTTCATTTTGTGCCACTTTACAGGCATACTAATAGACACCCCTCAGGTACGACATTTAAGGGAATTTTTCACTTTAAGCATTATTAAAATCACTGCTCCTGAAAAAACGTGAATTCTTTTTAAACTTTTTTGCATGTGCTACATGCCCCCTGGGGGAATACAAAGGTCCCCAAACACTTTAATGACAATAACTTGCATATTAGCCTTTTTGATTTTTCAAGCTCGGGTCCCATAGACTTTAACGGTGTACGAATGTTCGTGCAAACTTTCGATCTGTTTGCATGTTCTGCCGCGTACCGAACCGGGGGGTGTTCGGCTCATCCTTAGATGATACACAGGGATGAGACAAATCTTCTTACATACGTTTTACAGCTGTATATATCCTTTAGAAAGTGCACATTTAGTTACATATTTTCTCTTCCTGTTCAGCACTGGGAGTCTATTATTTGCATACAGCCAAGACAGCTGATTGGAGGAAAGGCACAAACCCCCCCTCCACATTGTCAAAGGAAGGGAGTAATGTGCAGAGCTCTTCTGTGAGAAGTCAAGCTCTGTGCTAATCTATTAATAGCAACCTCCCACGACACAAACTTCAGGCTGCTTTTATCTCCAGTCTCTGAGAACTTGTCAGAAGTTATCAGGCTGATAACAGAGCTACTGAACAGAAGAAACACATGGGACCTAGGGCTTTGGAGAGAGATAAGAAAACACTACAGATATGTGCCCAGCTCAAATTTCATAAATCAGGTTTACATTTACTTTAAGTTATCCACTATCTGCAGCATGTCTGGCCATAATGCACTGAAAAGTAAAGATTATCAAAAAAGGGTAATTGTGCCCAAGCAATAACATGAACAATGTACATTCCTCCTGAGACTGAGAGAAGTCAGTCAGGTATGCTGCAGTGCTCATATGCTAACAAGGAGCATGTAGATAGAGACAGCAGAGGGACATATAGATACTGTAAGCTTATAAATCTGCTGCTTCTCTGCTTCTGCTTTCACTGTCAAGTCACAGACTGGAGTTGGAACAACACCTGTAAGTGTTACCATTGTGGTAATACTCTGTGCAGTACAATAACACAGAGTTTTATTCGAAGACCAACAATAGGTGGTATTTTTCATTTCCTGGCTCTGTTCAAATGCTTTGATAAAGAGGAATAGATTATGGGGGCAAAGTTAAAATCCTTCTTCTGGTACAAGTTGTGACTAACAGTGGCTGTCAGTCTACATTATAATAATTACAGGACAAGGCACAACGATGTTGTAAAAAGTGTCAGTTTGTTCTTCCTCTGAATTAGTTAATCAACGCTTACACCATTATGGGATTGGTTTATTAAAGGCAAATAGGCTGTTCACTTTCCAAGGAGATTTTCACTTTGCAAAGGAAGAGTTCCTTCATTTAGTGCATGTGATGAAAATGTGTAACTCATACTTATTCACTTGTAAGGAAGATAAAAGAAGCCATATTTTTGTTTCCACATGATTGAATGATGGAAGTCACCAGAGATTTATCTCATTCACTTGAAAAATGTAAATCTACGTACAAAGTGAAGAGACTTTGCCTTTAGTAAATCAATCACTTTGACCTATGACTTACAAATAATCTTGGGGATAACAATGGAGGGTGTGATACATATTTAGGATAACAGATCACAAACCTGTATGAATGTTTTACTGCTATGATTTTTTTTCATGAAGTTAATAAATGCACATGTTCAACAAGGTGATTTAGTTTTATAAAATAAATTAACATTTAAACAACCTAGAGTATAGTATATTCTTGGGAGAAAAAAAAAATATATAAATATATGCATGTAACTTCAAATATTGCTATATTATATTATACTATTTGGAGTTAGAAAAATTAAGAGTATTATCTTGTGGTCAGAGAACCTCTTGATTTATATTTTATTTAATTCAAAAAGGCTATTTAACATTCTATCAACATAATGTAATTTATCGGTATCATCAGTGAGTCCCTAGAAGGAGAGTAATGTTGCTTCTAGATGACTGAGATACAGCACTTTGCTGTCGTCAATATATGAGTAATTAGTTTGGCTCTGCTTGGGATATGCTCTAGAGGTTTAGCTAGCAATAGGGATGGGGGATTAAGATCAAGCTTAATGTCAATCACATGTTCAATTATACTGACAACAGCCAGTAAGAAACAATAGTAGGGAAGGAAAAAAAATATGAAATTGGATCCGCTGTTGGTTGCAATTTCTTCAACATTGAAGAGGAACAGATCCAGAAGCATCTATTTTGTGACAGTGCAAATTGAGGTCTTAGCCTCTTTCTCCCATAAATCAAACCATTCATCACTGGAACCAATCTCCCGCACTTTGGTTTAGATGGAGAGTGAAATTCTCCTACAAAGCTATATAACATAGACATTAAAATTGACAGCCTCAATTTAAATTTATTGATGTATGCAAATGTAGAGGACAAGAACCAGGAAGGATCTCGTGTAAATTCATTTAGAAATAGGAAAAAAAAATGTTAAGTCTGATAGTATATAAATTCACATTTTAAAACATGTAAAAAAAAAAAAAATGCATATTTATTAATATAATTTAAAATAACAAAAAACTGCATAGATTATTGAAAATGTAATAATAATTGGTAAATTTTCTGCTAAATTCTATGGATGGTCATTTGTGATGGGATAAGAATATTTCTAAATCATAAGCATATTAAAGCGAATCCTCACCTCTAGTTCCTTCCTCTCCACCCCTCCTCCCCTTCTCTACACAAAAGCTTGCTTTTGTTTTGTTTTTGTTTACTTTTTTATTTAATGCAAAAGTTCTGTCCCACTCCTAATGCACATCACTTGCCTAGGCAAATGAGGTGCATTATGCCTACTGTACCTTCTGGCATATCACATATCTCAGAAGGCAGAGCCCTTAAATAAAGAAAGGAGAAGGGTGTGGGCCTGGTGGTGCATCATCATGTGGCCAAGTGGCTGAGCCAGTGGGCCCCCTGATGACATTATACAAGAAGATGTTGGCATGAGACTGAGTAGGGGCAAAATTATGAGCTTCTTCAGGACCAAGCTGGATTCACTGGATAGGTGAGCCAGAGCCTGCAGAAAGGCTATGCATGCGGAGAAAAAAATGGGGTGGGGAGCTTGGAAATCCGCTTTAATTTACTTGACCTGAGTATCTCTTCTTGTCTAAATATTTGACCAAAAAACTCTTCCTTTGTTGAACTAAAAATGCTATCTGCCCCTGGCCTAAAAACTATTGGAGTGACTGTCCTGGGGCAAGAATACAGTTAGTAAAGTCATCCGTAAAAACAGGACTGATCTGTCTACTTACTCAAAGTCAGTGATTCAAGAGCTTTTGAAGCCATTGAAATGGCATAACAGACAGGAAACTAGCATTCACCTGACCAGTGATCTAGCCAGTAATTTCATGTCTTGGGGTAGCTCTACAGTAATGAGGATCGACACAGCCACCCTTGGACAGCATCATTGGGGAGAGTCTAGTGTTAGATGTGCTTGCAGTTTTAGATAGACTTCACAAACAAATAAAAGCCCAACTCCACCTACCACTTTTTCGACAGTTACAACAACAGTTTATTTTCCTTTTGTGATAAAGCTTTTTGTTCAAGTGAATAAAATCTCACCATTTTAACCTCCCTGGCGGTTTTCCCGAATGTGGCACGGGGTGAATTTTCATTACTAAAAGCGGTAACCCCCGAGCCACACTCAGGATTACATCACAGGATCCATGTACAGCTTAATTACCTTGTCCCCAGGATCCTGTGATGTCTCCCCGTTGTGTGTGTGGGCTGTGTACTCCACTTGATCAATCACACTGCGAAGATCTGTTCCCTACAAGTCTCGCAACGCACGGGAATGGAGCCCAGCGCCAAATTCAAAAAGTGAAAAACACATAAGACATACAGTACACTGTAATCTTACAGATTACATTACCGTATCAAATTATTTCACTTTTTTTCATATTTCATTATATGCTTTGTCCAGTGCCCTGCACTTTTATATTATATATACTGTTCTTTCTGCCTGGAAACTGGAGATTGTCCATGGAACAGAAAAGTGTCCCTTTACGTCAAAAGTGGTTTTAGACCAACTAGAAAACAGCAATAATAAATTAGAATCACTTGCAGAATTGAGCAATAGGGATTTGTGTGGAAATCAAACACTGAAAGTAACAACAGCGACAATTCTGAAACTGAGCTAATTTCTGTGTTTTTGACTTGATTACATTATTGGATACATTTTATTATTATTATAGTATAATTTGTTATAATTATTTACAGTTATTTATTCAATTATAATTTATGATTTTGCATTTCAAACTTTATCATACCTGGGATGTCTACTAGTTGTTTGGATAGATTTAAGTGAGTTATTCTTAAGAATTACAGGCCTACCATATAAAACGCCAAATTTCAATGCAAAACAATGTACCGTTTTGAGACACAAAAATCTGACATAATCATACTGCCAGAGAGGCGTCAACCCTCTAACTGTCTAACTTAAAGCTTAACCACTTAAGACCCGAACCATTATGCAGGTTAAGGACCTTGTCTCTTTTTGTGATTCGGCACTGTGTCGCTTTAACTGACAATTGCGCAGTCGTGCAACGTGGCTCCCACACAAAATTGGCGTCCTTATTTTTCCACAAATAGAGCTTTCTTTTGGTGGTATTTTATCAAATTTTTTTCCTCAGTTTAGGCCAATACGTATTCTTCTACCTATTTTTAGTCAAAAAAATCACAATAATACCTTATCATTTGGTTTGCGCAAAATTGATAGCGTTTACAAAATAAGGGATAGTTTTATGGCATTATTATTATTAATTTTTTTTTTTACTAATAGCGGCGATCAGCAATAGCAAGTGCTATAAAAATGCACTGATTACTGTGAAAATGACATTTGCAGTTTAGGAGTTAACCACTAGGGGGCACTGTAGGGGTTAAGTGTGACCTCATATGTGTTTCTAACTGTAGGGGGGTGGGGCTGGACGTGTGACATCAGTGATCATCTTTCCCTATATCAGGGAACAGACGATCACTGACATTGCCACAATGAAGAACGGGGAAGGTGTGTTTACACACACCTCTCCCCGTTCTTCAGCTCCTGTGACCGATTGGGTCCACAGGTCCCCGCGGCGCGCTCATCACCCCATGGCTGGGCTCTTAAAGAGGATGTACAGTTACGAGCTTGTGCTCAGCCGTGCCCTTCTGCTGATGTATATCGATGTGCCAGGGTCCTTAAGTGGTTAAAGTATTTAAAAAATAGAAATTTAGAAAATAAAATATGTATTCTGTTTTTTTATTGTTTTACAAAATGTAAGTGTTTATGCACTGCATGATCAGTATTGGTTTCACATATGAAGTGATATTTGTGATATCGGAATACTTACATTATATATTTTTACTATATATGCACTTTAGTGTGTTTAGTTTTAAGCACTGCACAGTTGATTTTTTAAATGTATTGATAAACATGTAGGGTTGTGATTAGTGTCAGCAGCTTTTTAGGCTTCCCATTATCACATTTTAGTAGTGGTGCTTAGGATTTATTTTTGATTTAAGATTTTTTTTTTTCAAAATGTTTTTATTTTTTATTTTATATAGCAAGAACAAACAAACAAACAAACAAACAAAAAAAAAACAGTGGTGATCCACCAAACAGAAAGCTCTGTCTGTGACATAAACATGGTATACAGGTGTACCTCATAAAATTAGAATGCCATCAAAAAGTAAATTTATTTCAAAAAGTGAAATACTATATATTTTTTATTGATGCGTTACACACAGAGTGATATGTTTAAAGTGTTTCTTTCTTTTATTTTAATGATTATGGCTTACAGCTAGTGAAAACCCAAAATTGTGGTAAGTATCTCTCCCCGTGCTTCCTAGCGAGCCTGTCACTGATCGTCTGTTCCCTGCTATAGGGAACAACGATCAGTGACATCACACGCCCAGCCACGCCCCCCACAGTAAGAATCACTCCCTTAGGGCACACTTAACCCCTACAGTGCCCCCTCCTGGTTAACCCCTTCACTGCCAGTGTCATTTTTACAGTAACCAGTGCATTTTTATAGCACTGTTCACTGTAAAAATAACAATGGTCCCAAAATAGTGTCAACAGTGTCCGATGTGCCTGCCATAATGTCGCAGTCACGTTAAAAATCACTGATCGCCGCCATTACTAGAAAAAAAATATTAATAAAAATGCAATAAAACTATCCCCTATTTGGTAGACAATATAAATTTTGCGCAAACCAATCAATAAAAACTTATTGCAAATTTTTTAACAAACATATGTAGAAGAATACATATCGGCTTAAACTCAGGAAAAAAATAAACAAATTATCGTCCAATTTTCTCTCTGTATTAGGACAGAACTAAATACGCTGCCCATGACACTGAATAGAATGCTACAAAAAAAGACACTGGAGACATGCCACAATAGATAGTCAAAGGCTGCAGACATGCATAGATGTCTATGTGTTATTTTGATATGCTAAAATAAATGTAAAGCTTGGATCAAGAACAAGGCATTTTCAATCTTTGAGCTACGTGCACTTAGGCAGGGTTGCTGCAGTTCAGTGTCGGCTATGGTCTGAACTATTGATTGCACTGCCTGTTGAGCTGATTATTGTGTTTTAATGCTGAAAGAGATTGAAAGGGAATATGAACATGCTATAGGAGTTGTTGGAGACGGAGGGCATGCTTCAGAAGATCGGAGACACATTACATGAGCTTCCTAGAGATCACGGCTGTAACAGCCCCTTTACAAATTCATGCTTTCTCATTTGGGTTTTAGATATTACACTTCTGCGACAGCAAGGTCCATTACAAGAGTTGAGATGGAAGAAAAATATACAAAGAGAAATGAGATGATCAGCACAAAAAAAATAAAAAAGTCAAAATAAAAAATGGCTGCACCTCACGTGGGCTCCAAGTAAAGTTTGTTGGAATTTAAAAATATCCAAAATGACACCAATGGACACTAGCAGTGGTCAAGGTAGACACATTTCACATAACAGAAATGTGCTCAATCGTTACAAAAAAAGAGAGTAAGATAGTGTGAAAAACCCAAATCATTTAACCATTAAACTACAGTCTAAGGAAAATGTTTCCTTCACTGGAGCAAGCATCTCGGTAAGAGAAACACAGGTGACTTTCTGCAGGGGCTTCAAGAGCCATACATGCAAAAGGCCTGCGTGTGGTTGGTCCCTTTTGACCCCAGGCTAGACACAAGGGGTATAAATAGTCTTCATAAATTAATATACAGACTTATTCAGTATGAGCGCAATGCTGACATGCATCTTATGGTAGCTAAAGAAAAAAAAAGAATTTGAAAACAGCAAGCCACGAGTATGCTACAGGCATGTAAAGGCATTTATTACCTGTCTTTTGTTCACTTCACAATTGCTTCTCTCCTTATACTAATCTGTAGGAATGCTATAGCAGCTGAAACATGTCCAGTATATGACAAAACAAGGTCAGAACTACTGTACCTGCAATAAATTCTAAAGTATCTAAGAAGTAATTCAAACTAATGTAAAAAGCAGGTTGCATTTGCCTGTCAACAAAGACCTGACCAGGGGCGGCCCCTCCATACCCTCTTATTCATGCTCCTGGCCCCTAATCTATATGCACTTGTATTGACCACATTTTATCAAACACGCTCTAAGTGCATTTCTGTGCAAATTTTTATAATAAATTAAATATTCCCTTAAAGAAAGATTCAGTGTATAAAGGGGTATTCCCAGTCTTGCTCAGTCAAGGTTAAGAGAGCAATTGTCCATATTGTTTACAGCGGACTTTGAAGCCAAAATAGATGATTTTTATCTAAAAAAAAAAAACTAATGTTGATCTATGGGAAAGGTTAGAGAGATTAGTGTAGGGTAACATTTTTCCATCTCACGAGATAACAATCTAAGCACCAGTAATCATCACAATCTAAGCACCAAGTAATCATCACTAGGGCAGGTTAGCTTTGCAGCTAATGCCTAGTACAGACTATCATATAGAATATCATACAGAAAAAATGTTCTATTCACTAATACACAGCTTTCAAGAGCCAATGATGAGTTCATGCTAAAACAACCGAAGGGACAAACACAATTTTTTTCCGTGTAAGAAAACAGAACAAACTATTTTCTTGTACAGTAATTAGTATAGTACTTGCACAAAATAAATAAAAAAATAATGACCAAGACCACAAATGCTCGGAAACGAAAGAATACATTACAATACAATACAAAATATTACATCATTTGCGAAGTTGTATTCTGTCTTATAAGAATTTTCTGAACTTTAGTAGCCTATTTCTTAAGTAGTTTTTCAAGTATTAAATACGGTTTAATTTATGCATGGTGCTTATTACAATAAACAATTCTATATCTTTATAGCTATCCAGCTGCACTGTTCTGCTTGTATTGTCAGACAAACCATGCACAATTCTTTTTCATGGATAAATGCCTTTATTTGCAGTTAGTCAACATGGAGGGAGAGTTGCAGTGTTTGACTATGTGGGGTCTGGTCTGGTTGGCTTAGCTCAGGTGGGGCGGGCCCACTCAGCTCAGACAGGAAGGTGGACGGGCTGGGTTTGGGTGGGAGGTGGGCAGCCTCAGGTTCACTTGGCTCGAGACGGGGACGGCTCCACTCTGCTCAAATGGGGAGCCTAACCGGCCCACCTTCCTGCCCGAGTCGAGTGGACCTGTGCCCAGCCTGAGGTGAGCTGGAACACTCACCATCAGCTAATTTCCACCTGCCTAATGCGAGCAGGCAAATGGAAATTTTGAGGGCTGTACTAGGCCTAAGCCTAAGCCGTTATGCATACAGCCACTAGCCGCGCCATTTTGCATTTTAACAGAAACATGCACAACAACTGCTGCTGAAATTCTGACCTTTATGAACAAAGTATAAATAAAGCTGGCGCTTTGCAGAAAACAAACAGCTGCTAGCACTAAAGATAAAATATACTCAAACCTTAGTCAACAAATAAAGAAAAAAGAGTGCAGCACTTAGATAATTATAAGGAAACATCCTTACACAGTGGCAACAACCAGGTAGGCAATATGCAGCAGCATAAATGGATAATGGTAGTGTAATGGGACAAATGCTTGCTAAAAACACAGCCAAGATGAAGGTATATAGGGCATCATGGGGGGGACAGTCATGCCTGCCACCCATGTCACTCACCAACCAGCCAGCTGTCCCCATACATGTTCTGTTCGAAATCTGTGGGGATGGGGCTATGATTGTATATGTAGCTGTCATGGGTGGTGTCATGTGTTGGGCTGGTGATGTCCTCCTGCAGGGTTGTGGTTAATTCCAGGATGGCATGAGGGTGAATCTGAAGATGCGAGACACCTCAGAATCTCTCATGCCAAAGATGTCTATGCGTGTGTGATATATCAAGTGAAGACTGAGGGGCTTGTATCAGAGAAGAATATTCTATTAGATTAGATTCTTATATCCATCAATGTTTTAAAGGGCTATTGAAAGATAGTGAGACCGTGTTTGTAATTTGTATGTATGTTATGTATAGATGTATATATGTATGTATATATTGTTTTTAATGTTTATAAAAGCAAATAAAAAGTTTTTTGAAAAAAAAAATCCTCTCCCGTGCCCTCCTCCGTGCCCTCCTCCTTCTTTGCTCATCTAAAGTCAGTAGTATAGCTATGAGCATGGATGCCCCTGGCATGTTGGCATACAGTTTGTTGTGCAGCAAGTGTGACTGCTCAGCTCCTCACTAACAGTGTTGCTTTAGCTAACATGTAGACGGATTGTCTAATTTTATTCCACCTTTTATATGGTCTAATTTTAGACAGGACGTGCAGCTGTTGCGCACAGCGCGTAGCCTGCGCTGCACCAACGTTCTTTTGTTGATCCCCATAACTCCCTCATTTGCATATTTGAATAGCAAATCAATGGTGTGTCTAGCGCAGTTTTGCGTGGACGGATACGCCGGTCTATCGAAATTACGCCGGTCCAAAAAAAGTAGATTTCATGCGTATATCGTTTTGGGGATGCGGGGCATCGATTTAGACTTACGCCGCGCATCTCCTGTAACGCCGGCGTAATGGCTCTGTGAATCTGGCCCATAGTGTTTTTACCTGTTAAATCCACAGTGGAAATTATTCATGCAGACTTTCATGATTAGGGTAATATCATATACCCCCACCAACATCTATAATAGCATCAGCATTATCTGATTAGCATTCCAGGGTTCACACCTGTACCAGCTCCAATTTATCCTATCTCCCCCGTGGACTTCCAGCTGTTGCCCACTAGGATATATACAACATTGCCATTTGGCAATATTATCCTCGGGTACGACAGCAGGTTTGCCTTTTCGGTGTCCGGACAGACGTCTTTATACTGTCTCTGTATGTCCTTGTCATTGTCTTATATGTTCTATTGTTAGCACCAGCTAGTGAATCTCCATCTTCACAGGTGCAATTTTGGCCGGACACTTTTTGTTGATGAGTTTACAACAGTTGTTCCAGGTTGGAACTTTTTATACACGAGAAACTGTATATAGTACACATTATATCATTATCTTGTACAATTAATAAAATCCTATTTTTTCAATAATTGTCCGTCACTACCTTTATAGCTTCTTGGCCCATAGAGGCACCTCATCTTGGGACCTCTATTAGGACCATTCCTTTTTCATACATATGCTTATGCTAGCTATGGTAGTGTCCTCCTAATTGGAGGAGTGTCTATTTTGAATTATATAGTGTCAAGTTTGGAGTTGGTGTTCCTACATGTTATATTTAAATCCACATTCCCATTAAATATTACACTATATACCTTCATATAGTCTCTGTCTTTGGCGAGCATTTGTCCCATTATCCATTGATGCTGCTGTATATCGCATACCTGGCTCTCAGACACATCCATTTATGAATAAAAGTATTCATTGTTAAAATAGTACTATATACATCATTAAGGGTGCCTTAAAAAAACAATGGTGGTTTGGACTGGTGTTACGTATGTGATTAAATCAGTTGCTGAAAGTGCATTAAAAAGTGATGGTTTAATAGCACTTTAAAATGTAATTAAAGCCAAAACTTAGTTTTAGATTTGAGATGCGAGTGGAGAGTGCTTAGAACACCTTTCCAATTTGTATTGCTGTCTATGCTCCCATTAGGGAGATTTGCCTCCTTATTTGTCATGTTTACCATTCTCAGAGAGTGAAAGTGAAAGGAAATAAATTTGGGTTGTCACCAGAACAAGAATAAAGCTAAATCTCCCAATGGGGGACACTCATTTTGGTGACCATGGTGACAACAAGGGATTCCCTTACTTTGGAAGGATTTCCTCTCACTTCCTGTTTTGGCTATACAACAGGAGGTGAAGAGAAATATCCCCAGTGGGATGCAGAGGACAAAAAACAGAAGTTATAACCCTCTCTAATGCCGCATACACACGATCGGTTTGTCCGATGAAAATGGTCTGACGGACCGTTTTCATCAGATGAACCGATCGTTTGTGGGCCCCATCGGTTTTTTATTCAACGGTGGAAAAACTAGGAACTTGTTTTAAAATCATCTGATGGTTAAAAAACTGATAGAGAAAAACGATCATCTGTGGGCACTAAATCCATGCATGCTCAGAATCGTTGCATGCTCGGAAGCATTGAACTTTATTTTTCTCAGCACGTCGTTTTGTTTTACGTCACCGCATTCTGACACGATTGTTTTTTTAACTGATGGTGTGTAGGCAAGACTAATGAAAGTCAGCTTCATCGGATATCTGATGAAAAAAATTCATCAGACCGTTTTCATCGGATGAACCGATCGTGTGTACAGGACATTACTCTATCCAAAATGAGGAGAAAAAAAGTTTTGCTTTAAGTCTAGGAGTACATTGATAAGGAATAATACATTCCTCTTACCTGTAGGTTTCCTCCAACCAGCGAAGCCTCTTTTCCAAGATTCTCATGGCCATGGTCTCAAATATGCCCCCTCTACAAACTATGCAGGTTAATATGTATGCCTAGACAACAAGGGACAGTACAGTGCCAGGAAGTGGACAACTCTGGAGCCTGTCAGTTCATGGGTTACGGTAAGTATTACATTTTCTTCGGCTCCACCTTTTACTAATGAGCATTTAACGTTTGCAGTGCGGTGGCCCCACTGCAATATTTTTTTCTCCATTCCAGAGTTGGGAAATAGTATGTAGAACTATGGAAGATAATCTTTTTTTATTGCTTGTCTCCTGTTAAGCCTCGTACACATGACCGGTTTTCTCGTCAGGAAAACTGCCATGAGAGCTTTTGGCCGGGAAAAGTGGCCGCGTGTATGCTCAATCGCAGTTTTCCTAACAGGAAATCACTGTATGCAGTCAATTCACTGATTATAAAGGATACGCCAAGAAGATCTAATTGGGGCGTGGCTGATATTTTTTCCTATTTTCAATGAAGAGTGGAGATGGACTGTAATGGTTGGCACCTAGATTGTCCATGTTCAGGAGAAGCAGGTTTTGAGTGGAGCTATGTATCTGTGTGTCTTTCTGGATTAAAAATGTTTAATGATTTTTGTTTATGATTCTTATTTGGAAGCAAAACTCCAGGCAGTTTAAATGTTTACAGGGATTCTAAAAGCTATCATACCTTGATGATACAGCCTCCAGTTTTCTTCATTTTGTCAGAATGTAGCGTCCAGAGACCCTGGTCAATGAATTAGAATGTAATAGTTTCCTTTGAACAGTTGAAGTCATCAGAAATAATAATATGTTATCTGAACATGATTTTACTTGCCTAATGCCACGTGCACACGATCACTTTTTGTGATGAAAAAAAACAACGTTTTCAAAAACGTCATTTAAAATGATCGTGTGTGGGCAAAACGTTGTTTATGTCTTAAAAAAAACACGACCAAAAAAACATGCTTGAATTTTTTGTGTCGTTTTTCAAAACGTCGTTTTTTGTGTCATAAAAAGTGTGGGCAAAACGATGTTGAAAACAATGTTTTTAAACCCGCGCATGCTCAGAAGCAAGTTATGAGACGGAGCTTCAATGGAACAGAGTGCCGTCGAATGTGGTGTACGTCACCACGCTTTGCTAGAGCATTGTGGAAAAACGATGGTGTGTATGAAACGTCGTTTTGGAAAATGAAGTTTGAAAAACGTTGTTTTGTACGCGGCATAAGAGGCAGTCATTACATCTGACTGTAAATCAACAAAATAGAGCATCAAATGATCATAAAGTAACCCTTCTTATGTTCAGGATCCACCAGGGCAACCATTCGGCACAGGAACCAGAAGCAACTGGAGATCACTGGAGTAGTGGTGTCTACTTTAGGGGGAGCTGCCAGGTATGGTATACACATAGTTACATTGGCCCAATCTGGACCAATGTAACAATAAATAAAATATCTATACTTGGAATTATTTTTCTTTAAGATGAACTAATAAATTCATGTGTTAAACCAATGACAATGAAAATATTCACGAGAGAAGAAAAAAGCAGAAATTCAGAAAATCCATATGCCTTGTCATAATTGTGAACATAGCATGCATATCTAAACACTTTTGATACGACCAGTATGTCATGCACTGTAATTTTTTTACTTGATTTTTTTTTTTTTTTTCCAGTCATCTTTAACGACATCAGCATGCACTTAATGTAGTATTCTTTCTACATGATATTCACTTGAAAAATCACTAACAGTTGCCAGACATAGAAACATGCAGAGAGCAACATTTTTATATTATGTTTGGATGCTGGGGCGTATAATAATAAGCAAAACACACTTCTTAGAAAATGTTTATTCTCACTTGTGTTTGTATCAGCGTGCAATTCTGGCCACATTGTATGTACCGTGATGATACAATTTAGGTATCCTTGCATGACTGAAAAAAAAGCATATGGACACAAACTTTAACCACTTGCTTACTGGGCACATATACCCCCTTCCTGCCCAGGCGAAATTTCAGCTTTCAGCACTGCGGCGCTTTAAATTAAAATTGCGCGGTCGTGCGACGTGGCTCCCAAAAACAAAATTGGCGTCCTTTTTTTCCCACAGATAGAGATTTCTTTTGGTGGTATTTGATCATCTCTGCGGTTTTTATTTTTTGCGCTATAAACAAAAAAGTGCGAAAATTTTGAAAAAAAAAACACAATATTTTTTACTTTTTGCTATAATAAATATCAATTTTTTGAAAAAAATAAATATTTTTTTCTCAGTTTAGGCCGATATGTATTCTACATATTTTTGGTAAAAAAAAAAAAAAAATAAGTGTAAAGTAATTGGTTTGCGCAAAGGTTATAGTGGCTACAAAATAGGTGTCAGGAATGGTCCCCCCTGCTGGTAAATCTGCCTGTTATTTTGGCTGCAGTACTGGCCTCCACCAGCGGGGGGGTTCTTGGTAATTTGGAGCACACAGCCTTTCCTGCGTTCAGGTGTGACCTGAATGCAATCAGCACGCCTCTATAATACCCGGTGTGTGTAATCACTCCTCGCCCTGGTATCGTCATACTTTCTGGACTCTGATTCTGTGCCTTGATCCTGTTCTGCGATTCTGATCCCTGATCCCGCCTGGACTTGTCTGCCCTGTCTCCTGATTCCTGTCTTCCCTGGATCTTACCCCGCAGCTCATCCATCCATCCGCTCCCTGCTCTGTCCTGTCCCATCCTTATCCATCGGCTGACTTCCCACGTGTATGACCTCGGCCTGGCTTGGTTTATGAATACGGTATCTCCCTTTGACTATATATATATTGTTTGCTGTTTGCACTGGTTGTCCTCACTTATTTTTGGAAATAAACACATTTTCACTTCACTAATTATATTGTTTGGTCTCCTCTGTGCAGTCACACAGTACTGATCTAATATATTCTCCTGACAATAGGGGATAGAATTCTTTAGAATTTTGTTTTTTTACTAGTAATACGGCAATTTGCGAACTTTGGCAGGACTGCGATATTGCGACGGACACATCGGACACTTTTGACACATTTTTGGGACCATTCACATCAATACAGTGATCAGTGCTATAAAAACACACTAATTACTGTATAAATGTGACTGGCAGTGGAGGGGTTAACACTAGAGGGTGAGGAAGGGGTTAAATGTGTTCCTGGGTGTGTTCTAACTGTGTGGGGGGAGGGGGTGACTGGGGGAGGTGACCGATGCTGTCTCCCTATGTACAAGGGACACAGCATCTGTCACCTCTCCCTGACAGGACGTGGAGCTCTGTGTTTACACACAGAGCTTCACGTCCCTGCTCTAAAACTGCCGATCAGCGGGTACCTGGCGGACATCGCGACCACCAGGCACGCGCATCGGCATCTCGGGGACGCGCCGGGTGCACGCGTGCGCTCCCCCCAGTGGCCGGAGAACACGATGCCGTCAATTGACGGCGGCTTGGATATTCAGATTCACCTTGCCGCCGTCATTTGACGATAGGCAGGGAACCAAGTGGTTAATAAACTAAGGCCTTTATCCATATAAAAACAGATGTGGATTGTGGTCTCTCTCGTTAAGGGCAGCATGTGTTCTCTATTTTAAACATATTCAATTTTTACAATGTTTTTGTTTTCCTGTAGCACACCATCTCCCCATTCATTGCATTTTTAAAACTGTTTGTAAACTTTTTAACTTGGAGTCCACTTAAAGACACACATCAGATAGACTTTACACTATTGGCTTCAGTAGTAGTAGCGTTGCTATTTCTACTTTACTTAACAATGGAATTTAACACAAATGGTGTAGGAGATCATGTGAACACGGGTATACAGTACAAAACATTAAAATGAACCGTAAAGGGAAAGGGGGTATAACAACTATGCTGCCGTTCTACTAATGTCCACCAGGTGGTAGCCCCGTGTTCTGAGTTTAATCTACAGATAGAATAGAGGGCTAAAGAATCTCACGTGTTTAAGATAGTAAACGTTCATTCAGCAGACTTTGAGCTGAGTGGACCTCTTGCTAGCACATACTTCCCACTGGCACTGCTTGATACTTACTTCAGTCAGGAGGTTTTGGTGGCTGCAGATAGGGCCAACCCACTTCATGGACAGCTTCCCTAAATGGACTGTAACAGAGTCCTCTCCAGTGACTGGGGCTTGGAAAGATACTGTGTGCTCCTGTGCTCACTGCTGGTGGCCCGCACACCAGGCTTAACAGGGGAGGATCCAGCACCTGGGAAGAGCTCACTTGCCCAGTCACTGCTGTCCCATCAGGCTGGATCTCTCTGAGTCCTGGAAGCTGGGTGAAGCTGACATTTATATCCCCTGGGTGTGTCCAGAAGCTCAGAGGATTGCAGGGAGTTGAGTTAAAGGGACCTGCACCGGAATCTGGACAAAGAGGCATCCCAGTACAGTTCAGGGTAATTGCATATGGCTGTGCAGATCCATTGGCACCAGTGTTAAGCACAGTGCTCTCAGTAATCAGCTGTTAGTAACAGACCTGGTCTGACACACCCCCTCTCTTCCCCTGCAATACAGTTCTGTGTAAGGATAGGTGTACTGAGAGGTATAGAAATTAGTAAGCTCTGCCAGTATTGAGCATTGCACTGTGACAGCAGCAGCAGCAATTTACACTGAGAGAAGAAGTTATTTTTAAGCAGTTGTAAAAAAATGTTTTTCCTAAAATAACAAACATGTTATACTCTCCTCAGCCCCGAACCTCCTCTTCTGGGGTCTCCTGCTGGTGCTCTAGGCTCCTCCTCTTCTGTATCTGCCCCAATAGCAAATGGCTTACTATGGGGCACTCATGCTGGCTTGCTCCTGAGCCAGGCGTTGTGCATCCATTTTTGTTTTTTGTTTTTTCGCGGGCCCTGCTTCACATCAATCTAATCATGTATAAGGGGCTAGTATGTATTTTTAAAGAGAACCCCATACCATTATCTGTCTTTAACCACTTGCCGACCGCGCTATAGCAAAAATACTGCTACAGCGGGGTCGAGTTGCTGTGACACAATGTCCCTGGGACGTCCTTGTGCACTTCCGCGTTTGGACGCGCTCGTGGAAGTGTCCGTCTAGAAGACCCGGCGCATCACTGATCACGGTAAATTGCCGCTGATAGCGGCCGTTTACCATGTGATCGCGCCGTCGAATGATGGCGCGATCACTTGTAAACAAACCGGCGTCATTTGATGACGTCAGTTCCTCCCTCTCCTCTCTGTACCGTTCGGTACAGTGTGAGAGGAGAGGGGGGAGCGGGTGTCAGCAGCAGCCCTGTGGCTGGATCTTAGACAAATGCAGTCACAGATCCAGCCATCCATCCCAGCTCAGCTATCCCTGCGCAACACTCTGCAATACCCCAATACTCAGCAATACCCCAGTACTCAGCAATACCCCAATACTCTGCAATACCCCAATACTCGGCAATGCCCCGAGCAATACTCTGCAATACCCCGAGCAATACTCTGCAATACCCCAATACTCTGCAATACCCTGCGCAATACTCTGCAATACCCCAATACCCTGCAATAACCCAATACTCTGCAATACCCCAATACTCTGCAATACCCTGGGCAATACTCTGCAATACCCTGCACAATTCCCTGCGCAATACTCTGCAATACCCCAATACTCTGCAATACCCTGCGCAATACTCTGCAATACCCCAATACTCTACAATACGCCAATACTCTGCAATACCCCAATACTCTGCAATACCCTGCGCGATACTCTGCAATACCCCAATACTCTGCAATACCCTGCGCGATACTCTGCAATACCCCAATACTTTGCAATACCCTGCGCGATACTCTGCAATACCCCAATACTCTGCAATACCCCAATACTCTGCAATACCCTGCGCAATACTCTGCAATACCCTGCGCAATACTCTGCAATACCCCAATACTCTGCAATACCCTGCACAATACTCTGCAATACCCCAATACTCTGCAATACGCCAATACTCTGCAATACCCCAATACTCTGCAATACCCTGCGCAATACTCTGCAATACCCCAATACTCTGCAATACGCCAATACTCTGCAATACCCCAATACTCTGCAATACCCTGCACGATACTCTGCAATACCCCAATACTCTGCAATACCCTGCGCGATACTCTGCAATACCCCAATACTCTGCAATACCCTGCGCGATACTCTGCAATACCCCAATACTCTGCAATACCCCACGCGATACTCTGCAATACCCCAATACTCTGCAATACCCCAATACTCTGCAATACCCCAATACTCTGCAATACCCTGCGCGATACTCTGCAATACCCTGTGCGATACTCTGCAATACCCCAATAGCCTGTGCGATACTCTGCAATACCCCAATACTCTGCAATACGTCCCCCTCTCCTGCCCCCCTCCGGTGTTTTTACAGACTCACCGCTACGATCGAAGCCAGGATATATTTTTCCCAGCCTAGAGGTGAGATGTAGGGTCTTATTGACCCCATATCTCACCTCTAGGCTGGGAAAAATAGTGGGGTCTTATTGACCCCATATCTCACCTCTAAGCCAGGATATATTTTTCCCAGCCTAGAGGTGAGATGTGGGGTCTTATTGACCCCATATCTCACTGTAAAGAGGACCTGTCATGCTATATTCCTATTACAAGGGATGTTTACATTCCTTATAATAGGAATAAAAGTGATAAAACAATGTATTTTTGGGGAAAAAAGTGTCAAAATCAAGTAAATAAAGTAAAATGAACAATCATTTTTTTTTTAAAGCAGCCCTGTCCCCGTGTGCTCGCATGCAGAAGCGAACGCATAGGTAAGTCCCGCCCACATATGAAAACGGTGTTCAAGCTACACATGTGAGGTATCTCTGCGAACATTAGAGCGAGAGCAATCATTTTGGCCCTAGACCTCCTCCGTAACTAAAAACATGTAACCAGTAAAAGTAATTAAAGCGTCACCTATGGGGACTTTTAAGTAGCAAATTTTGGCGCCATTCCACGAGTGTGCGCAATTTTGAAGTGTGACATGTTGGGTATCTATTTACTCGGCGTAACTTCATCTTTCACATTATGAAAAAAATTTGTCTAACTTTACTGTTTTGTTTTAAGCACAAAACAGTTTTTTTTTAAAAACACGCGTTCAAAAAATGTCTGCGAAAATACCATGCGAGATAAAAAGTTGTAACGGCCGCCATTGTATTCTCTAGGGTCTTTGCTAAAAAAGCATATATAATGTTTTGGGGTTCTATGTAATTTTTTTGCAAATAAATGATTTTTCTATGTAGGAGAGAAATGTCAGAATTGGCTTGGGTGTTCCAGAACGCCTGATGTGCTCCCTGCATGTTGGGCCTCTGTATGTGGCCACGCTGTGTAAAAGTCTCACACATGGGGTATCGCCATACTCGGGAGGAATAGCAGAATGTGTTTTGGGGTGTAATTTGTGGTATGCATATGCTGTGTGTGAGAAATAACCTGCTAATATGACAGAAACAAGTTTTTTTTTTTTACAGAATTTTCTGTCATTTTTCTTTTATAGCGCAAAAAATAAAAAACCCAGAAGTGATCAAATACTACCAAAAGAAAGCTCTATTTGTGTGAAAAAAAGGACACAAATTTCAAATGGGTACAATGTTGTATAACTGAGTAATTGTCATTCAGATTGTGAGAGCACCGAAAGATGAAAATTGGTATGGTTAGGAAGGGGGTTTAAGTGCCCAGTGGTCAAGTGGTTAAAGACAGGTTATAGGCATCCCCCCAGGCATGATATTTACACAAATTTTGTATTTATGATGTTGCTCAGAAAACATTATTAAAATTGCTGTTCTCCACATAACATTATTTTTTTTACTTTGGTACATGTGTCTCAAGAAAGTGCCTAACCCCATGTGCCATTTGATTGAAAATCTCTTTCCCTATAGCTTAAAAAATGGGCGAAAATGTTTTTGTTAACATTCAGCTCCTTGACTTCAATAGTGTTCAGATTTATCACACAAACTTTACTCACATGGGAGCTGACACACACTTTGAATATACACACAAAAAGATAGGATTTGTGGCAGCGAATGAGATTCTAACTAAACAACCTGAGCTGCTGCCAGAACCCAATGTAGCACATACTGCACATGCTTTAGAACAACCTATTCTCAATTTTTGTTTAAATGAGGGAACCATTGAAATAACTTTCCGGACGCTAACCCCCCACCCCCCTCCCCCATCCGTGCATCTGTACATTATTAGAGCCAGAGACTCTAATAGACTTCACGATAGGGTGACGATAGCGATATGAATATTCACTATTCTCACACTGATCCTCCTCCTGGCCAATCAGGAAGTGCGTCGTGAGACCCATCAGCGGATTGACTGAAAAGAACAGGCGATCCTATTGGACACTTTGTAGGAGGAGGGAGGAAATGCATGGTGGAAGCCCCTGTGATGCAGAGGAGATGCCCGGATGTCCGCGCGTCAGAGCGCTGTCAGCCCGGAACCTGGATGGGGTAAGTGCTCAATGACCTACCGTAAGACCCCTGGGAGCAGTGCAGATGACCCAACTGAGTGGGAGCAGGGGGTGCCACTGGCTGACTGGTGCAGTGGTGTCATATATAGTGGGTCCGGTTAGATAATTGATATTTAGGTATTAGTATGATTACTAAAAGGTATGTTCCGCAGCAATACCCAAGTTCTCTAGAGAGTGCATTTTATTTGGCTTCCAACACAGAACATATGAAAATAAATATGACAACGAAAAGTAGATTTAGAGTCCCATCTTTTCCTAGACCTGTGCCTTCATATTCAGAGAATATACAGAGAATGACTAGACTGACCTCCAGAATTATATTGCCTATTCACTGAATGGCTGAGAAATTTGATTGGCTATCTTTGATCTTCATGAGTCTCAGAGTGACAGATAATGACCCTGTCATGTCCCGGGTTTATTCGAACCTGGGTCTTCCTGGTCTCTTAAACCATAGCCTTACCTGATGTGCCACAGAAGAGATCTAGACCTTGGGAATATCCTTATTGTGTTCAACACACACCTCGGACTCACTAGCTCCACCTGCTGCCAGCTGTGGACAATTCTCATTCTGGACAGCCTTTAAATAGGAAGTGAGGTCATCACTCAGCGCCCGTTTATTTGGATTACTTCCTGGGTGTTTTGTCTTTAGTAATCTTCCTTGTATTGAACTCCTGTCTGATATCCCGACTATTCTTCAGCCTGCTGATTTTGTACCTTATCGCCAGATCGTGTATGACCTTTGCCTGCCTGACCCTTCTCCGGAATCTGATATTGAACTATTTGCCTGATCCGTTGCCGACCGTATCTGCCTGACGACGCTTTGCCTGGATCTCCAGCATACTTGTTCCACTTCGGACACTACCTTTTACAGGTACCTTACATAATAAACGGGCCACAATGGCAGTGGACCCTGCTGAGATTGTTAAGGCGATTACACGTCAGGGACAACTGATCGGAGCGCATGAACAGCATCTTTCTTCCCTGGACGCCAAGTTAGATGAACTTTGCACTATGCTCAAATCGTGTTTGCCTGTTTCCTCTGCAACGGTCCAGACGCCGGATCCTACTCCTGCTACGATCCAACCTGCCTCTTCTGTACCACCAAAACTTCCCTTGCCTGACAAGTTTGGTGGTGATACTGAGTACTGCAGAGGCTTTTTAAATGTTTGCCGTTTGCATTTCCGCAACAACCCTGTGACTTTTAGCACTTCATCTGCCAAAGTGACTTTTGTAATTTCCTTGTTAAAGGGGAAGGCCCTGGCCTGGGTCTCTCCTTATTTGGAACGCAACGATCCTGTACTTCAAGATGCTGACAAATTTCTGGCTTCTCTCCAGACTGTATTTGACAAGCCAGATAGAGCTTCTGCAGCTGAGTACTCCCTCTTGGACATACAACAAGGCACCAGATATGTGGCACAGTATGCTATTGAGTTCCGTACCCTTGCTGCTGAGACTAATTGGGACTCAAGGGCATTACGTGCAGCCTTCCGAAAAATTCTTACAGATCGCATCAAGGACGAATTAGTCTATAAGGATCTCCCAGAAGACCTTGAGAAATTCATAGAGCTGTGTGTTCGTCTGGATGTTCGGTACCATGAAAGGTGCCAAGAGAGACTTAGAACCCGCAAGTTTCCTAAGCCAGTTTACCGTTTGGCCCCTAACTTCCAAGCACCACCTCAGCCAGAACCTGAAACCTCTGTGGAAACCCAGGCACCTGTGGAACCCATGGATGTGAGCCGTCTCCACCTAACTGAGTCAGAGAAACAAAGGAGGCGTTCATTGGGCCTATGCCTGTACTGTGGACTTAAAGGACATTTAGTATCTGTCTGCCCTTCCCGTCCAGTAAAAGGCAGGGTCTAACCAGTGTTGGAGGAGCTGGCTTAGACCTTACAGACCAAGATTACTGTTCCGGCTACTATCCATTTACCTTCTAAGCTTGTTTTCTGCGAGGCTTTTGTGGATTCTGGAGCTGCTGGCATATTCTTGGACTACAATTTTGCAAGAAAGAACAACATCCTGTTTGTTCCAAAGTCTAGACCCCTGAACATTACCACCCTGAATGGACAGCCCTTGGGAGATGGCATTGTGAAATTCGAGACTACGACAATCACCCTTCAGGTAGGCCTCCTCCACAAAGAGGAAGTTGTCTTGTCTCTCATTGATTCTCCGCTTCTGCCTATCATCCTTGTTTACCCATGGTTGCAACTTCACAACCCTTCTTTTGATTGGGAAAAGGGAGAACTAACCTCCTGGGGATCGTCCTGTCGCCCTAATTGTTTGTCTCAACCCAAAAGACTTTCTGCTTGCATGTTGGCTCCTGTGACTATCCCACCTGCCTTGCCTCGAAAATACCATGACTTTGCAGATGTATTTTGCAAGCAAAAGGCAGAGGTGTTACCTCCACATCGTCCTTTTTTGACTGTACAATTAAATTGATTCCCAAAGGAAAGACCTACCCCGTGTCTCTGCCTGAACAAAAGTCTATGGAGACAACTTGGAAAGAGGTTTTATCCGACCCTCTTCTTCTCCAGTAGGAGCAGGTTTTTTCTTCGTTGAAAAGAAAGATGGGGGCCTTCGACCATGCATAGACTATCGGGGGTTAAATCAAATCACCGTAAAGGACTCCTACCCTTTGCCTCTCATTCTTGAACTGTTTGATGTACTTAAGGGGGCTGTCATCTTCTCCATGCTAGACCTACGAGGGGCATATAACCTGATTCGAATTAACGAGGGGGATGAGTGGAAGACAGCATTCAACACTCGTAATGGACACTTTGAATATTTGGTCATGCCATTTGGGTTGTGTAACGCACCTGATGTCTTTCAACGTTTCATGAATGAAATTTTCCATGATTTCAGCAACCGCTTTGTGATCATCTACTTGGACGACATTTTAATCTTTTCCAAGACTCATCTAGAGCACATCTTGCATGTGAAACAGGTATTACAACGACTTAGAGAAAACCATTTTTATGCAAAAATCGAGAAATGCAGTTTCCATCAAAGCTGTATTCCTTTCCTTGGGTACATCATAAGTGCTGACGGTTTCCAAATGGACCCTCAAAAACTTTCCGCTGTCTTGCAATGGCCCCAACCGACCACTTTAAGAGGACTCCAAAGCTTTTTAGGGTTTGCAAATGACTACAGACCCTTCATTAAGAGTTTTGCCTCCATTGCGGCACCCCTTACTGCCATGACTAAGAAGGGTACAAATTGCAAGGTGTGGTCTTCAGAAGCAAGATCGGCTTTCCAGCGATAAAAGGACATGTTCAGTAAAGCTCCAATTCTTCAGCATCCAAATCCTGATCTCCAGTACATTGTTGAGGTTGATGCCTCTGAGGTTGGAGCAGGTGCCGTACTCTCCCCGAGACAGCCAAAGTCTGGTAGAATCCATCCAGTAGCTTTTTTCTCTAGAAAGTTTTCTCCTGCAGAGATGAATTATGATGTTGGGAATCGAGAACTACTGGCCATCAAATTGGCATTGTCTGAATGGCGACACCTTCTGGAAGGGAGAGGTGACAATAAGGACGGGAAAAAGGGACGGGGAGGGGCAGTGGGACTTTCAAATGAAACAAAACACTAGGGCAGGATGAGTCAATCAATAAAGTAAGTAAAACATTTAATAGCACCATCATAGAGTATAATACATAGCATGACATTCATAGTACATCCGTAAAAAACAATACCAGGTATGATATACATGATTGGTAAACCATATCAGACATGGTGTAAACTGATTGCATAAAATGCATAGTGACCCATGCTTCTCATATATGTCAATGGTATACCCAAATATTGAACATATTAAAATGATACAGTAAAATTACATTGATATGGGACTCAAACTTTTCAATACAACCCATGATGACTTCATGATAGCTGTGACATGACATCAATTGATAATGAGGCCCGACGCGTTTCGTGGAGTAATATCCACTCATCAGGAGCAATAAATTGGGGTCATCTATAATGAGTAAATAGTAGGTAGATTAATGGTTAATGATAGTTAACCAAAACAGGAAGAGAGGGAACATATAATATCAAATCCTTGCACTCATACCTGTATGTTGTAATGTAAAAGCATAATAGAGAGGTAGCTGTTGTGACCTGTGCACTGCATAGTCATGGTCTCATACAAAGTCCCAACCTTGCTTTCTTTTACCTTCTGGAAGGGGCTCCCAAACCTTTTACTATCCTCACTGACCATAAAAACCTACTGTATCTTCAGACTGCTAGACGTCTGAACTCACGTCAGGCTCGATGGGCTCTGTTTTTCTCCCGTTTTAATTTTGTCCTTTCTTATGTTCCAGGGCATAGAAACAAAAAAGCCGATGCTCTTTCCAGACAGTTTGCTACCTCTGAAGAAGATCAACCAGGCGAGCAGTATATAATCCCACCTCACAAAATTGTTGCGCAGATCTCCACGGCTCTTTCCCAACAGCTATAAGAATCCCAGAATCGTGTTCCCCAGGGCTTGAAGATACCACCAGGTCGCCTGTACGTAGCCCCTAGTCTCAGAAAACCTGTACTCCTCTGGGCACATGATGGCGTGTTATCCGGTCACCCTGGTGTCACCATCACTCTTAAGACCTTGCAGCGTCATGTCTGGTGGCCTCGCATGAAAAAGGATGTTACTGACTATGGGCCAGATTCACGAACACTTGCGCTGGAGTATTTGGATATGCGCCGCGTAACTGTGATGATGCGCCGTCGTTTCTATGTGCCCGTACCCACCAAACTAGATGCGCCCAATAACGGGTCATTTGCGACCGGCGGAACGTTCCGACGCCAGAGTATCGTCAGCGCTTATTTTCGCTGGGCGCATCAGTCGCGCCCATTGATTTCCCCTGCAAATATGCAAATGAGGGATATTTCACAATTCACGAACGGATTAGCACCATACGCTGGCTACATGCGCCGCGCGTATCTGATCCGTCCGGCGCAAAGTTATTTCTACAAAAGGCTGCTTTATCTTTACTCCAGACGGTCACAGGTCAGCAGGAGAGCAGCTACAGCAGCGTTACCGACGATAGGAGCTAGCTGAGCACCCCCACTTGCAAGGACAACACCTCTGTGTGCCAACATGCCAGGGGCACTCGTGGTCCTAGAACTACTGATGGGTCCCCTGGAACCAAGAAGGCGGGCACGTGAGAGGATATACCGCACACGTATGAGCCTCTTTGGCATGGGGGATGAGGAGGTGTATCGCCTATTCAGATTCAGCCCTGATGCAATACTTGAACTAACCACAACCCTGCAGGATGACATCACCAGCCCAACACACCGATCACAAGCAGTGCAGCCACTGGTCAAGGTACTGGCAACACTTCATTTCCTTGCCAGTGGATCATTCCAGCGTACAAGTGGAGTGGTGGCTGGGATGTCACAGTCCTCCATGAGCAGATGTGTGCACCAGGTTGTCCCTGCAATCCTCAGACGCATGTCCAACCAGTTCATCAGACCCACCACTGAGGAGCTGCGGCAGAAGGCAATGACAGATTTCTACAACATTGCCAGATTCCCACGCACTGTGGGGGCCATTGATTGCACACATGTGGCCCTACAGCCCCCCAGTGCCACAGAGCACATATACCGCAATCGGAAGCATTGGCATTCCATCAACGTACAGGTGATAGCCGATGCCCAACGCCTCATATGGCACGTCCGTGCCAAACACCCCGGGTCCAGCCATGACAGTTTCATATACCGTCAGAGTCCCATCCCAGCAGAATTTAACCAGAACATGTATGGGGACAGCTGGCTGGTTGGTGAGTGACATGGGAGTCAGGCATGACTATCCCCTCCCGTCATGCACAACAGAAATCGCACATGCATGACTAACATTCTCCTGTCTTTTCCCTTACAGGTGACTCTGCATATGCACTGGGACCCCATCTAATGACTCCTTTCCGGAACCCCCAAACCAGAGGAGAGAGAAAATACAATGAAGCACACATCAAAACCCGTGCAGTGGTGGAGCAAACATTTGGGCTCCTGAAGTCCCGTTTCCGCTGCCTGGATAAGTCTGGGGGGGCCCTATTGTATTCCCCTACCTTTGTGTGTCAGATCATCGGTGCATGTTGCATACTACATAACTTTGCTATGAAAAAAGGCCTGCATATTGACATACGTGATGACCTGACCCCCGACCCACACAGCCCCCCCCTGCCAGAGGACACCCAGTCTGCTGATGGAAGAGCAGTCAGGAGGGTCCTCGCCGTAGGCATCTTTGGACACTAAACCAAAACATTAATTACACAGACAATGCACGCGTGTACACCACTGATGTCCCTAGATCACACACACCACATGCACATCGCATTGGATTAGCCCAAGTCCAGCATGTAGGAGTTGGGAGCAGTAACGCCAGCGTCAAGGCCCCAATGATGTCACTGTCCATTCACACACCTTTCACACATCATTCATTCAGCCGTGGGGTTCACTTCACCACCACGGCCGAGGGTGACACCCCTTACTTTCAGGAGTGCCACCCTCTCACATTCACACACCATTCACACTGTCCCCTGCACTCCTGACCGTGTGCAGTACAAAAATAAATTAGAAAGATCATATCCTGATCAATAAAAGAAAAATAATCTCATAACCTGAGAAAAAAAAAAAATAAACTCATGACCTGAGTATGTGAAAAATAATAATATAAAACCAGCCACAAAAAAAAGGCCTCATCGGGGATGCCGGGGGCTTCTTCTGGGGGCCCCTCTCTGGCTCCGCAGCTGCCTGGATGGAGTGGGTGGGGGTGGGGGGGCATCTGGAGGAGGTGGCTGATCCCCAGGTGGGCCACTCCTGGCAGGTGTGGCCTGCGTGCCCTCCAAGGCCCTGGCTATCCGTCCAAGATAACTGTTGGTCTGGGCCTGCATCCGGAGCTGACGGGTCATCTGGTAATGCTGGGCCCGCCGACTCAGCCTCCCCTGCTCCCGGATGGCAGCACTGTTACCATGGATGGCAGCAGTGTTGGCCTGGACGGCTGCAGTGAGGTGCTGGATATCCCCCTGCACCTCCCCCAAAGTGGTGACCACTGCAGCGCAATTAGAGCTCACATCCTGCACTGCGTTGCTGAGGTTGGCAACGGAGCCCAGGCTGTCCGACACTTTCTGCAAGTGGTCCGCTATGGCCCCCATTTGTTCTGTCTGTCTGGCGTGATCCCTTGCCAACTGGTCCTGGACACCATCAGACACCCCCCTGGTCTTCTGGGTCGCCTTCCTGGGGCCAGAAGATGGAGGTCCTCGGGTGGAAGGAGTCGCCCTTGAGGGGCTTCCAAGGATGGGGGAGGGGACGACAGACGGGCCAGGAGAAGGGGAGGAGACAGACAACACCAAAGAAAAGTCCTGCTCTGCCACAGCAGGATCTTCCACAACCACCTCGGCAGGTGTGGTGTGGCCACTCTCCTCCTCCACAACCTCTTCACCACCCAGTGGCTCAGGCACACGATGGCGTGGGGGGGATGGGGTGGAATGCAGGCTGACAGATGATGGCCCAGCTCCGTCATCTGTGGATGACACAAAGCAGACACATGTTGGTGGTCCCACACACTTGGCACATGTACCCCCCCCCCCCCAAATGCAAAACATCAAATAGGGGATTAAAAAACACTTACCTGTCCTTGTGCCTTCCTCCACGGAGTCATAGCCTGCGACCCCCTCCACCTGCTCCCTCTCCAGGCAGCGAGCAACCACCTCCTCCTCTGCGGTCAGGGTGACAGGACATGGGGGACCACCACCTGTGCCCCTCTCATACCTCCTGATGGAGGCCACCTTGTCCCTCACCTTGCGCCGCAGGTCATTGATTTTCTTTTGTATGTCCCCAGCAGTCCGGGTGGAGTAGCCCAGGACATTGACCCTGGCAGCAATCGACTCCAGGATGCCCTGCTTCCTCTCCCGGCTGGTCTTGCGGCTTTTTTTGCCATGGAGAAATTCATTCTCCGTCTCCATAGCCGAGATAATGACAGAGACCTCCTGGGTATTAAAATTGAGGTTCCTCCTCTCTCTGGGGGTAGCGGGAGCAGCCATTACAGAGCAAAAGTATCTTCCCTGGGGTGGGGGGAAACGGAACTACTTTTGCGCCGGAATGGCGTTTCCGCCAGCGCTTTTAAGCGCCCAGCGGAACGCATTGCGCTGACGTTTCCCAGGAAGTGGTGCCGACGGAAGTTGTGAGCATGCGCACAAGGGGGCGAGTGGAGCCGCACTCACTGCGCATGCTCCGTGGATGATGCGCTGAACGTAAGCCTCTGCGCCGGGCTCCGCCCATCATTTACATATGATCACACCCACTTCCACTTGCGTCGGGTTACGCCAGCGCATTATCGTTACTCTGGCGCAAGTTTACGCGCAACTGCTATGTGAATTACAGGAATTGCGCTGAAAGGGTCTTCAGAGTAACGTAAATGAGAAGCGTTACTCCAGAGGAAAGATACTCTCATCTACCTGAATCTGGCCCTATGTGGCTGCCTGCCCAACTTGTGCTGCTAATAAAGTACCCCGCACATTGCCTGCTGGACTGTTACATCCACTTCCGGCACCTCGCCAGCCTTGGACCCATTTGACCATGGACTTCATTGTAGACTTACCCAAGTCCGAGGGCATGACTGCTATATGGGTCACAGTGGATCGCTTTTCCAAAATGTCTCATTTTGTGCCGCTCCCGGGATTACCTACAGCGAAAGCACTGTCCACTCTTTTCCTTTCCCATATTGTAAAACATCATGGCATACCTACCAATGTCGTCTCAGACCGTGGATCCCAGTTCGTTTCCCGATTCTGGAGAGCGTTCTGCAAGAAACTGGGAGTAACGCTCTCGCTCTCTACCTCACATCACCCTCAAACTGATGGTCAAACCGAACGCATGAACCAGACCCTAGAAACCTATCTTCGACATTATGTCAATGCCTTACACTCCAACTGGTCTGAGTATTTGCCTTTAGCTGAGTTCGCCCTAAATTCCCGTTGGCACAGTGCTCTTCATACCACACCATTCTACGCAGCCCTAGGCTATCACCCTCAGACTTTTCCTCTTCTTCAGCCTTCTTCTGGTGTTCCAGCAGCAGATCAGCGGGTAAAGAATATTCTACTACATAGGAAGAAGATTCGTTCATTACTACGAATGTCAGCAGGCAAGTACAGACTTTTTTTCCAACAGACGAAGAAGCCATATACCTCCATATGTGGTGGGGGACAGAGTTTGGCTATCAACCAAGTATGTGAGACTGAAACAACCTTCTACCAAATTGGGCCCTCGATTCATTGGTCCTTACAGGATCATTGCTCGAGTTGGGCCCGTTTCCTATCGCTTAAAATTACCTTCCTCTCTCCGGATACATCCCGTGTTCCACGTTTCCCTCCTCAAAAAAGCTATTTTCAACCGCTACTCCAGCTACCTCCTCCTGTTCTTGTTGATGGACAAAATGAGTTTGAAGTCTCCAAGATTCTTGATTCCAGAAGACAGGGCCGTGGCCTTCGGTATCTGGTTCATTGGAAGGGATATCCTGTCACAGACCGCTCCTGGGTTCCAGCCAAAGATCTGCATGCCCCTTCTCTTATACGAGACTCCCATGCCTCGTTCCCCACTAAACCCCGCTAGGCCCCCGGAGGGGTCCATTGGGGAGGGGGCCCTGTCATGTCCCGGGGTGTATTCGAACCTGGGTCTTCCTGGTCTCTTAAACCATAGCCTTACCTGATGTGCCACAGAAGAGATCTAGACCTTGGGAATATCCTTATTGTGTTCAACACACACCTCGGACTCACTAGCTCCACCTGCTGCCAGCTGTGGACAATTCTCATTCTTGACAGCCTTTAAATAGGAAGTAAGGTCATCACTCAGCGCCTCGTTTATTTGGATTACTTCCTGAGTATTTTGTCTTTAGTAATCTTCCTTGTATTGAACTCCTGCCTGATATCCCGACTATTCTACAGCCTGCTGATTTTGTACCTTATCGCCAGATCGTGTATGACCTTTGCCTGCCTGACCCTTCTCCTGGATCCGATATTGAACTATTTGCCTGATCCGTTGCCGACCGTATCTGCCTGACGACGCTTTGCCTGGATCTCCAGCATACTTGTTCCACTTCGGACACTACCTTTTACAGGTACCTTACAGACCCCAGCAGAAGACATGCCCTATCTTGCATTCTAACAAGTCTCCTCTGATATGTGCAATTAAATTACAGATACCAAAGGTGGCCTGAGCACATCAGAGTCATTATCTGTTCCCTTTGATATGTGTAGTAAATTTAGGTTTGGCCACTAACCCCTTTGGTCAGCAAACACCCTTTGATATGTAATCTTGAATGCCTGTATGTAACACATATATATTGTGCCATACATATAACACAATATATAAAATACATACACATATATATTAATATTACAACATATACCCCCACTTGGATTGGTTCTGCCTACTAGAACTGATCCATAAATCAAGCAACAAACATCGTTATGGTTTGAGGTACTGTATGCTTTACAATGGCTCATATAAAATATTACGTTGGGACTGGTTACATCTCTCTTCACCAATCTCTAAAATATCCCCATGAACCAGTTATTAGATAATATAACTTGAGACCATGTCTGTAAAAGGGTTTGATAAACATCTGCGGCCCGTATATCCGCTAGGCCTCATTTCAAAGCTTGCTCTTTTTTTGAGTAAATCACATCAAGATCTTGAATATTGTGCAAAAAACAAGCTGATGCCACCGTCCATTCTGATTTCATCACATCTCTCACCATCTCACTGGAAGTAAAGCTTGGTATGTTTTAGGAGGTCCAATCCACTTAAGTCCAGGATTCTCTCATCTCCAGGCTCAAAGTTTTCATTTTTAAAGATGCTTTTACACAAACACCAGCAAATCCTGAAATTCTACTTCCACCTTTATATTAAGAAGAACCATCAATGTACCAGCAGTCCCTTTCAAGGTCAAAAGGTTTGGATACGGCAGTAAAAACTCTGTGCTGCAAACTATTTCCTTGCACTTGACATTTCTGAGCTCATCTTGTAAGCATTTCACAATTCACATCTGTTTCTTTCCATTTAATGATGACCTTTTGTGTACCTGTCAAGTACCTGAATTTGTTGATTGCCAGCAACAATTTGCTTTCGTAATGTGCTGTAGGCCGACCCCTCATTGCCTTTAATAGAGCAGTTACTTGTATCATTCAGTCCATAATTCCACCAGAATGGTATACCAACATAAATCTACCCCCACGCGATGGTTCAGATAGAATCAGCTTGACATCAGTGCCTATCAGATCTTCTATCCAGACAAATCGGCAGTGGAAATTCTTGCCGGTATTTTTTCATGAAAGGTAGAAATGTCTTTATTTTTAATCCATATATGGCATAGCCTTCAGCATATTATGAACAACTGATTCAATAATGTTTCAAATCATGAGTAAAATGATGAATTTCACTCACCTCTCTTAAAAAATTAAGAAAAACCACCCAACCTACTATAATTTATGCTACGCTAAGCCATTGTGCATCATCACCTCAGATGTCAAATCTATTGATATCGATATGCATTATGTCATATGTACAGATGTTATAAAATTATTTTAGGTGTAAATGCTTCGCTCTGGTTTTAAGATAAAGTTCAAGAAATAAAACATAATATATCAGGGAAAGGGAGAAAATTAAAAAATAGGGCACTGGGGAAGAAAAGTCCATTGAAATGGAAATGAAAAAGTTCTTTATAATTTCTTGTATAGTGATATATTGTCCATTCAGCATTTCTCCCCCACTAGCCAGCAATTTTTCCTGCTATTCACAGGCAAACGAGTATCTCCACCAATATATCTGAAAGACAAAAAACTCTCCAACAAAAACTCATTAGCAAAGTCTTTAAACAAAGTACTATTTACAGTTTACAGTTTAAAGCTAATTCACCCCACTGCTAGAGAAGCGTCATTTGCATTTATGACACCCTGTACAACTGTTCCAATAATGTGTCACGTTCCCGTTTCATTTTATCATACTCAATCATAAACACACAGCTCCTGGTCCTGTCAGGGGGAGAAATGCCTGACCGTCTGTTCATACAATGTTTGAACAGTGATCAGTCATTTCCCCTAGTCAGTCCACCCCCCCTTCAGTTAGAACACACCCAGGGAACATACTTAACCCCTTCCCTGCCAGTGGCATTTTTATAGTAATCAATGGATTTTTATAGCACTGATCGCCATAATGTCGCAGTAATAAAAAAAATCGCTGATCGCCGCCATTACTAGTAAAAAATAAATTTTAATAAAAATGCCATAAAACTATGTCCTATTTTGTAAACGCTATAATTTTGTGCAAACCAATCAATAAACGCTTATTGCGATTTTTTTTACGAAAAATATGTAGAAGATGTATCGGAAAAGGAAAAAAGTTGCGCTGCATCAATAAAAAACAAAATGTGTTGCATAAATATACCAAAATATTGTTTAACTAGTGCATAAATACACCGATGCAAAATTAAAAAAACTTAGAAATAAATCAAAAGTCCGTGTAGAATAGAGAAAATAATCCCCAAAGTTCAGAGAAGGATGTACAAGACAACAAAAGAAGTCCAAATGGGTGTTGAACAGCTCCAAGGAAATCGTGTGTAACAGCCAGATTGATACAGGTTATCCTCCACTACTTATGGTTAAAACTGCTTACCAGAGAGATCAGACCTCTAACGAGATCAACAACACATGGATTCAAATTAAGCCAGCACGAGAAATCCAGGAATCCTGTCACCCTGTTTGTATCACCTTCTCCTTATAGCCAGATTAGCGTTCCTCCAAAAGCATGACCACCCAGAAGGAAAACATTGACATGGCGTAATAACGTCTAAAAAGTTCTTTATTAAAAGTAAAGTACACTCACATTTATGTAGAACAAAAGTTGCGTGTAACTAAAATAGCCGGCCGGCTCTGTCATCCGCTCGTCCTTCCGGATTGACAGCGTGGTACAATTCGTGGTGACGTCAGCACGCCGCTTACCCTACGCCGTTTCGTCACAACAATGACTTCTTCCAGGGGCACGAGTGGCGTGCTGACTCGCCACTCTTTATTCAACAACAAACATCCAAGGACCGCCCAGCTCTGAGGTTTGAAAATCGAGGGCGCGTCCACCATCTTGGATAAGGGATCCCTGCCAGTACTAGGCTGATGAAAACTGGGATAACAAAAAGGGATCTAATAACAGATCTCCAGGTGATAGAACGAAAAAATGTTTAAAAAGAAGGTTGCCGTTTGTGAACCAAACATGCCGCAACCACAAATAAAAAATATATATGTGTTAATTTAAGGACTTAGTTCCCGGGATATAAAACAGATATAATGACATATCAAAGGATGTTTATAAATCATGATAAAAATAATTATATAGACAAGAGGTCACATAAAAGTGTGCATAATCACACTTAGGTTGCAAGCTAGATAAATAGCATTTATAGCAACATTTATTAGTTGGAAAAAGATGTATGTTGTGGTAAATGCGCATAACCATACGCACATACTGTGGCAGAACAGCAACAAATTATTCCATACAAAACAATAAAATATTATATAAAAAATATATATAAATATATATATATATAAAAAGGGATCATAATATTCTAAGGAGACTGTTTGATGAAATATAATTTTATATGCGTGAGTAGGATGAAAAATGACAGAAAAAAAGGGGGGGAACCCAGATTAGCCAAAATTCAGAGCCAGTTCACAGATATCAAAATATTACATATATGACTAACCATTGTCAATAAAAGCATTTACGTCTGTGTCTACATTGAGTCCATATGGAATGTAGGTACGGATCCGATATATCCAGGCCATTTCGAGCCTGGATAATTCTCTCACTAATGAACTGCCTCTCCAATGGGGTTCGAACTTGTCTATCCCCATGAAGAGAGTTCCCTCAGGGTTGCGATTATGACATTGGTCGTAATGGCTAGATACTAAGTGTTGTGAAAACCCAGATCTAATGTTGGTGATATGTTCACCTAATCTTACTTTCATTTCTCTTTTGGTCCTGCCAATATATTGTAATCCGCACGGACATTGTAACAGATAGACAACCCCTGTTGAACTACAAGTAATGAAAGACTCGATCTTATGCTCTTTTGAGGTACTAGTTGAAATAAAAGATACGTTTATTTAATTTCACAGCTTATTAATATAGACCTGCGCAGTATTTTTCCAAATTTACAGAAGATGTATCGGCCCTAACTGAGGAAAAAAAAAGTTTTTTTTATATATTTTTGGGGGATATTTATTATAGCAAAAAGTAAAAAATATATATTTTTTTCAAAATTGTCGCTCTATTTTTGTTTATAGTGCAAAAACTAAAAACCGCAGAGGTGATCAAATACCACCAAAATAAAGCTCTATTTGTTAAAGCAACGCAGTGCTGAATCGCAAAAAGTGGCCTGGTCTTTGACCAGCAATATGGTCCGGGGCTGAAGTAGTTAAGAATTGCATCTAGTTCTTTTGGTTTCAAATGCTTCATTACAAGCTGAACTTCACCTGTATTATTATTATTGTAAATTTTGGTGGTCACACTGGGTGCGGCTGGCAATGAATTATCCGATTTAATATGAGGTTCTGTTTTATTTGATAGAAAGTCTGTGTTTGTATTTTGCTGCAGATTGCTTAATCCAAGATTTGATGCATATCTGCATTCCTGAGATCTCTTCTCTAATTCCATACTTCTTAATTTTAATCTCTCATTTTCCTCTGATAATTCATCACAACGTTTAGTTTTCTCAAGCAAAACTCCCCCAATGGTAACTGCATGTAATTTTAAATTTAAAGTTTCTGATTGGTTTTGTAACCTCTGACAAACCTTATATTATCAACTGCATTCTGTAACTGCGCAATTTCCTTAACCCTATCGTTCAAAGAACTTTCTATTGTTAAACAGCAAGATAACAAGCCCTGCACAATACAACCTTTTAAACACTTTTCTCTAAAAATTCCTTCATTATAGTCCAATGGAATTTCATAAGGACCGCCATGATGCTTAATACATTTTAATACCCATCTGTTTACTTTATCAGAACTGACACTTGCTTCACACTGAGTAAGCATCTTGACTATATTTTTAATAATTAAAAAAAAGGAAATATTTTACTCAACGCATTTGAGGCTCCACCTTGCCAGTTCCGGTCTCCTGGTACATGACAGTCTTTTCTTTCTTTGGTTTCCAGTCTCCAGAGAATAATTCTGGGGTTCCAAACTTGTTTAATCTTGTATATCAGACACTCTTTTATGTCACAACCAGACATTAGAGTCACAGCACAGCTCTTGGGTCTCCATCAGACTTCTGTCCACCTCACAGGATTGTTGTCATCACCAACTTCTGTTATTAAGTCCTGAAAATGCTCTTCTGGTCGCTTGAACGGCACCAATGTAGTGATGTCAGGTATAGCGGAGTCTGGTTAGATAATTGATATTCAGGTATTAGTATGATGACTAGAAGTTATGTTCCGCAGAAATACCCAAGTTCTCCAGAGAGTGCATTTTATTTGGCTTCCAACACAGAACAAAGTCCAAATTCCACAGATGATACAAATACACAGAGTAAATTTTTTTATTATTATTATACAGGATTTATATAGCGCCAACAGTTTGCGCAGCGCTTTACATCAGGGAAGACAGTACAGTCACAATACAAATCAATACAGGAAGGATCAGAGGGCCCTGCTCGTTAGAGCTTACAATCTGACAACGAAAAGTAGATTTGGAGTCCCATCTTTTCCTAGACCTGTGCCTTCATATTGAGAGAATATACAGAGAATGACTAGACTGACCTCCAGAATTATACTGCCTATCCACTGAATGGCTGAGCAATTTGATTGGCCATCTTTGATCTACATGTGTCTCAGAGTGACAGATAATGACCCCAGCAGGAGACATACCCTAATTTGCATTCTAACAAGTCTCCTCTGATATGTGCAATTAGATTACAGATACCAAAGGTGGCCTGAGCACATCAGAGTCATGATGTGTCCCCTTTGATATGTGTAGTAAATCTTGTTTGGCCACTAACCCCTTTGGTCAGAAAACACCCATTGATGTGTAATCTTGAATGCCTGTTAGTGTTTTCGCGAATAAATCGAATATTGCGGTGAATATTCGATATTGCGAATATTTGTATTTTTTCAAATTTATTTTTAAAACAGATCACATCCTAGTGATTCTCCATCGACCTCTAAAAGCATTGCTGGTATGATTAGAGTAGCTGAGGCGATCCTTTTATGTTGCCGAATATTCGCAATGCGAATATTCGTATTACGAATATTCGCGAATACTTTCTCTGCCCTTCTTTTGCATCAGAGCCAATCAGAATTCTCCTACCACAGTTGTCAGAGGTTAGCAACCTCCATAGCAACCAATAGGAACAGATTAATTCACTTGAAGGGCTAACAAGTATATAGTATGAAAAGTAGAAATGACCTTATAACAGGAACGTAGGAAAAAAAAAATAGAATGTACAAGTAAATCGAAAGGATTTATTAGAAAGTAAATTTATAAACAGGGGCTTACAACTTTAAATTGTCATTTTAGAAGTTTGTACAGGAAAGGCAAATGTTACCTGGTTTTGCTAGTCAAATAAATAATCTTGCGGTGAAAGCTTTAGGCAACAGAGACAATTGAGCTGCAGCATTGCCGTTTTTAAAATAAATCTATATAATAGCAAAATAAAACAGAGGGAAGAGAAAAATTGCTTAGTGATCTGGCTCAGTCATGTACCAAAATACCCAGCATAATAATGTGTTGTTCGCACGCATGCGCATGCGCGGACGAGAATTTCGCAATCAATTTCGCATTCGCATTTTTTTTTGATAAAATATCACGAATATTCGATATTAACGAATATTTCGCGAATATTCTTCTATATATTCGTGAAATATCGCGAAATCGAATATGGCGTATTCCGCTCAACACTGATGCCTGTATGTAACATATGTATATTGTGCCATACATATAACACAATATATAAAATACATACATATATATATTAATATTACAAAAACTGGTTGGTAGTTTGCCGCCCCTCCAAAAAAAAAAACACCAGCCGCCACTACAGGTAACCTCTACTGCTAATTGTGATATCTACTGCTCACTGTACATTAATGTAATGTGGGAAGAATGCCCAATACATTGGTGGTCACTATAAAGAATTTTAGCTAAAAAGATTGGTGTCAGTGGGAACATATCTGGGAGGCAGAAGAGAGCTCTTTGCTAGGAACCCCAAGTAACCTTTGTAGGAACCCTAGTTGAAAAAAGCTGCTCTAGAATGTAAATGAAATAGACACTGCAGAAAGAAATATTTGATTTATGGTTTACTAGCATTTATTGAACATTTTTAACTTGAGCTTTCTTTGTTTGATTGTTTGATCTGTTTAATTGGTAGTTGATGTCTGCCTTAAATATCAGTGATTTTTTTTCCATCTGAATTGGGGACATTTTTGGAATTTGTGTTTCCTCAGACTACAGCAGCATCACCGTAATGTGACACTCTTGAAATTCACTCCCTTTCTTCCATTCTGAATAAACTGTAATGTGAAATTGTGTCTGACAGTCTGTGTCATGAGTTAAATTCTTATATTTTGTCTGTAAAATCAGTATACACCGAGGCCACAAACATCTTGAATTCCATTTCAACAGACGTTTAAATTGAATAAGCATTTCACTTTCACCTTTAGTCAAGCTCAGGAAATTCCAATTTCCAATGCTGCAATAACATTAATTAGAAAAATACTGATAAGAGATCTGCTAATGAGACCTAGTGTATATCTCTTCACAGTATCTTTTACAATTCTGGGTTTTAAAACCAGATGGCAATTTTAAAGGAATCGGAAAGGTTGTGTGGAAACCAGTCTATAATTACATTAAACCAGTTGGTAATTACATTAATTACATCAATTTCATCTGCTAGTCCAAGCTAACAAACTATTAGGCCAAGTTTTTTGCCCTACCATAAAATATTTTAGCAGAACACAGAATACACATTTCTAGAGTCAAAGCATAAAAGTGTTTCATAACTCCTGAACTGATAACATTACATCAAGAATAAGAACATATTCTTGTGTATCAATGAACTACCAAAATGTTAAGATCAAACACACCTATATTAGGAGGTTGTGGAGGTGGGTTAGGCATGTCGCATTTCCAAGTGATGTAGGCATCCGATGCCTATAATATCTGTACTCATTCAAAAGGTTATCCCCTTCTGGACAATAATATACCTGGTTATTCCGGTTATCTGAATGTGACCTGTAGGAATGAGAAGATATTTTTTTCAAAAGATTTTGTTGAGAGATATAAAACAGTACAGAACAATAAAACTGTTTTTGTAGATTTTTTTTTTGTTACAAATAACATGTAATCTAAGGGTCTTGTGTACCTAGCTATGTAATACAGCAGGGGAAATCAGAAGATATTAGCGTATTTAGAAAACTGTGTCTAAGGGTGGGGCAGCTGCATGATTGTAAACATTTTGACATCCCCTCATCGACTCCTCAGGCCTCTTGATTATTCATGTTATATCAATATCCTCCTCAAGCACAAATCTTTTTTTAAGAGAGCCAACATTATTTTTTTTCCCAATGACTTAACTGTGCCTCAACCCAAATAACCGAGAACAATGTTAAAATGGAGTTCCACCCAAAAGTTGAAGCTCCACTTATCTGCCTCCCCCCCCCCATGGTGCCATATTTGGCATATTTTAGGGTAGCGGGTACCTGTTTTTGACAGGTACCCATCCCCACTTCCGAGAGATCGCTTTGCGCAAAGATCACTTGGAAGTTTGGCTCCCCTCCTCCTTTCCCCACCGCTGGGCCATTCAGAAATCACAGCGCGCTTTGCACATGTGCAGTAGTGAACCAGGTGTGACGCCAAAAGGCATCACTGCTGGTTTCCCTTACTCCGAATGGTGGCGGCAGCACCCAAGAGGCAATAGAAACATCGACTGGGATGCTGACATCATTGGAGTCCAGAACAGATAAGTGTCCTAATATTAAAAGTCAGCAGCTGTGTAGCTGCAGAATTTAAAGTTTTTGTTGGGGGAGGGGCCAAACTCCACTTTAAGTGCTTTCATTCTTGATCTCTTTTTGTTTTTGTCTTATTGTCACTCTTCTTTTGTAATAACTTTTTCTGTAAGTATTTTCTCTGTACCGTTTTCTTATTCAATTATATTTTAAAATGGTAAAAATTATCTTTAATGCACTAAGCCAGAATTTACACAATCCCTGTCTCTTTGAAGTGTGTTACAATACTGTAAATCTCTAATATATTCCTGTCGGTCGTGACAGTGTGTATTATAGGCATATCTTAAAAGTCATAATTGTTATTACAGATATTGTGAACAGTTGTGTTTCTGATAAAAACACATGGGGGTTGATTTACTAAAGAGTGCAAGAGTAGAAACCGCTTCCGGGTTTTTCGTCAAAGCTTAATGGGACAAGCTCAGATTAGAAGCTGATTTTAGTAAATACACCACACAGTGTCATCTGTTTGGTGTGTAACCCAGTGCTGATTGCTCTGTCTGCTGGCATCCAAATGTGGCTAGATGGATCTTTGTGCAGGGTGAGGCTGAGAATCATCATGTATTGGTGGCAGCTTGGTGAGATCTGACCTTGACCTTGGTGGCAACAGCCCTTTTGTTGTATCTAATCAGGTTCCTGCCAATGAGGATTTCATAAATATCTAAACATAAAGTGCTGGGCTGACAAATGATTAAATAAAACAGTGGTACAAAAAATCATATACAATTGTATAGACCCTCTGTGAAAAGAATAAACAACTCTTCCAATGTGTAAAGCAGTGGTGGTTGGTGCTCCAATTTTTTTTGTGGGTTGGAAAAACTGCTCCCCCGTGTTTGGTAGGTCGGTCAGTCGAACACACCCTCCCTCTATCTGGCCTGTGAAGAGAATCAGGAAGAATATAGTGGGCATTAATTTGACATTAATGTCACACAACTGGGTCGGCTCAGAGCGCAGTGCTCTGCTACCCAAGCCCAACTTCTGCCTCTAATTACATGCTTCTAAACAATCAAAAAAACATTGGAATCGGGGGCGTGGCTACCGAGCTCCTGCATGGACGTCTGAGCAGTGAGCTCCGTGCCAACAGTGGGTAAATCATCCGCCACTCGAACGTACCTGGATCGATCCTCCGGACCGCCTAGACCCCCGGGATGGCCCGTAAAAGGAAGACTGCGCCCCAAATCCAGAAGCTTCCCCACTTCTTCCCGCCGACTCCTCGCGGCCTAATCCAAGATGGCGCCGGCGGCGCCTCGCCGTCCTCTTCCAGCGGCTCCAGCTCGTCCCCTAACAGACCAGATACACAACAGGGAGCGGCGCACGGATCCCCGGAAGCTTCCACGCCACTGACACGCAGCCCAGCTAAGTCAAAGCCGAGGCTGTCCCCCGCGTGCTCGGGCAACAAACAGGTCAGTGCACAGGATTCCCTGAACGACACTAGGGAGCTTGCGGAAGCGATCAATTCATTCCCCACCGCTGACAAACCCCTGTCTGGTGTCTGGAGGGATATGCTGGTGTCCCTCCGCAGGTCCCTCCACGCTGACATGATGGACTGCATGAGAGGGTTCAAAGCAGATGTTCAGGAGCTGGGGGGAAGGGTGGATCATGTTGAACAGAAGATGGGGGAGTTTGCCTCTTCCCACAACTCCTTAGTGGATGCCCATAATGAACAGGCTGATGAAATATCATGGCTCAAAGCTAAGGTCTCGAACCTCGAGGACAGATCCAGGAGGAACAACGTTAAGGTCCGTGGGGTCCCTGAATCTGTCCTCCCACACCACCTGCAGCAATACGCACAGGATCTCATGAGATCACTTATCCCTGACTTATCAGACGCGGACCTGGCAATAGACAGAATTCATTGTCTGCCCAAGCCGTCACACCTCCCGGATAGCATCCCCAGAGATGTCCTAATGCGAGTACATTTCTTTCAAATAAAAGAACGCTTCATGATGTCCTTCAGGAAGAATAAGAACCCGCCTGCCCAGTACGCCTCTATCCAGCTGTTTGCAGACTTATCCCAATTCACTATGCAGAGGCGAAGGGCCCTTCTGCCAATCACTAAGGCCTTGCGCAATCATGACATTGTGTACAGGTGGGGCTATCCAGCCAAGCTCACTGTCACGAGGGATAATCACTCTTCTGTGGTCAACAACCTAACAGAGGGCCTGGCCCTCCTTCGTGAATGGAACATTGTCCCAGAACAAGTAGATGGTGATCAACCTGCAACCTCCAAAATCACTACTCAGGATTCATGGCACCTGGTGTCCCGCAAGAAAAAGGACAAAAAAAAGTCCTCCTAAGTGCCTCGGTTACGATCGAAAATTTGTACTACCTGTTACCCACTAACGTTGTTATTTCCCCCTCTGTGTTACATGAGCAGTTTCTCTGCTCCCAGATTCTACATTGAATCTCCCTTTTTACTCACCTTGTTCGCTATGCTTGAACTGTTTCGCTGTTTGAATACCACTGAAACAGGTGGTTTTGTGCTCTTTTTTATTTTATCTTTTATTTTTTCTTCTCCTTTCGTTTTTTCTTACCCCACGTCAAGAGATGGTCTTCCCCCACTACCCAGGGAGTGGCGAAACCTCGGCCCCCAGAAGCAACGCCTTGGATTTCATCTGAGCTTCGTCGGTTTCTCCGGCTTGAGGTACTATTTCTTCATTACCCCCCTCCACCATGGTACTTAACATAGTCTCGTTCAACGTCCATGGACTAAATCACCCTGCAAAAAGAGCGGCACTGTGGAAGGAGGCCCAGAAGGTGCAGGCGGACATCCTGTGTGTTCAGGAATCCCATTTCCTCTCCTCTAAACTCCCTCACTTTAAGCACAAGAACTATCCCCATTTGTTTTTTGCTTCTGCCCCTAACAAGAAGCATAGAGGGGTTGTTACGATTATTAGAGACTCTGTGTCATTCAAACTGGGGGAGGTGTTATCTGATCCTGCTGGTAGATTTGTGATTCTTGTTGGGGAATTTAACAATCGTACTTATACTATTGTAAATCTATACGCCCCGAATACCAATCAGGTCAGGTTTGTGAACAAAGTGTTTAAAAAAATAACTGCTGTTAAGAAAGGCAATGTCATTATATGTGGTGATTTCAATATGACAGTTGATTACAGTATTGACACAACCTCAAAATCCAAACGTCCTCTTCCCTCGCTGCACCCTACTCTTATCAGAGAGGACTATTAGGATGTTTGGAGGTGTCAGCACTCTAGTGAACGGGATTATTCTTTTCACTCTAATAGACACAACTCTTACTCCCGTATTGACATGGTACTGGTGGATAGGGCTCTGCTTAAGGCGACCTCCTCTTCCGCCATTCATGACATCTCATGGTCAGACCATGCACCTGTCTCTATCTCCCTGGCGGAGGAGGCGGTCCCCAGCCCCACGTACATCTGGAGGGCCAATACTGGAGTGTTCCAGACGCAGGCGCAGGTTAATGACATTACCAGACATCTGAAAGAATTTTTTGCGTTAAATGAAGGCTCTGTGTCGGACCCGTCGGTCCTGTGGTGCGCCCACAAGGCCTTCATTAGAGACATTCTACTACAAATCAGCTCGAGATTGAAGCGCCAAAGAACTTTGAAGGTAGACACGCTCCTGGAGGAGATTAGATCTCTCGAAGCGCAAAATAAGGCATCACCTACTCCAGGTCTATCAAACAAACTGGTTAGTCTTAGATGTGACCTTAGACGCCTGCTTCTGGAATCCCATAATAGATATGTGAAGGCCCTGAAACTGACGCACTACTCCTCTGGGAATAAAGCTGGCAAATTTTAACATGGCGTCTGAAAGACCAGAGGACTCGTGCGAAAATTCCCTTCATTCGTAGCCCGGCCGATGATAGCAAGTTGTACGACCCCAGGGATATTGCCAATTCCTTTGCTGATTATTATTCGTCCCTATACAACCTAAAAGACGATAGTAACACCCCACAACCCTCAGACCATGATATCCAGGCTTTTCTGGCGGACCTGTCCCTCCCAACCCTGTCCCCTTCTCAACTGCAAACCCTAAACGCCCCTATCACGGTTGCAGAAATTCAGAAAGTAATTTCCAAGATGCCCTTGGGGAAGTCCCCCGGCCCTGATGGCCTTCCAAACGACTACTACAGAAAGTTCAGTGGGGCCCTGGCCCCCGCATTGTGCTCAGTTTTCTCACATGCTGTGTCCTCTACGGGTTTCCCACCTGAGATGCTATCAGCTTATATTGTAACTATCCCTAAGCCTGCCAAATCTCCTGATACCCCTGCCAACTTTCACCCCATTTCACTCTTGAACACTGACGTCAAGCTATATGCCAAGATTCTGGCTCAAAGGCTTCTCAATGTTCTCCCTTCCCTAATAAATCCTGACCAATCCGCGGGTCGACAGGCGTCAGACGCCACTCGCCAGATTATTGGCGTGGTGCAGCATGCCTGGGCCTCTCGGACGCCTTCTCTGCTCCTCTCTTTGGATGCGGAGAAGGCGTTAGACAGGGTCCACTGGACCTACATGTTGCACACCCTATCCAAATTTGGTTTTCAGGGCCCTATTGTCTCTGCGATCCTAGCCCTCTATTCCCATCCTTCCGCCCAGGTCTTTACCTCTAATTACCTCTCTAGACCCTTTCTTATCTCGAATGGGACACATCAGGGGTGCCCCTTGTCCCCGTCAATCTTCAACCTTCTTATTGAACCACTGGCCGAAAAAATTAGAGCCCACCCTCATATCACGGGTTTCCCCATACACGGTACTTCACATAAGATTAACCTGTTCGCCGATGATATTATCCTATCCATAACATCCCCGTCTAAATCGCTTCCCCACGTCCAGAATGTTCTACAGTCCTTTAGCAATATCTCCTATTATAGAGTCAACTCCTCCAAGTCCACTATTTTGCCTCTACATCTCTTGCCCGCTGCCCAGGCCCATCTAGAAAGCTAATTTCCCTATGCGTGGGCCAAGGAGAGCATATCTTACCTTGGTCTTCAAATCACTGCAGACCCCCACAGATTGGCTGAGGCTAACTACTCACTACTAATAGAGAAACTTACTAAGGAGACACTGCGCTTGTCCAAAATTGAACTCTCCTGGTCTGGCCGCCTTGCTTCTTTTAAGATGCTTTTGCTGCCCCAGATATTGTATATCTTCCGTACGCTCCCTATACCTGTTAGGCCCCCCCACCTCCGGTCCCTCAATGCCATTCTTAGGACCTATGTATGGAGTGCACGTAAACCCCGATGCTCAAAGACGTTGTTAACTAGACACAGGTCGGTGGGTGCTATGGGTTTTACGGATATCCGCGACTACCACCGGGCTTCCCTATTAAATCAACTTAAGTCATGGTTTACCAACCCCCAGGTGACCCCCTGGTGCAGTATTGAAAAGTCATTTAGCCCTAACAGGAATTTGATTTCCTTGCTGTTCCTAGACAGGATGAGACCTCTTCCTCTGCACCAGCTTCCCCTGTCCATTCGGGCCTCTTTGGAGGCCTGGAGGGTTCTGGGTAGCTTAACTAATCCCCGGGATGCTCTGATAGAAGTGCCAGTTCCCATTGAGACCCTAGAGAGCGCCATTCCCAACATTGGGCTTCGGAGCTGGAAGAACAGGGGTATTACTCATATCTCTTGTTTATACAGCGACAACCGTATGTCCTCCTTCCAGTTTCTTCAATCTGCGTATAACCTCCCCTCAGCAGATGAATATAAATTCCGCCAAGTATCTCACTTCCTAGACTCTATCAGGAACCACAAAATCTTTCTTCCAGACCACGTCTGGAAATTCTTCACGTCCTCTAACCCCACCTCCAAGGGGATCCCCCTGTTCTACAACCTCCTCCAGCACAGACGTACCTTTGTCAAGTCCCCCCCATTCCTTAAATGGGAGGAGGATTTAGGCCACACTTTCACGGAATCGCAGTGGCGGATTGCTCTCAATTCTGTTTACACGGCCTCTAAATGTACCAACCACTGGGATCTGGCCCAGAAGATATCCCTGAGATGGTACCTTACCCCATACAGGATGTCTAAGTTCTCTCAAGACAACTCTCCTCTGTGCTGGAGGGGTTGCGGAGAAGTGGGTAACATCATGCATGTCTTCTGGAAGTGTAAGCACCTAACGAGCTTCTGGAACAGCGTATTTAAATCTATCTCACTGATTACAGGTGTATTCACTCGGCCCGAGCCTGCGTTGGCCCTGTTGAGTTTGAATATCGACTCTTTCCCCTCACAGCTCCGAACGGTGGTGATACACCTCCTACTGGTAGCGAGAACTCTCATCACTTGGAACTGGAGGTCCAATGTAGTCCCCAACCTCTCAGAGGTGCTCACTCGTGACTCTCATGTGTATGAATCACTTATAGCCTCGAGAGCTGGCCAGAGGATTAGCTTTGATAGAAGATGGCAGTCGTGGAGTGAGTGGGATAGGAAGTGAACTTGCCTTGGTTGACTGACTCTTTAATGATAACGAAGTGCCAGCAGAGGTTCTTGCAACGCCCTGGTATGACTATTGATTATTAATGTATGTTGTTCAACAATTGAAGTCCATCTCGCCCACGACCCCTTTTTTTTTTTCCTTTTCTTTCTCCCTATGTGTGCTACCTAATGCCCACTCTCCTCTATGTCAGGAGTCATCATTTGTTAAAAGTGTTCTACTACGTTTGATTAAGTTGGAAAGTACGGGACCAGTTGTTAGAAGGGCTTTCAATGTGACAGCCTGTGTATTATGATTTATTATGCATGTATTTGGCCACTACAATGTGTGGTAATTGTAGACCTTTGCCTTTATCGTTTAATCTTGCTTTGTTCCGGATGCCTATGTGGTTTATGACTTCTATTTGCTTATTGTTGAGAAATTCTCAATAAAAATGTAATTACAAAAAAACAACAACATTGGAATCCATGCATCCGGCAACCTGCATGTAGATTAGGGACCAGACACATGGATGAGCCGCTACTGGTTCTTAAGGATCCTACTTCTTCCATGAGACCGATAATTAATTAGTGAATCAACCATCACCTCCTGAGAATAAGACCACCATCAAAAAGAGTAAGGTGTGCTCTTATCAGGACATGGGGGACCTTCTTATGAAAAAAAGGTCAGATAGGCTGATTGTCATATTGTTCTCCAGAGCATCCACGGGCATGGGAGTCACTCCCTAAACTCCATGCCATTCCCCCAGACATTCACAATTGGCAATAAAGAAAACATATGCATAGATAGTGTAAACCACTTTAAAACCATTATTAAATATTAAAATTTCACTAGATTGGGGCAGAAGTGGTTAAAAAAAATATTAATTCAGGCTTATTTTACAAGATTACTGTACTTTAAACATTATGTTTGTCTAATTGCGTAAAACCAAAAGTAGTTTATCCATTTCTGTTCAATTCCTAATTTACTGTTCAAGTTTTACATTTGTAAAACCCTTGCCACATTTAGACTTGCTACCATCCATGACCTTAAAAATGTTCCATGTTGCTAAGCACTGTAAGAGATGCGTTGTCCAGACTATATTTAATACACCCACATAGACTGGAAAAAGAATCAAATCTAACCTTTACAGCTAAAACAAAGACATCATTAACTTAACTTTGACAGTAATTACTAACTTATAGCTACATATGGAGAAAAAAGTTGAGAATAAATGTTATATATATATATATATATATATATATATATATATAACGTCATGCATAAAAATTACTTAACTCTTTAACGCTGCCTTCTGGTAGTTCTTTACATGAGCTTTGACTACTTGCTTTCTGGCTACTTAAGAAAAAAATCTGGATGGCTCACTGCTGAGGGCAGGAGGATGTGTTAATGTCATCCTGTTCTCACCACTCATGTGGGACCCCTAGGGTGTGCAGTGGTGCTCCCTGTGATCGCTTTGGTCACAGCAGATCACAGAGCAAGGTACAGGGCCAAGGCATGCAGTCAGTGTTCTGTTACCTTTACTGCTCATCACTAGGGATGAGCTTCGCGTTCAAAACGAACGTATGTTTGAATCGAACATTGGCCGTTCGATCGTTCGACGAATATTGAACAAAAACGATCGTTCGCGGCAAATTTGAGTTTAAAAGAAATGGCCCATAATTCACTGCGGCATTGCGCCCTCATGATTGGCCAAACATGCACTACGACCCTGTATGCTTGGCCAATCACAGCACGCAAAAAAAGGAGAGCTATAATTGGCCAAAGCCTGGGTGCTTTGGCCAATTATGGCTCAGGGCTTTAGCACACGCCCCACACTATATAAGGCCGCCTGCTGGACGGCCTTGTGTAGTGTGTTTCCGGCTTGTTAATGAGAGCAGTTAGAGAGACAGAGAGATTGTCTTTTTAGCTAGCTAGATAGAGCAGGCAGGCAGGCTAGTTAGTTTAGCTTTATTACAGTGTGTAGAGAATATATATACACCCCTAGGAGTTGTACATATATTTATACACTGTATAGCTTAGATAGATCAGTTCTTCCTAATTTACTGGCAGGCAGGTGATTGTGCTATTTAAAGACGTTATCACACGTATAGACACCCAGCAGGTACAATAGCAGTGATTTTAATGATGCTTAAATAAAAATAAAAAATAAAAATTCCTTTAAATATTGTACCTGCTGGGTGTCTATAGTGTGCCTGTGAAAACGTCTTTGAGAACCCGGGTCTTGCCCGAGGGAACATGCATCAATGGAAAAAAGGTTTTAAAACTGTCGTTTTTTCAGGAGCAGGACTCCTGAAAAAAGACTGTTTTTAAAACTTTTTCCATTGATACATGTTAGAATAACTGTTTCTCTGTTAGGGAGATTTCTCAGGATAGGAAGTGGAAGTTAAGGCATTTGTTGACAAAATTTGTGCTTGTGTGATAAAATGCTGCTTTTGTAGGGGTTGCATGCTCATGGTCATCCCATCTCCACAAGCCTTTAATCTCACTTACTGGGACACAGAACATTTTAGTAGCATGAGGATGGGTTAGAACTTCTGTAATTCTGCAAACCACACCTCTTCTATTACCTGTATGGGCATTACAGGAAACAAGATGTAAAACCTCCCTAACTAAATCACAGACACAAAGAAAATATTAACTCTTCCTCGCTATAGCCAAACCTAAATTTATAATATGGAAGTATGGCTTAACAACTTCAATATAGGGCACTTTTACCCCCTTCCTGCCCAGGCCAATTTTCAGCTTTCAGTGCTGTCACACTTTGAATTGAATGACACTATACCCATATGACATTAAAAACAGTATCTTTGCTTGCATGTGATTGCAAAATGGAAGCAGAGCTGCACTTCATCCACTAAGTTAAAGTAAAAATTCCCTTGCAAAGTGAAAAGCCTATTTGCCTTTAGTAAATCAATCCCTTTATGTAAGCACCCTGCAAACCCTCTGCACAACAAGCTTCATACTAAGAAAGAAACTGAAATACAAGTTATGCTCTGTACACACAATTGGAATTTCCGATGGAAAAAGTCTGATGTACTTTTTCCATTGGATTTTCTGATCGTGTGTAGCCCCATCAGAGTTTTTTCATCGGAAATTCCGATGAATTCCATCACACTTTAGATATAGAACATGTTCTATATTTTTCCGATGGAATTTCATCGGAATTCCGATGTGATTTGGCCGGGCAATAGCCTGATCGTGTGTGTATGCTGAATTAGTACATCTAACTGTGAAATTGCTGCCACTGGAGAGAACAAGTTGATCAGAGTGATGACCCTGTCAGTGTGCTGATTCTCCTTTGTGGTAAATAGAGAATGTGTTTCGGTCAGTGACCAAACTTAACTTCCTGCCTGGTGTTGCTATATGGTAAGAGAGTCTGGATCAAAAAACTGTCTGATCAGAATTACACATCTTTTGACTTGTAAATGATTATTTATACCGGTTTATTTATGTATGTGTAGATATATGGTTATTTTATTAAATTACTTTATTTTTGTGTGATCTGAAAGTAGCAGTGAGCTGTAGCCAGCCTAGCTGTTTCTTTTGGCAAGTGCTTTTAAGCACAGAAGGGGCCATTTATCAATTTTGTTGCAAGGAAAAGGAATGATGAACCGGAGTAAAGAAACCATGTGAGACAGATTTATTACAAGATTACAATCTGAGTTATAAATTCCTCCTTAACCACTAGAGGTCCGCGCTATTGACAGAATACGTCAACAGCGCGGACCTGAGGCGCCGGGGTCACGTCTTTGGACGTGATGTATTTGTAATGTGTTTGAAAAACAGTCCCGTCGCATCACCGAGGATTCGATGCGTGTACCCGGCGGCCGCGATGTCCGTCAGGTACACGCGATCGGCGGTGACAGAGCAGGGACGTGGAGCTGTGTGTGTAAACACACAGCTCCACATCCTGTCAGGGAAAGGAGACAGATGCTGTTTCCCTTGTACATAGGGACACAGCATCGGTCACCTCCCCCAGTCACCCCCCTCCCCCCACACAGTTAGAACACACCCAGGCAATACGTTTAACCCCTTCCTCACCCCCTAGTGTTAACCCCTTCAATGCCAGTCACATTTATACAGTAATTAGTGCATATTTATAGCACTGGTCGCTGTATAAATGTGAATGGCACCAAAAATGTGTCAAAAGTGTCCGATGTGTCCGCCGCAATATCGCAATCCCAATAAAAATTGCAGATCGCCGCCATTACTAGTAAAAAAAAAATATTTAAAAAAAATCATAATTCTGTCCCCTATTTTGTAGGCGCTATAACTTTTGCGCAAAGCAGTCACTTATTGTGATTTTTTTTTTTTTTACAAAAATACGTAGAAGAATATGTATCGGCCTTAACTGAGAAAAAAAATAAAAATTGGGATATTTATTATAGCAACAAGTAAAAAATATATATATATATTTTTAAATTGTCGCTCTTTTTTTGTTTATAACGCAAAAAATAAAAACCGCACGGGCGATCAAATACCACCAAAAGAAAGCTCTATTTGTGGGGGAAAAAAGGACGCCAATTTTGTTTGGGAGCCACGTCGCACGACCGCGCAATTGTCAGTTAAAGCGACGCAGTGCCGGAAGCTGAAATTTCGCCTGGGCACGAAGGGGGTTTATGTGCCCAGTAAGCAAGTGGTTAAGCTGCTCTAAAGTTGCACTTGCAACTCAATGACATCTGAAGCAAAACAGTAACACAAAAGACAGGGCGCACCTACCTAGCGCATTACCACGTTAACATTTATTTATATAGCTCTGATAAAGGGGATTCTCCTTGAAACGTGGCAGCCACTACGAACGGGGTCTTGTTTTCCCATACTGGCTAATTGTAGTAGACGTGGAAGCGACCCCCTTGCTTTTTTCACATGCCGTTTATGTAATGTATTTGTTGAGTATAACAATTGTTGCTTTTTTGCTTTTTATGTCTCCATAAATATTATTAAGGTAATGTACTTGTTACGTTCCTGGGTGTGAGCCTGAAGCGTGGAGGAAGACCTCCCGTACAACCCCGGCTCAGAGACCACTGGAGTGACGGTGAAGTAAGGGTGTCAGCTCTGGTGTTATCGCTGATGAAGCTGGAACCACTGGACAGGAAGCCGGTGATGCAGGACAGCAGGCTGGAGAATACAGGTGCGGGTCAGCAGAGCAGCCACAGCGGGTCAGCAGAGCAGCGGGCATAGATCAGCGGAGTCAGACAAGCCGGGTCATACACTTGGAGCAGTCAGCATAAACAGTAGGCGGAAAAATGGTTGGAGTTCAGGCCGGGTCCAGGCAACGGGTAATCAGGCAGAATACAAGCAGAGTCGACAAGCCGGAGTCAGGATTGGAGAAGGAAACAGAGTCAGGAAGCCGGGTCAGATACTGGAACGGAATGCCTAATGCAATAACAGAACCACGGGGAACATATGCAGATCAAGCCGCGATGTGCAGCATACTGGCAGTGTCTTTTATAGGCAGCAGGACGCTGCGTATGACGTGCACCTAATGTGCGCCTAACGTGCGCGAATGCGCGCAAAGCGCCTAGGTGCGTGCATGCCCACGGAAGCGGGCAGAACGTCCCTGACAGTACTAGGTTGGTGCACCCTCTTTTTTATGTTGTTTTGCAGTAAATATAAGGATATACATTGTCCTGAGGGGGCAGCAAGGCATATTGGTGCTGATCAAGAGTTGATACAAATTAGCCTCAAAGCATACCACTCGAGCGCAGGAAAGCATTTTTTAAATTGAAATGAAATCTAACGCTGACCACATCTTACTGATGCTTCTGTTTAGCATGGACATCACTTTTTTTTTGTTCAGTATTAAAGTAGAACTATATGGAAAATATGTTTTTTTTTTCTTTTTGGATTAGGTAAGGAAAGGTTATAACCCCTGTCAGTTTTGTTTTGCTCTCTGTGTCCCATTGGGGAGATTTACCATAACTTCCTGTCCCATTGCCAAAACAGGACATTAGAACTAGTGTCCTCCTTGGAATATTTCCCTTCTATTACTTTTCTGGGGACAACTCAAAGTTTGGGAATTTTCAGGGGGCGCGTGTCTGGCCGGCAGAGAAAATGGCTGCATAACTGAGAGCTCCTTTAACCCCCCTGCCGGTAAACCCGAGCGCGACTCGGGTTGGATTTTTCATGTAAATAGCGATATCCACGAGTCGCGCTCGGGGTCAATATGCAGAGCCTGCAGCACGTGCTGGCTTACCTTGGATCCAGGCGGGGTACTGTACTTACCTTGTCCCTGGATCCAGCGATGCATCCCCGCTGTGTGAGCGAGTGGCGTCCTCCATTCGACTCACACAGTGCCCGCGCGCCGCCGATCTCCGTTTCCTGCGACGTAACGGCGCACGGGGGCGGAGACCGGCGGCAAATTCAAAAATGTAAACAAACACATTACATACAGAATACTGTAATCTTATAGATTACAGTACTGTATGTAAAAAATACACACCCCCCCTGTCCCTAGTGGTCTGCCCAGTGCCCTGCATGTTCTTTTACATAATAAAAACATTTTTTTTCTCCCTGCAAACTGTAGATTGTCCATAGCAACCAAAAGTGTCCCTTTATGTCAAAAGTGATTTTAGATTAGCTAGAAAACAGCGATAATAAATTATAATCACTTGCAGAATTGAGCGTTAGCGATTTGTGGGAAAATTCGTCATAAAAAAATAAAAGTAATGACAGCGACAATTCTGCAACTGAGCAAATTTCAGTGATTTTGATTTGATTACATTAGTGAATAATTTTTATTATAATTACATTATTATTTGTTATAATTATTTATAGTTATTTATTATATTATAATTTTATGATTTTGTGTTTCAAACTTTATCATACCCGGGATGTCTACTAGACTCTGGTTTGGACATATTTAAGCGAGTTATTCCTAAAAATTGCAGGCCTACAGTATAAAACGCAGAATTTCCATGCAAAATAATTGTACCGCTTTTGGTACGTAATTCCAGACAGAATCATACCGCCAGGGAGGCTTAACCTCACACAGCCTTCTTTGCGCCTTAATTGCGTTACTAATTTGCTTGACACATGTCCCCAACAATGTTATTGCCTCAGCCAGATTCAGCTGAGCATGCTTCAAAAAAAGCTTAGGCATATTTGGGAATTCAGCCAATCACCTTTATTCTGGGCTTGGTGAAGTTAGGAGGAGGATTTAGCTTAGGGGCAAAAAAGATACTGTAAGTGCACTTTGTCTTAAAGTACACTAAAGCCGCGTACACATGATCGGTTCAAACCGATGAAAACGGGCTAAAGTTTGTTTACATCGGTCCAAACCGATCGTGTGTAGGCCCCATCAGTCCGTTATCCTTCGATCCAAAAACAGATGGCTTGCTTTAAAATCGAACCGGTGGACGGCTAACCGATAGGTCAAAACCGATCGTTAGTATGCACGAGCATCGGTTAAAAATCCACGCATGCTCAGAATCAAGTCGACGCATGCTTGGAAGCATTCAACTTAATTTTTTTCATCACGTCATTGTGTTTTACGTCACCCCATTCTGACACGATCGGTTCATGAACCGATGGTGTGTAGGTACATCAGTCCATCAGTCAGCTTTATCGGTGAGCCGATGAAAATGGTCCGTCGGACCGTTCTCATCAGGATGGACCGATCGTGTGTACAGGGCTTTATCCTTTAACCTTTTTGCTGGCAGAGCATTTTTGCATTTTTGTACACATGTTTAAATGTATATGTTAGGCACAAAGACTAATTATAACCTCAAAACTTTATGTATTTTCTGAAAGAAGAGACCCTGAGGAATAAAATGGTTACAATAGTCCCAAATGGTCAAATGGCGACAAACTACAGTCCCCAAAATTGTCCATAGGCACCACTTTAATAGTCACTACAGATAAACAGTTTAGAATTTGTCATAAATGATGCTCTACCTACCTAATGTGTGTAGCACAGTCATTGTTTTTATTTAAAGTGTAAGTTTACCTTTTACAGAAAAATCTGTAAGGTGAACTTACACAGGACCCCCCACCGTCCCGCTGACCTGCATGGCTACGATCGCCTGTTCTGAGCCCTGGTATAGCCTCCTCACAGCTCCGGCCCTTAGAAATCCTTTCAGCTTTCTTTCTTCTCCTTCTCCAATGAGAAGATGGGCTACGCTGGTTCTGATTGGTCGGTGCAACCCATGTGACTGCGCCGACCAATTGGAATACTCCTAAACGGCCTTCCTGATGGGGTACGTTTAAAAAATTTAGCTCTGGGGATTTCTAAGCCCCGAAACCGTGAGTCTATATTGGGGCTCAGAAGGGGCAATCACCACCATGCAAGTCAGCGGGACAGCTGGGGGAGAGGGGTGGGGGTCCTGTGTAAGTTCACCTTACAGATTTTTCTGTAAAGGTGAACTTACCCTTTAATGTCATATGTGCATGTACATTTTAATTTATTTAAACATTTATATTTTTAACAGTTTTTTTTACTTAACTTTATTGCTACCAGGGTATGTGTAAAAGTGTCCTTTGCGCTACTAAAAGTAAATAATAAAATGTAACAAAGTAACAGAAAAAGTCATAATGGTGAATAAAAACCAGCAGCAAAAGCTAATATTGTTCAAAATACACAAAATAAAAATACATATACAAAGTGATCTCACACAGTAATGTGTTATCACTAAAAACACTAAATGATCCAAATCCCCAAAACTTGGATAAAAAAACAAAATGTGTTATATAAAAAGGGAGTCCAAAAAATAAATAAAGTCCAAAAAAGAAATACTTAAATATATAAAACTCTTCAAGAAAAAGTCTAGATCAATGTTCGAAAATTAATATAAATATATAAGAAAACTAGAATATGATGGTATATGTCCTTATAGTACTCCACGAAGCAACTGCAATATAAATTCCTTAATATCCAATAGAGATAGTCTCACATAACTCTCACCTCATATAAATGAAGCAACCCACATCAATAAGTAAAGATGTCCTTCAACCTTCATATAGAGTCATTCCCCAGCATTCTATTGGAACTTCTACGGCTCTAAACTGGCTGTGTGGTATACTGAACTAATCCTCAAACCGCATAATCCATCCACCGAACCACTCTGATACACTCCAGTATTAAAGAATATATGGTGGGGAAAGAGAGAAAATAATTATTTTCAATAGTGCAGTACATTTAAACAACTAATGAATAGTTTATCATAGGAATAATGGTTGGACTCTTACATTAACCACTTGACCACTGGGCACTTAAACACCCTTAATAACCAGACCAATTTTCAGCTTTCGGTGCTCTCACATTTTGAATGACAATAACTCAGTCATACAACACTATAACCAAATGAAATTTTTGTCCTTTTTTTCCCACAAATAGAGCTTTCTTTTGGTGGTGTTTCATCACCTCTGCGGTTTTTATTTTTTTTGCTATAAATGAAAAAAGAACAAAATTTTGCAAAAAATAATAATTTTTCTTCATTTCTATTATAAAATTTTGCAAAAAAGTAATTTTTCTTCATAAATTTGGCCTAAAATGTATACTGCTACATATCTTTGGTAAAAAAAATAAAAAATGTTGGATATTATTTAGTCTGGGTGAAAGTTATAGGGTCTACAAGCTATGGTACCAAATCCTGAAAATTGATCAATTTCATCACACCTGAAGTACTGACAGCCTCTCTCATTTCTTGAGACCCTAACATGCCAGAAAAGTACAAATACCCCCAAATGACCCCTTTTTGGAAAGAAGACATTCCAAGGTATTTAGAAAGAGGCCTGGTGAGTTTTTTAAAGTTGTAATTTTTTCCCACAATTCTTTGCAAAATCAAGATTTATTTATTTTTCATCAAATTTTCATATTATTAGGTTATTTTTCACACACAGCATATGCATACCACAAATTACACCCCAAAACACATTCTGCTATTCCTCCCGAGTATGGCGATACCCCATGTGTGAGACTTTTACACAGTGCGGCCACATACAGAGGCCCAACATGCAGGGAGCACCCAGGCCAATTCTGACATTTCTCTCCTACATGTAAAAATCATCATTTATTTGCTAGAAAAATACATAAAACCCCAAAACATGATATAAAGATACCTCACGTGTGGTTTGAACACCGTTTTTATATGTGGGCGGGACTTGCGTATGCGTTCGCTTCTGCATGCGAGCTCGCGGGGACAGGGGCTGCTGTATGCCCAGAGTATTGCTAAGTATGCCCAGAGTATTGCGGAGTATGCCCAGAGTATTGCGGAGTATTGCCAGAGTATTGCCAGAGTATGCCCACAATATGCCCGGAGTATTGCCAGAGTATGCCCGGAGTATTGCCAGAGTATGCCCGGAGTATTGCCCAGAGTATTGCAGAGTATGCCCAGAGTATTGCAGAGTATGCCCAGAGTATTGCAGAGTATGCCCAGAGTATTGCAGAGTATGCCCAGAGTATTGCCAGAGTATGCCCAGAGTATTGCCAGAGTATGCCCAGAGTATTGCCAGAGTATTGCGGAGTATGCAGAGTATGCCCAGGGTATTGCAGAGTATTCCCAGGGTATTGCAGAGTATGCCCAGGGTATTGCAGAGTATGCCCAGAGTATTGCAGAGTATGCCCAGAGTATTGCAGAGTATGCCCAGAGTATTGCAGAGTATGCCCAGAGTATTGCCAGAGTATTGCCAGAGTATTGCAGAGTATGCCCAGAGTATTGCAGAGTATGCCCAGAGTATTGCAGAGTATGCCCAGAGTATTGCAGAGTATGCCCAGAGTATGCCCAGAGTATTGCCAGAGTATGCCCAGAGTATTGCCAGAGTATGCCCAGAGTATTGCCGGAGTATGCAGAGTATGCCCAGAGTATTGCCCAGAGTATTGCCCAGAGTATTGCCCAGAGTATTGCCCAGAGTATTGCCCTGAGTATTGCAGAGTATGCCCAGGTGAGTATTGCAGAGTATATGCAGCAGGGATGGCTGAGCAGGGAGGGAGGGATGGATGGATCTGTGACTGCATTTGTCACAGATCCAGCCCGCAGCACTGGCGCTGCCATCCGCTCCCTCCCCTCTCCTCTCACACTGTACCGATCGGTACAGAGAGAGGAGGGAGGAACCGGCGTCATCAAATGACGCCGGTCTGTTTACATATGATCGCGCCGTCATTGGACGGCGCGATCACGTGGTAAACCGCCGCTATCAGCGGCGATTTACCGTGATCCGTGATGCGCCGGGTCCTCTGGACCCGGCGGTCACGGATGTTCCCGTGTGCGCGCCTCAGGAGGCGCGCGGGAGCGCGATTCTGACAGGCCGTTAATTAACGGCCAGTTAGAATACAGCAACCGCCCTAGAGCCGTACTTTCGGCATAGGGCGGTTGCAAAGTGGTTAAAATCAATATAAACAAGCAAAACAGATTAAAACTGTGTTTTCAGCGCCTTCTCATGTCACTTCCGATGTACGTCTGCCTCCGGCCACTCCCTACGCGTTACGTCACCAGACGTGACTTCCTCCTGATGAAAATAGCATAATGAAAGTGTCAGGTCCTCTTTAAGGACATCAGGTGTTTGGTGGACCCTTTAATGTCACCTTTGCACCCTTCTGAACCTGCTATGTGAGGGCCAGTATTGCTTTCTGAAATCCTCTAACACAGGGGTGTCAAACTCAATTTCGTCGAGGGCAGGGTTCAGAGGGTAGGGATTCGGGGTATGCTATGTACAGAGTGCAGGAATTCAGGAGAACGCTACATACAGAGTGCAGGAATTCAGGGGTACGCTACGTACAGAGGGCAGGAATTCAGGGGTACGCTACGTACAGAGGGTAGGGAGTCATGGATTGATCTATATTAGGTTGCAGGCTTTTGCTGCAATTTCTGACAGTGCACCAAAGATGCAGCATGTAGGAATATTAGCGCACTTTTAGAAAATGCAGAAAAAACACACAACCTAATAAAAATCAATAGGACTGTGGGTAAAACACAAGAAAACTGCAGATACACCAGCAATGGGCCAAAACACAGCAAACCAGTGTGAACCCACCTAAAAGTACAAGGGACCAAGCACTACCACAGGCTGATGAGCCAATTTGGCTGCAGTTATAACAACTACTGCTGGAGAAAAAAGTTTAAAAAAACGAGGGGAAGGGAGATAAGAGTCACTGAGCTCACACTTTGATGGTCCCTGGAGGCTGATCACTGAGAGGTATCCTGTGTACCTTCTATATGCCGGCTGCTCTGTTCATATTATCCCAGCTGCACAGCTTCTTCACTCACTTCACAGACTTCACACAGGAAGAGGAGAGGGGGAAGGCAGAGCAGACTCAGCCTCTCCCATTTGTGTAGAGGGGAACTGTGCACTGTGATATTTTATTACCCACAGTGAGCCAACACAGATGCAGCCAGACACCCCTACATTTACATGCAGCTTCTCCTGTCCCATAGAAGTTTATGGACAGACAAAAACCGGGTACTTACTGCGCTGCTGTGAGAACAAGAGGTGCCGCTGTGCGGGCCACATGACAAGGCCTGGCAGGCCGGATTCGGCCCGCGGGCCTTGTGTTTGCCACCCCTGCTCTAACACATGGAAAAATATGTGGGCAATGCAAATTCAAGGAAATACTGTCTCTTTGCCTTTGTAGCCTATAGACATGTTTCTAAAATAAACTCATCCCTGTTGGCCCCACAACAATAAAAAAGAACTGCCATCAAAGACCAGATAAGTTTTTACATTGTATATGATTGGGGACAGATATGTCGATAAATTGAAATGGGCAAGCGGCAAAACCAATGTTTACTGACAGTTTTAACTAATATCATTATCCCAGTCAGTGCCAAAAAGCTGAACTGAAAAAAAAAAGGGTTTAGTGTGATTGCTTATACCCAGCACCAATTTCTATCTGACTACAAAGATAAACAATATAAATTTACGTAGAACAGGTGTGCTACCAGATAAATAATTTAATAAGTGCTGAAAAACAAATAAATATGAACAATCCAAAAATCCTAAATAGGTTACATATAAAGTGCACTGCTAGCTAAATCATAAGTGCTCAGAATCAAATATATGTGAACAGTTGCAATGTCCAATGTATTTTGCATGTAAAAGCAATCAAAATATATATCAATACAAAATAAAAAAAAGACTATTCAAAAAGAACAAAGGTCCAGTTACCAAATATTAATGAAATGCAGATTTATGGGTTCACCCAGAGCAGCGTGAATTATGGTGTTAGAAACATTTCAAAGCATCTTGTGCCCTCCACCACAAATGAGTCTCTTACCGGATACTGTGGATCTCCAATGACATAAATGTGACATCACAGGCACCTCTAGATACCCTGTGGTGGTCCTAAACCAACAACCAAGGTGAGCAGCTCAAAGTTGACAAACCCAGGCAGGCAAGGCCCCCCTGCTCAAGCCAGCGCATGTCCAGGCCCATCTGAAGTTTGCCAATGACCATCTGGATTATCCAAAGGAGAAATAAGAGAAGGTTATGTGGTCTGATGAGAAAAAACAGAGCTTTTTGGTCTAAACTCCACTTGCTGTGTTTGGAGGGAGAAGAAGGATGAGTACAACTCCAAGAACATCATCCTAACCATTAAGCATGGAGGTGGAAACATCATTCTTTGGGGATGCTTTTCTGCAAAGGGGACAGGACGACTGCACTGTATTGAGGGGAGGATGAATGGGGCCATGTATCATAAGATCTTGGCCAACAACCTCCTCCCCTCAGTAAGAGCATTGAAAATGGGTCAAGGCTGGGTCTTCCAGCATGACAATGACCCAAAACACATAGCCAGGGAAACTAAGTATTGGCTCCGTAAGAAGCATCTCATGCTCCTGGAGTGGCCTAGCCAGTCTCCAGACCTGAATCCCATAGAAAATCTTTGGAGGGAGCTGAAAGTCAGTATTTCCCAGCAACACCCCCGAACCCTAAAGGATCTGGAGAAGCTCTGTATGGAGGAGTGGGCCATAATACCTGCTGCAGTGTATAGAAACATGGTCAAGAACTACAGGAAACCTATGATATCTGTAACTGCAAACAAAGGTTTCTGTACCAAATATTAAGTTCTGCTTTTCTGATGTATCAAATACTTATGTCATGCAGTAAAATGCAAATTAATAACTTAAAAATCATACAATGTGATTTTCTGGATTTTCTATGATAATAAAGGAAAAATATAAGGAGATATCATTACCATATACCACAAAGTGAAAGCCTGATTTGTCCTGAAAAAAACAAAGTATAATCCACCTAGATACACATAGTAGTTGATATGTACAGTTTACTAGCATGTTAAAATTGTGCTTGGGCCTTAACATTTGTTTTACCCTTAGGCGTAAAGGGGTTAATGTTGTTTAGTTTAGTAAAGCACAATCTCTGTTTTTTAATTACTGTCTTCACCTTTCTTTAACTCATTGTTACTCGTTTTACTGTTATCTCAGTGCTTCATATCTACTGCAGCATCTTTGCAACCATATCCAGACTAATATGGACCAAGACTGTATGTTTAAAAGGTGCTGCTGTAGAAGCACATTTGGTATATGGAGTAGAGTGTAGTTCCCCTTTACCAAGTGCCTACTTAAGGAACTTAATGGCAAGATCACTAGGTATTCTTTTAATAAAAGCTGCATATTGAATATTGAAAAATATTTTTGAAAATAACATGTTAAAACATAGGAGATTTTATTGTTTGGGTTTGAATATAAGATATAACATACCTTTACATTTCAACAATAAATAGCACAAATCTGAAATATATTCAGCTAAGGTTCTATACAGTTTGTGCTAAAAGTCTTTATGCTTATACATCTTTTCTGTAACTCTTGTACTTGATATTCTGCCCTTGAACATATTGTACACAAATGACGCAGTATCACAGTAGCATTCCTAATAACCTTCTGTGTTTGTGAAGGTCCTTTGCTCAATGTGCTCAGTTGCTACCATTCATTAGCAGATTTGGACTGAATACAGACCTTTAACTGCTGTTATAGTTACTCTGATGAAGGCATTACTTCTAATGCTTGTCTAGCAAGGAATCAATGAGGTATGGCTGTCCTATTTATAATCATTGAAACTGTGAGCCTATTTATGTTGAAACATAATTGCTAAATAGGAATTGTACAGTGAAAGAAATGGATGGTGATCACTGCACCACCAGAAGCCATCAGCAGGTTTGAGTTTCCATTGCATTTTTTCCTAGCTAAAATAAATCTACCTTGTGCTTGCTTTAATCGAAAAAATGACAAAGTCAACTTGACAACAAGGCATTACAAATGTGAGCTAATATTGACTTAGGACTATTAACTGAGTCTGAACCAGTAATGTTGGTTATCATAGTGTAAACATTTATTTTCAAACACATGACAAGTTTTCTAACATAGCACAACAAATAAAATATTAAATGCGGCTACGTTTATTGCATATTTTTCAGGCAAGTACTATTGTATTATTTAACCACACTGATGTAGTCAAAAGGTTTAAAACTATATTTCTGGAGGAAAGCATAAAACTTTAAAACTCGTTTTGTGAGAGAATAACTGGGAGCCATTTTATTTCAAAGAGGTTTTTCCATTTTAGAACTGGATTTAAAATGAATGTTAAATTGTGTGTCGTTAAAAGGATTTAAATGTAATCTTACATTTCTGCAAAACAAAAAAAAATAGTTTAATGTAAAACTGATTTTGGGCATTGGCATTAGTTAGCCTAAGAAACAGGACACATACCAGGTTCTCCTGCTGGGTCTCAGGCATATGACCTTCCTGTTCCCTCTACCTAACATATATTGGCAGGTTGCTTCTCCTGTGTCTCACATATATACCTTAGGTTACAGCTGACAAACTGAAGATAAGTAATCTCAGGCTGATATTGACTTTACCAGCTGTCATTCAAATATTATAGGCTGGGTCACAGTTTTTTTTACCAGCATGCCAGCCATAGAAATAGAGGCAACAGGTTGGGTGCTTCCGATCTCTTATTTTAAAGGCCACAGCAGTATATCCTCCTTGTATTTGTGGGCTTTTGTCTATTTCAAAACTTTCACTGAAGTCAAAGAAAATGTTAATGAATTTAAAAAAAAATTGTTGCACCTCTCATGTGATAGTAGCTGGCCCCTTTAAGAATCGTATTGTTGGTTGGTTGGCGTATGTTCACCCCCACATACTTTTTTTATTTTTCTGCTTTGTCTTGTTTGCACTTGGCAGTTAGAGCATGCCTTGCTGATATATAATGAAATGATCTGCACAGGTCAACTCTTAGGCCTCGTACACACGATCGGACATATCCGATGAAAACGGTCCGCGGACCATTTCCATCGGATATGTCCGATCGGGAGTTTGATCCGATGGCGTGTACACACCATCGGATCAAATTCCCCGCCGCCGGACGGCGCGGAGACGTGGCGGTGACGCGGCGGTGACGTTGACGCCGCCACGTCACCGCCACGTCACCACACCAGGAAGTTAAACACTTCTGCGCATGCGCCAAATCCATTCGGCGGCGGCGCGGAGGCGGTGGGGGACGACATGTCTGATGGTAAGTGTACTAACCAGCAGACATGTCGGGCGGACAGATTCCCACCGGATAGATTTCAAAGCATGCTTTGAAATCTGTCGGGTGGAGAAATCTGTCCGCTAGCCCATACACACGAGCGGAGATGTCTGCTGAAACGGTCCATCGGACCATTTTCAGCGGACATATCCCCTCGTGTGTATGAGGCCTTAGAACCCATAATACTCAAGCACCCTTTCCTTTTTTGATGCAGCATTTTGTGTGGTTTATGCAGGCAGGAGCCAGTGCTTTAAATGGGCTGTGATGGGGGTGGTGGGAGGGGCTCATAATATTTTAGCACTGTGATTGGTTGCACAGTCCTGACATCATTGGGGGCCTGTCATAAATGGTCCTGATTGCTGGTACTTAACACACAGTTCTGTGGGTGCCAATGGAGTACACCCACAACAGGACAGTGATGCTTATATGTGGCTTCTAGCAACTCTGTTGCAGCAATTATGTGTATACTGTAGCTATCATATAGTGGTAAATATGATTCTGCTTGCAATGCTATTATAAAGAAGCCAAATATTTAATATAAGGTCCACACTGTGATAAAGGAGGCTGGTAGTAGAAAGGTTGATCCAGTCCTATGGACGCATAAAGATAATCAGCTGCAGCGCCACACAATTAGAGTGCAACAATTACTATAGGCTCACACTTCTGCATTTCATGCAGGCCGCGTTTGCATAGGCAGGTCAGCCCATTCAAATTAATGGGCTGCTGGGCTGCATTTCTGCATAAAAAAGATGGATGCACCTTTTCGAAAACACACGCGCAGGGAAATTGCATGGTCCTTTTGAGCATATGATTTGCCTGTGGTTCCTGCACATGCACTGCAATTCTACATGCGTGGGGCTGCCATTCAGAATGAACATTTTCACTGCGGGTGGTTGCAGGTGCGGGAATAGCTTGCGATAGCCGCAACCACGCGTAGAGATGTGAAACAAGCCTTAATCACAAAATGCAACAATTATATACATATAAAAAATCCATCTAGATATAAATACATCAATAATAAAGTACAGTATAATATCACGAAAAAATTAAGTATACGATATGTTTATAACAGTGCATAAAGTGGCAATAAAGTGCAAAAAAAGTCATGTACAGTATAGTCCAAAAAAAGTATGTATTGTAATTGTAGCCTATGCATCCGCCCACAGTGCTCTCCTCTTCAGTTCCCAGCATGAATCTAAGCCACAGCAAAGAAAGCTCACACCGGAGCCAGCTAAGATGGTAATAGTGTCGTATTTATAATGAGAATCACGTACATAACACACCCAACAAACAGACCGATATATATCAATGTAAAACCACTGTCACTCACGTAAAAGGCGCAACTGACCCATACCATGCAGCAACGTGACGTCAGCACTAAAATCTTTTTATCATATTAGGAAAAAGCCTAATGCAGGTTTTAAGGAGGTCAAATAAAAATCAGATGACTGTCAGAAGACTGTGAGTTGCAGGTGAAATTCACCTGTGAAGGAACTCAGACCAAACTCTTTTTTCACAATCATTTTTCGGGATGAAAAAAAACGTTGTTTTTCAGCATGTAGAAAAACAAAGTTTTTCCAACTTCATCATTAAAACGACATTGCCCACACACCATCGTTTTAAAAAAATTATCTAGCAAAGCGCGGTGACGTACAACACGTACGACGGCACAATAAAGGGAAAGTTCCATTCGCCTTTGGGATGCTTTAGCTGATTGCGTGTTAGTAAAAGACGATTTGCGCTTTTCTGTCTGTTACAGTGTGATGAATGTGCTTACTCCATTATGAACGGTAGTTTTACCAGAACAATCGCTCCCGTCTCATAACTTGCTCCTGAGAATGCGTGGGTTTTTAACGTCGTTTTAGCCCACACACGATCATTTTTTACAACCCGAAAAATGACATTGTTTAAAACAACGTTAAAAAATGCAGCATGTTCGAAATATTTTTTTGCCGTTTTTCAGAACCCGAAAAATGTTGTGAAGCCCACACACGATCATTTTAAATGACATTTTTTAAAAACAAATTTTTTTTCCTGCCGAAAAATGATCATGTGTACGCGGCATCAGAATCATCTCAATTTGATCTCAAACAATAGCTGGATGCACCTAAAAGAATTTCCCATTTTTCTATGTACACAAGCTCTTAATCTAAGTCAAAAATTGAGATATCCAATATTCAAACATTTACTACAACAATAGCTGTATTAATATTATTTTTGTATTGCTTTATTATAGCAACTCATTACCAGATTAGGATTAAGGCCCCTTTCACATTTATACGACTTTTCTCACGATTTTGGACTGCAAAATCGTATGACAAGTCGTTCTCCATGATTTTCAATGAACACCATTCATACTGGCACGACTTTAAGTAGTGCCGACTTCAAAGTAGTCCCTGCACTACTTTGGTCCAATTTTGATGCCACTTACACAGGCATTCATTAAAATCGCGGCAAAATCACGGCCGCGAATCGCGGTAAAATCGCGTAACTTTGAAGTCGTACAAGTGTGAAAGGGACCTTACTGTGTGTATGAGGAAGAGGGACGTATAGCTCTATATTGTCTTATTGTAGCTCAAATATGGCACAAAATGTTCCTAGTCTGTTCTAAACTGTTTCTTGCCTTCTCAGTTTATAGATATGTTTTTATCTTCTGAACCTAAATCACTTTTATTTCTTTAAAGGGGTTGTAAACCTTGGTGTTTTTTCACCTTAATCTTAATGCATCCTATGTTCGCCCCCCCCCCCCCCGATTTACTTACCTGAGCCCCGAATTTCCGAGGGAACGATCCCGCATTGTTCTCTCCATGGCCGATTGACTCCTTATTGGATAGATTGATAGCAGTGCAGCCATTGGCTCCTGCTGCTGTTAATTAAGGATGAGCTTTATATTTGGGTCAAACATGAGTTCGACTTGAACATTGGCTGTTTGCCTGTTGGCCGAACAGGGAACAATTTGTGTTTGCGACAAATTCGAAAAGTCTATGGGAGAAATCTAAAGTGCTAATTTTAAAGGTTCATATGCAAGTTACTGTCATAAAAAGTGATTGGGGACCTGGGTCCTTCCCCAGGTGACATGTATCAATGCAAAAAAACTGATGTTTTTTCAAGAGCGTTGATTTTAATAATGCTTAAAGTGAAACAATAAAAGTGAAATATTCCTTTAAATTTTGTAACTGGGGGGTGTCTATAGTATTTCCCCTGTTTGTAACAGTCTCTGCGCCAAATGAAATTTCTAAAGAAAAAAAAGAAAAAAGTCTACTCGCGGCTATAATGAATTGTCGGGTCAATACAGATAAAAGTCACTGAAAGTCATTAAAAAAATGCATGGGGGTCCCCCCAAATTCCATTAACAGGCCCTTCAGGTCTGGTATGGATATTAAGGAGAACCCTGCGCCAAATTAAAAAAAAATGGTGTTCCCCCAAAAATCAATGCCAGACCTTTCGGACCAGCCACTACGAACGATAACGCCTCCACAAGGCTCCGGTGGAGGGACCCACGGACCCGATCGTCGTCGGTGTCCCGCAAACGGTCACCGGAGCTGAAAAACGGGGAGAGGTGTGTGTAAACACACCTTCCTTGTTCTTCGTTGTGGCAGTGTCATTGATCGTCTGTTCCCTGATATAAGGAAAGACAATCAATGACATCACACGTCCAGCCCCACCCCCCTACAGTTAGAAACACACATGAGGTCACACTTAACCCCTAGTGGTTAACTCCTAAACTGCAATTGTAATTTTCACAGTAAACAATGCATCTTTATAGCACTTTTTGCTGTGAAAATGACAATGGTCCCAAAAATGTGTCAAAATTGTCCTGCATAATGTCGCAGTCACAAAAAAAATCGCTGATCGCCGCCATTAGTAGTAAAAAAAAAATGGGAGAAAAAGGGGGGATATTAAAGGGGAGGGTTATGTTTTTTTTTGTTTTGTTTAGGGTTTTGCTTAGGGAGGGGGAGGAGGGAAATGGAAGAAAGGAATAGAGAAACTATATGATTATATATCTTTTGTTTTAAAGATTAATATAGAAGTAGAAAGAGAAATAAAGAAACACATAGGTAAACATATACTGTGAAACAGGATAGATTATTGGGTAAATGTTTGGATATTTAGAAATGTGGATGATGGCTGTATGTGTATTTTTATGTAGTTAGAGTAAATGTGAATATGACTCTTGTATCTTCTCCTTATTTTTTACTTTATTTTCACCCTGTTGTGTTTTTTGGAATAATTTTTCCTTTTTTCTTTATAAAATAAAAGAGATAATAATAATAAAAAAATTAATAAAAATGCAATAAAACTATCCCCTATTTTGTAAACGCTATAAATTTTGCGCAAACCAATTGATAAATGCTTATTGCATTTTTTTTTACCAAAAATAGGTAGAAGAATACGTATCGGCCTAAACTGAGGGAAAAAAAAAAACGTTTTTTTTTTTATAAATTTTTGGGGGATATTTATTATAGCAAAAAGTAAAAAATATTGAATTTTATCAAAATTGTCGCTATATTTTTGTTTATAGCACAAAAAATAAAAACCGCAGAGGTGATCAAATACCACCAAAAGAAAGCTCTATTTGTGGAAAATAAAGGATGCCAATTTTGTTTGGGAGCCATGTCGCACGACCGCGCAATTGTCAGTTAAAGCGATGCAGTGCCGAATCGCAAAAAGGGGCAAGGTCCTTAACCTGCATAATGGTCCGGGTCTTAAGTGGTTAATGTTCTGCTCTCACTCCATGTCTTGATTTTTTCCTCCTTTTTGCTAATCTGCTTAATTGTATATTTCCCATGCTGTGATCTTTTCTACAGCCATTCTTTGCACATTCCCTATCCCTGTGTTGTAAGCATGGAAGCCATTATGTATACGGTGTATAAGATACTGTCAGATTGTGTCTTACAGCTTGCAACTAAAAACTTGGCATACAGAGTTAGTAGGGGATCTTTTGACCCTGTGCTTAGACAGTAGACCAATATAGGCAGAGTGCCTTAGGAGGGGAAATGCTGAGTGTAAAAATGACAAGCTGCAGTTTGACCAGCTCTTCTTATCACATCACCTGTGATCTGGCATGGCAATATTGGCAGTTTCTGTTATTGCTAGTCTAAAGAAAATCATAAAGATTCTTCAGTATCATATTTTTGCAGAAAGGAAACATTACAAATTGTTGAAATCAGTCATGTAATACCTGTTTTGTAATTTCCTCTATTTGTATGAAAAAAAAATACTTTGGGCCAGATTCTCATACATTTTTGATGGCGTAGCGTAAGCCATTTACACTACGCCACCGCAACTTAACAGAGCAAGTGCCGTATTCTCCATGCACTTGCTCCGTAGTTTGCGGATGCGTAGAGTAAATGGCCCAGCGTAAGGCCGCGTAATTCAAAGGGGGCGGCTTGTATTTAAATTAAGCGCGCCCCCGTGTCGATCGAACTGCGCATGCGCCGGCCGGGCAAAAAGCCCAGTGCGCATGCTCCAGCTCACGTCGGAAAGCGTCGGTGAAACCGACGTCAAAACAACGTGATCGTCACTTACGCAATGCCCTATTCGCGAACGACTTAGTAACGACTTAGTAAAGCGACGTAACCGACGGAAAAAGCCGACGCTGACCCGACGCCATACTTAACATGGCATCCGACGGCACCCGACGGCATCCGACGGTACTGCGTAAGGTTACTCCACATCTTTCGCTGACGAAAACGACGTAAGCGACGACGAGGTGGCGTAAAAGCGTTCGGGAATCGGCGTATTAGCCTAATTTGCATAGGCAAATGAGAAAACAACGTAAAGGCCACCTAGTGGCCGGAGTTGTCATTACATCTACGATCCGCAAGTGTAATACAATTCTAAGAATCACTCGCATAGATACCCGGGGAAAAAAACGGCGATACGATGGGGAATCTGAGGTAGCGCCTCTGAGAATCTGGCCCTAAATGTATATAAATGTTATTTGTGTACAGTGTTGAATGACCGCCCAATTTCTAGTTAAAGTAGCACAGTGCTGAATAGAAAAAAAAAGCCCTGGTTATAAAGGAGGTAAAACTTTTCAGAGGTTAAATAGTAAAGACCATGTATTGTTTTTAGAAGCTAGGCTTTCCCCATCTATAAGCTAATGAATGTGTTGGACTGGTTAATTAGCTCAGGACAGGAAGTAGGGGGAGCGGAATGAATACTTAAAAACACAACTATGTGCTGAGAATAAAGCAGAAGTTTCCCAGAACTCCAAGAAGCAAGGAGCATTCTGGAGAGATCCTGAATAAGAGGAATAAGACTCCATCACCAGGAAAAAACAAGTTAAGTAACTGTTTGGTGTATGCCTATCACATATATTGTGCATGCCTATTTGCTATTGCTAAGATTAGGGTTGTCCCGATACCGATGCCGAGTATTTGCGGGAGTACTTGTAATCCCGCAAATACCCCCCGATACCAAAATAGAATACTTCCCCCCTATATTGCAGCCATGTCCTGTCCCTCATACCTGTAGATATGATGCCGCCGCTGCCGCATACTGCCATTAATCCCCCTGCATTATAGCGTAGCGCGCATTACAAGCTTTCGTTTTGAATACTTGTAATGCCTGCGCCGCCATGTATAGACACTCCCCTCCTCGGGATTGGACGGATCCGTTCAATCCCGAGCAAGGGGGAGTGTCTATGCACGAATCTGCGTATAGACACTCCCCCTTGCTCGGGATTGGACAGTTCCCTCCAATCCCGAGAAGGGGAGTGTCTATACATGGCGGCGCGGGAATTACAAGTATTCAGAACAAAAGCTTGTAATGCGCGCTACGCTATAATGCAGGGGGATTAACGGCGGTATGCGGCAGCGGCGGCATCATATCTACAGGTATGAGGGACAGGACATGACTGCAATATGGGGGACATACATGGCTGCAATATGTGGGGGACATACATGGCTGCAATATGGGGGACATGACATGGCTGCAATATGGGGGACATACATGGCTGCATATGTGGGGAACATACATGGCTGCATATGTGGGGGACATACATGGCTGCATATGTGGGGGACATACATGGCTGCATATGTGGGGGACATACATGGCTGCAATATGGGGGACATGACATGGCTGCAATATGGGGGACATACATGGCTGCATATGTGGGGGCCATACATGGTTGCATATGTGGGGGACATACATGGCTGCATATGTGGGGGACATACATGGCTGCAATATGTGGGGGACATACATGGCTGCAATATGGGGGACATACATGGCTGCAATATGTGGGGGACATGCATGGCTGCAATATGTGGGGGACATACATGGCTGCAATATGTGGGGAATATACATGGCTGCAATATGTGGGGGGCATACATGGCAGCAATATGTGGGGGACATGGCTGCATTTGGGGACACATTTAAAAAAAGTATCGGTATTCGGTATCGGCGACTACTTGAAAAAAAGTATCGGTACTTGTACTCGGTCCTAAAAAAGTGGTATCGGGACAACCCTAAGATGAATAGATAGCTTGTGCATATTCTGTAATACTGTAACTGGTGAACGGAGTGAACCACAACTGCGGTTAGCATGGACCTCAATGTGATTCTGTATGCGACAACTCAGTACTAGGCCCCAGGCATCACTTCTCACAACAGGAGTTTGGGGGATCTATACATCATCTCTGTGTCACATAAAGAAAGGCAGTGAGCTACTAAGCACGAACGCATTACAACATGCGACCAAAGTTTAGCGTTTAAAATTATAGTTTAAGTACAATATCCCAATACACCACTTCATGCAGATGATTATCAGTAAGGGACCCCAGGCGTCACTCCTAGCAACAGGAGTTTGAGGGTTCTCTAAATCATATCAACCTTAACATGTAGCGATGTGTTTAGGCCACTAGGGGAGATGCTAAGAAATAGCATCAACCCCTAGCATAGAAAAGTTAGAGAGAACATGTTCAACAATTAGGTCAAGCCCTACACGTATTTTATAGAGAAAAGGTTTGCTGCGCTGCAATTTGAATTATTGTGAACAAAATAACATATCCCACCAAAGGTAATAAAAATTCACAAATAAAACAAAAATGAAAACTATGTGCATGAAATAACAAAAGTGAAGCCGAACACAATATATCGTGAATGTAAAGTCCAAAAGTTGTGACATTCACAGCTGCAACAATTGTGGATATCCCATGTGAATCATAGATACACCCAAAGAGTGTTATGGAAAGTCCAGGGAGCAGAATCAGATGGCAGGACAGGAAGACACCTCCACCTCTATTGAAAGGTCTGCTTACCGACTCCCTTGGATCTTTTGTTAGAAAAAGATCAATTGCGCATGTGGCTCTATGCCAAGCTCATTCAAATGGCTCCTCTGCTGCACTCCTCCGCATACAGGATAAACTATACAGTGACTTGCCAGGTCTCCCCGCACAGATTCCAAATCCGGGAGTAAAAAACACAAAAGCCAACCTAGAGCAGTATTGTAGGAAGTAAAACAATTTATTAAAAAAGATTGCACTCACATCCCAATTGTAATAAGTAGCGTGTAAAAGTTAAAAGCTGGCCAGGCTCAGATATTCGCCCGTCCTTCCGGATGGTCGTTGGTGAACAGTGGTGACGTCAGCATGCTGCTCCTCCCTACGCCGTTTCGTCAAAGAGATGACTTCTTCCAGTGCCCCTGTAATCTGTGCGGGGAGACCTGGCAAGTCACTGTATAGTTTATCCTGTATGCGAAGGAGTGCAGCAGAGGAGCCATTTGAATGAGCTTGGCATAGAGCCACATGCGCAATTGATCTTTTTCTAACAAAAGATCGCATGGGATATCCACAATTGTTGCAGCTGTGAATGTCACAACTTTTGTACTTTACATTCACGATATATTGTGTTCGGCTTCACTTTTGTTATTCCATGCACATAGTTTTCATTTTTGTTTTATTTGTGAATTTTTATTACCTTTGGTGGGATAAGTTATTTTGTTCACAATAATTCAAATTGCAGTGCAGCTGTCACGTACCTGGTGGTACGAGCCCGGCGTGCAGGGAGTGGCAGCCCTTGCTTCTCTGATCCCAGGACCCCTGATAGTGCAGACAGGAGGTTCGGGACTACAGAGTCGCACAAGCGCCTGGTACTGGCGGGTGCTGGGCCCGTGAGCAGAGTCGGTGGTTCCTGGAGACACGTAGAAGTACTTGTGCAGGTAGATGGTTCAGGCTCACTGTGGGGCAGCTGGGAGCTGGAGCTGCAGCAGAAGCGGGGGAGGTGTTCCGTAGTACAAGCTGGAATAGGTCCCCGCAGGTAAGTCCACTGGCTGGCTTGGGGTGCAGGAGCAGGTAGGGTCGGTACAGGCAGGGTCAGATTCTAGTCCGGGTCAACAACAGGCGGGCAGCAGAAGTACAAAGGATAACCCGAGGGATGGTCGAGCAAGCTGAGATCAGGGCAGGTAGCAGACAGGTACAACAGGTTCAAGCCGGGTAGTCAGGATCAGGGTCAATCAGGATACAGACGCTGGTAGCTCACAGAGACGCTGTAGACAGGACAGCAAGAAGCACAGGGATCAGATCCCTTTTAAAGCTGGATTTGGCGCCAGAACGGCGTCCCCACGTGCACGCGCGCCGCCGCCGCTGGTGCGCGCTCACGTGCGCGTTATGGTGCCGCGAATGTGCGCGCCGATGCGCCGCTGCGCCGCTCCCGTGCATGCGCGTGCCCATGCGCGCCGATGTGTCCACCGATGGGCCAGACTGTCCATGACATTGCCCCCCCCCCCAAGGGGCAGCCTCCGGATGCCCAACTGGGCCAACTTGAGTGGATGGGCGTCTTTAAAAGACTGGATCAACTTCTCCGCGTGTATATTACACTCTGGCTCCCACGAGTTGTCTTCAGGCCCATAACCTCTCCATTTCACTAAGTACTGAACCTGGTTGCGCCTCTTTCTGCAGTCCAGGATGGACTCGACTTCGAACTCCTTTTCTCCGTCAATTAGTACTGGTTCAGGGGGGCCAGTGTTCCGGCCAGGAAAAGGGTCAGAAACGTCAGGCTTGTGAAGGGCGACATGGAAGACCGGGTGAATGCGGAATGTCTCAGGTAATTCCAGTTCGTAGGCTACGTTATTCATTTTTCTCTTAATTGGGAAGGGGCCTACAAATCTGGGGCCCAATTTCTTAGATGGGCAGGCGAGTTTCAGGTTTGCAGTAGACAGCCATACTTGATTTCCAGGTTCCAGGTTAAGTTCTCTCCTCCTCCTCCTGTCAAATACTTCCTTGTTGTATTCCTGAGTTTTGGCCATTGTCTCTTGTAAGATCTTATTATTTGTGCTGAAAAAATGCAATGTTTCCTGGACGGCAGGTACTGAGCACTCTGGGACAGAATTGGACATAAAGAGCGGGTGAAAGCCGTAGTTCGCGTAGAACGGAGACTGTTTTGTGGCTGAGTGGACGGAGTTGTTGTATGCGAATTCGGCCAACGGCAACAGGGATACCCAGTCTTCTTGAGAGAATGAGGAAAAACAACGCAGGTATTGTTCCAGAGTCTGGTTGGTTCTCTCCATCTGGCCATTAGATTGTGGGTGATAGGCCAAAGAGAAAGACAGGCCGATCTTGAGGGATCCACAGAGAGCTCTCCAGAATCTGGAGGTAAACTGTACTCCTCGATCAGACACAATATTTGCCGGGATGCCGTGGAGCCTTACGATTTCTTTAATAAACACCTTGGCCGTCTCTGGGGCCGAAGGTGTGCCCTTCATAGGCAGGAAGTGTGCCATCTTTGACAGTCTGTCCACTACCACGAAGATAGTGGTAAAGCACTCAGAAGGAGGGAGCTCCACGATGAAGTCCATGGAGATCATCCTCCATGGCTTCTCCGGTACCGGTAGTGGCTTAAGTAACCCCCAGGCTCTTGAATTGCCCCCTTTGTTCCGAATACAGGTGGTACAAGACTCTACATATTTCTTGCAATCTCTTGAAAGTTGGGGCCAACAACGTGCACTGTAGGAGTTCGGACGTCTTATGCACACCAAAATGACCGGCCAGCTCATGGTCGTGGCACAAGTTCAAGATCCTGACCCGTAGATCTTCTGGCACAAAAATGTTGTCTTGGTGCCACAGTAGGCCATCTTTGAGTTGTAATTCCGGGCTGGACAAGGAGGTATTTCTGGACGAGGCTTGCCTGATTTGAGACAGCAGATCTTCTTGAAGTAGTAGGAAGTTTCCTGATGACAGAATGGTGTCCGGGGAGGCCTGGATCTCCGAACCCCCATACATGCGTGAGAGAGCATCAGGCTTGGTATTCTTCGACCCTGGCCTGTAAGTGATGTGGAACGAGAACCTAGTGAAGAATAGCGCCCACCTGGCCTGGCGCGGCTTCAATCTCTTGGAGGCCTTCAAGTACTCAAGATTCTTATGATCAGTAAAGATCAAGATTGGGTGTGCTGCGCCCTCCAAGAGATACCGCCATTCTTCCAGATCGGCCTTAATCGCTAATAGTTCTCGGTCCCCTACGTCATAATTTCTTTCCGCCTCTGATAGCTTGCGGGAGAAAAAGGCGACAGGGTGTAAGAGGGCCTTGGGACCCTGTCTTTGCGAAAGAACTGCCCCCACCGCTGTTTCGGATGCATCAACTTCCAAAATATATGGTAAAAACAACAAGGTTGCGCTTAGAGGCACAATGTGATATTGTGAAGGAAATAAATAGTGTCTATATAAGTAGACAAAAAACAAACATATTCAATATAATCATAATTATAAACAAAATAAATTATATCAAAGTGAATAGTAACAAAGTGAATATATCGAGTCCATACGGGCTAAATAAAAATAAAATTAAAAAATCTCTAATAGTCCTTCTAATAGGGTAATGAGAAAAAATAGCAGCTTTCCAAGTTGAATGACACAGGTATAGCTGTAGATTGTGAAGGTCCTGTATAAGTTCACCTCAGTTAACAATATTACTTCCAATATGGTAAGGTAAATAGGGTGTACTCTTACCAGATATAAGGGGGATTCAGGCATGTCACTCCCAATACGTCTGGAGTAGGACGCTTCCGGATCTTCCACACTGGGTTGATGCGATCTCCACTGGACCAGCAGGTATTCAGCAACTGCAATAAGCTCAGCATCCCATTCAGATCAAAGAAGAAAGAAGAAAGAACCGGGAACTCGCCATAGTGAAAAATACTTCCAGAAGTTTTATTCAAATTGTGCAGCATATACACAAATATTTTAAAATTGCCGGCTAAAAGCATACAGGATAAAAAAGAACGTGCACCCGTGCTTCCGGGGTCACGTAACAAACGCGGTGACGTAGTGCGTGGCTCCGCGGAGCCACGCACTACGTCACCGCGTTTGTTACGCGACCCCGGAAGCACGGGTGCACGTTCTTTTTTATCCTGTATGCTTTTAGCCGGCAATTTTAAAATATTTGTGTATATGCTGCACAATTTGAATAAAACTTCTGGAAGTATTGTTCACTATGGCGAGTTCCCGGTTCTTTCTTCTTTCTTCTTTGATCTGAATGGGATGCTGAGCTTATTGCAGTTGCTGAATACCTGCTGGTCCAGTGGAGATCGCATCAACCCAGTGTGGAAGATCCGGAAGCGTCCTACTCCAGACGTATTGGGAGTGACATGCCTGAATCCCCCTTATATCTGGTAAGAGTACACCCTATTTACCTTACCATATTGGAAGTAATATTGTGTAACTGATGGTGAACTTATACAGGACCTTCACAATCTACAGCTATCACCTGTGTCATTCAACTTGGAAAGCTGCTATTTTTTCTCATTACCCTATTAGAAGGACTATTAGAGATTTTTTAATTTTATTTTTATTTAGCCCGTATGGACTCGATATATTCACTTTGTTACTATTCACTTTGATATAATTTATTTTGTTTATAATTATGATTATATTGAATATGTTTGTTTTTTGTCTACTTATATAGACACTATTTATTTCCTTCACAATATCACATTGTGCCTCTAAGCGCAACCTTGTTGTTTTTAATTTCTGTTTTGTATGTATATCACATATTTTTGTGTTGCTGCTGGATATCACTTAATTTAATTTATTTATTTATTTACTTCATTATATTTATTTTCAATTAATATTTAATTCAATCTATTGTTGTTAGCGCGAGGAGTTTTTCCCCTTTGGATTGAACAAAATATATGGTAAACTCGCGTCAGGATGTCTGAGGACAGACGCGGAGGTAAACAGTCCCTTAAGAGTTTCAAAGGCCGTTTGGGCTTCTGGTGACCAGCGAAACCGGACAGTCTGTTTAGTAAGGTCGGTTATCGGGACAATGATGGTAGAAAAGCCCCTGATGAATTTGCTATAAAAGTTGGCAAAACCAACGAAGCGCTGAACGCCCTTCTTGTCTGTGGGTGCTGGCCAGTCAAGGATTGCGGAGACTTTCTGGGGATCCATCTGGATACCCTTTACTGAAATTATGAGTCCCAGAAACTGTATGCTTGGTTGCTCGAATTCACACTTCTCGGGTTTGGCATAGAGTCCATGAATCCGAAGCCGTCTGAGCACCTTCTTGACATGCTCCCGGTGTTTTTCCAAAGAAGGGGAGAAGATGAGGATGTCATCTAAGTAAACGATAATGAAGAGGTCCAGATAGTCCCTAAAGATATCGTTCACAAAGTGCTGGAAGGTGGCCGGGGCGTTGCAGAGCCCAAAGGGCATGACCAAGTATTCAAAGTGCCCGAAGCGGGTACGAAGCGGGTACGAAAAGCGGTCTTCCACTCGTCCCCGTCTCTGATACGCACAAGGTTATAAGCCCCACGAAGATCCAGTTTAGTGAAAATGACTGCAGTCCCTAGTCGTTGGAACAATTCAGGTACCAAGGGAAGCGGGTACCGGTTTTTGATAGTCACTTTATTAAGTTCCCGATAGTCCACACAGGGGCAAATGGTCCTTTTTCTCGACAAAGAAGATACCCGCTCCTGCAGGTGAGGTGGACGGACGGATAAACCCCTTCCGGAGACTATCATCTATATAAGTCTTTAGGGCTTCCAGCTTGAGTTCCGTCAAAGGGAAGATCCTGCCGAAGGGGATTTCTGCTCCTGGGAGAAGTTCGATGGGGCAATCATAAGCTCTGTGTGGTGGAAGAGTCTCAGCTCCCTTCTTGCTAAAAACGTCTAAGAAGCCATGGTAGGCTTCTGGGACGGCTTGACGGGTCTCAGCATTAGAGTCCATACAGAGCAGAGAGGGGGCTGAAGATGGCACTTGCAGACAATGTTCCAGGCAGTAAGGAGAGTTGAAGTTAATCTCCCCGTAACCCAGTTGATTTGAGGGTTATGGGCGTGTAGCCATGGCATGTCCAGAATGATAGGGAATAGCGGGGACTCAATCACATCTAAGCATAAAAGTTTGTAGTGGGTTTCAGCAATAGTCGTGGCCAGTGGCTGGGTTTCTTGGGTGACCGGTCCAGATCTCAAGATTGATCCGTCCGCTAAGTACACGGAAAGACCTGAAGCTCTAGGGCGAAGAGGGATCTGGTGACTGGTGGCAAAGGTCCGGTCCAAGAAGCAGCTACATGCTCCTGAATCAAGGATAGCGCTGGCCTGGATGTTCCCTCCTGGGAGCTGAAAAAGAACGGAAATAGCCAGGTGAGTAGGTTTGAGTGGACTTATCGGGGTACGAACAGTAGACATAGACAGGCACTTACGGATCTTTACTGGGCAAGACCTCACATAGTGTCCGGATCCCCCACAATACAGGCATAGATTATTAAGCCGGCGACGTTGGCGTTCTTCAGGTGTCAGAGTAGGGCGGCGGAGGCCTAGTTGCATGGGTTTCAGAGAGGTCATGAGGCAGCGGAGGCATGGGAGCCGGCGGAGCTGTGTCCGAGAAGGTAGGTACTCGCGGCATCACCCAAGTGGGGCGAGACGGACCAGTGGCCCTTTCAGTTCTGCGTTCTCTTAAGCGCCTATCGATCTGGATCGTTAGATTGATCAAGGCATCCAGAGTTCCAGGGACACCCACCCTAGCAAGTTCGTCTTTCAGGGGTTCAGAGAGTCCCAGGCGGAACTGGTAGCAAAGGGCCGCATCGTTCCAGTTCGTATCCGAACTCCATCTACGAAATTCAGATACGTAGTCCTCTGCTGGTCTGCGTCCCTGTTGGAGGGCATGTAAAGCGGCTTCTGCGGAGGCCGTTTTGGTGAGGGTCCTCGTATAGTAGGGACATGGCTTGGAAGAAAAGTAGTCAGGTTGTCAAGGGACGCGTCTTTCCGCTCCAACAGGCGGTGGGCCCAGGCTTGTGGCTCTCCGGACAGAAGCGAAATAACAAACCCCACCTTGGTGGCCTCCAGAGAAAAAGTACGTGGTTGAAGTGCGAAATAGAGGTCGCAGGCGTTCTGGAACGCTCGGTATTTGCGTCGCTCTCCAGTGAATCTTTCCGGCATGGGAACCTTAGGCTCCGGCGGCAGCATAATTACGAAGGGTGAAGCGGATGCGCCTGATGTGGCGGAGGTAGCAGCTGGAAGCTGACAAAGCCTGGACTCTGTTCTCCAGTCGGGTGTAGCCCTCTTGTAAGGTTCGGACGGCTTGGGTCAGTCCATCAAGGTGCCGGCAAAGTTCCTGCATCGGATCCACTCCCTGCGTGGGCTCGGTCATGGCTGTCCTGTACTGTCACGTACCTGGTGGTACGAGCCCGGCGTGCAGGGAGTGGCTGCCCTTGCTTCTCTGATCCCGGGACCCCTGATAGTGCAGACAGGAGGTTCGGGACTACAGAGTCGCACAAGCGCCTGGTACTGGCGGGTGCTGGGCCCGTGAGCAAAGTCGGTGGTTCCTGGAGACACGTAGAAGTACTTGTGCAGGCAGATGGTTCAGGCTCACTGTGGGGCAGCTGGGAGCTGGAGCTGCAGCAGAAGCGGGGGAGGTGTTCCGTAGTACAAGCTGGAATAGGTCCCCGTAGGTAAGTCCACTGGCTGGCTTGGGGTTCAGGAGCTGGCAGGGTCGGTACAGGCAGGGTCAGATTCCAGTCCGGGTCAACAACAGGCGGGCAGCAGAAGTACAAAGGATAACCCGAGGGATGGTCGAGCAAGCCGAGATCAGGGCAGGTAGCAGACAGGTACAACAGGTTCAAGCCGGGTAGTCAGGATCAGGGTCAATCAGGATACAGACGCTGGTAGCTCACAGAGACGCTGTAGACAGGACAGCAAGAAGCACAGGGATCAGATCCCTTTTAAAGCTGGATTTGGCGCCAGAACAGGCGTCCCCACGTGCACGCGCGCCGCCGCCGCTGGTGCGCGCTCCCGTGCGCGTTATGGTGCCGCGAATGCGCCCGCCTGTGCGCGCCGATGCGCCTCTGCGCCGCTCCCGCGCATGCGTGCGCCCGTGTGCGCCGATGTGCCCACCGATGGGCCAGACTGTCCATGACAGCAGCAAACCTTTTCTCTATAGTTATCACGTTTATGTTTATCTGACATATTTATGCAGCAGCAGCTTTTTACTTATGTGTATTATTTTATCTTTTTAATACTCACTTTTACAGACCTGCGCAGTATTTTTTCCACATATATACACGTATTTTATAATTCTGTCAAGCATGTAGTGAATTGTATTTGTAGTAACACATATTAATTGTGTATGAGTGGCAACAGTGGCGTAACCAGAGTCATGGGCGCCCGGGGCAGATTTTTTTTCCCGCCCCCCCCTTATATAAACATGATATCAGGGCTGCAGTGTGGAGCTCCCTATTAAGCTATGGACCAGGCCGGGCCAACACTCTACTCCAACGGAGTCCCAGCCTCAGCCTGTGGCAGAGGCAGGGTGTGCGCTGGGCAAGACTTGGGACAGGCAGCCTGTCCCAGGTCTTCCCCAGCACACACCCTGCCTCTGCTAAACCATTCTCTCCCTGCATCACATCCCAGCGACACTTACTTGCTTGGCTAAGCGGGAGTCCCCGCAGGCGCCGCCGGACTGCAGAGCACGTCGCCATCTTGGAGCCTCCGCAGCGCGTGCCGGTGTTATGCCAAACAGGGCATCCCCTATATCCTTCCAGGCGTGCCCGTGCCGGCCGCTGGGAGGTACCGGCAGGGGGCTGTGCGCTCAGTGGAGGAGCCGCTCACTATACTATCTGCAGAGCTGCCGGTCGCTGGCGCCCCCCTCAGCTCAGCGCCCGGGGCAGGCTCACCCCCTGCCCCCCTGGTTGTTACGCCACTGAGTGGCAATATAGCTCAAGTGTATAGTATTTGTAGTTGTAAGTATTGATTGCATATGAGAGGCAATATAGCTCAGGTATTTTGAGAGTACATATAGTATTTGTAGTAACAAATATTGTAAGTATTGTATGCATAGGAGAGGCAATATAGCTCAGGTACTTTGAGAGTACATATAGTATTTGTAGTAACAAATCTTGTAAGTATTGATTGCATATGAGAGGCAATATAGCTCAGGTACTTTGAGCGTACATATAGTAACTTAGAACTGTAGTATAACTGTAGTTATATATAATAGGTAAATATAGCTCAGGTACTTTTAGGCCTCGTACACACGAGGCAATCTATTTGTTCAAATCGGTCGGACCGACCGATTTGAACAAATCTGTTTGTTAGGATTTTGGTTTGCTCGCGTGTACACACGAGCAAACCAAAATCCCCGCCAGCAGACGGCGCGCTGACGTGTCGGTGACGTGGCGGTGACGTTGACGCCGCCACGTCACCGCACCAGGAAGTAAAACACTTCCGCGCATGCGCCAAATCCATTCGGCGGCGGTGCGAGGAGACATGTCTGCTGGTAAGTGTACTAACCAGCAGACATGTCGGGCGGACAGATTCCCACCCGATAGATTTCAAAGCATGCTTTGAAATCTGTCGGGTGGCCAAATCCGTCGCCTCGCCCGTACACACGATCGAATCTGTCTGCTGGGACGGTCTAGCAGACCGTTTCCAGCAGACAGATTTGATCGTGTGTACGCGGCCTGAGAGTATGTATGGTAATTAGCGGCTATAGTTAACTATTAGTTATACATGCAAGGTGAATATAGCTCAGGGTATTTGAGTACAGATGGGCCTTTAATATGTTCCTTAGTAGACAGTCCTATACAGTATCCTAGGTTGAGCAGTAGAAGATATGATAGGCAACAGCAACTGGTACTAGGAATCCTGAGGTGTAGTGTGTTCCATAGGGCAGTCTGTTAAGTTGTCCTCAGCAGTGGCTCGAAGTTACAGCTGGAACGCAGAGCAGCGCCGAGCGATGACGTCATCGCGCGAGCGCCATATGTGTTCCAGCATGGAACACATTATGGTGCTGAAAGCACCTGTATTAGTAAGGGAACAGGCGCGCATTGAATACATTTTCCTACGTGTTTAGTAAAACACATTAATATAATGCAGAGTTTTTTATGCTTCCTTGCTGTTACTGCAAAGTAACCGGTAAAAGTCTATGCAAAACAATTGGGAGATTGTCTGGATTTGCAATAAAGTTTAACTGAAGCAGACCTGTTTTATGTTGTGTACTCTGTTGTTTATGCTGGGGAAAAATGCTGCATAGGCTGTTTAAGAAAAGCGAGGTTGCAGGGTTTCTAGTGTCCAGGAGGAGAAGTAAAACCTGCTTACCTGGGCCAGAAACAGTCAGTGGATGTTTGTTGCAAGGGAATTGGCTAGGTATGCTTCTCCTCTTAACAGAGCTTGGGCTGATTGAGGCTCATATTTTTCCTTATATTATAGTTTTAAAAGCTTTAGGATCAGCAAGGGAGAGATGTGGGCAGTAGGTGTGTTTGGTTTGCACTTCCTTCATGTGCTCTACATGCTTAATCTGAAATGAGGAGAAAGCAGAGGTAGAAAGAGACTTACTGAAAGAGCAGCTTACAGTGGCAAATGAGTGTTTGCATGACACTGCAAGCAAGGCAAGGGATATAGAAATTAGGGCACTCAATGCTGAAGATTTGAATGAGGGTGGGCAGCTCTCACGATCCAGTCTTACGATGCCCCAACAATAAACACAGGTTGTAACTAGAGGTAGGACATATGCCACTGTTTTTTTACCATAAGCGGAAAGCTGTGAATAAGATCAATTCAAATAGAGATGGCCAATGTGAATTAGATGAAAGGAAGGCAAGTCTTATAGTCTCCAGCAGGAAAATGTGGACTGACTTATTTAAGGTGGCGGTCCCCTAGAGAGGAAATTGATTCCTATACCATCTTTGCTTAAGAGGTGGGAGCAAGTCACTGGAAACAGTAAATTCAGCCACCTTAGGGGTTAGGTGGCAGACAGAAAAATTTGATTTACCACAATTGGAAGGAACATATAATCTGGTTTTGTCTCTTTTATGGTAACATACTGTACATCAAGAGGTGAAGCAGGCAGAGCAGATGAGATAAGGCAGACCAGTTGAAGAGATGAGAGCATGAGGAAAATGCATATCATTTCCTAATAATGGCTGAATTAGAGTGGACTTTCATCTGAGCGGTTCCTTATGACCAGGAGAAAAATGGACCTTTGTCTGGAATTTTTCCTTTCATCTACGGTATATTACACAGACTGCCAAGGACATTTTTAACACTGCTGAATGGAACATTGCAGTCTGTCCAGGAAAAAGGTCTGATTGCCCAGAACATACAGGGTCAAAATGAAAAAAAAAAATCTCCTAACAATATACAGTGCAGAAAATAAGTATTTGAACACCCTGCTATTTTGCAAGTTCTCCCACTTGGAAATCATGGATGGGTCTGAAATTGTTATCGTAGGTGCATGTCCACTGTGAGAGACATAATCCAAAAAAAAAATTCCAGAAATCACAATTTATGAATTTTTAACTATTTATTTGTATGATACAGCTGCAAAGAAGTATTTGAACACCTGTCTATCAGCTAGAATTCTGACCCTCAAAGACCTGTTAGTCTGCCTTTAAAATGTCCACCTCCACTCCATTTATTATCCTAAATTAGATGCACCTGTTTGAGGTCATTAGCTGCATAAAGACAGCTGTCCACCCCATACAATCAGTAAGAATCCAACTACTAACATTGCCAAGACCAAAGAGCTGTCCAAAGACACTAGAGACAAAATTGTACACCTCCACAAGGCTGGAAAGGGCTACGGGGAAATTTCCAAGCAGCTTGGTGAAAAAAGGTCCACTGTTGGAGCAATCATTAGAAAATGGAAGAAGCTAAACATGACTGTCAATCTCCCTCGGACTGGGGCTCCATGCAAAATCTCACCTCGTGGGGTCTCAATGATCCCAAGAAAGGTGAGAAATCAGCCCAGGACTACACGGGAGGAGCTGGTCAATGACCTGAAAAGAGCTGGGACCACCGTTTCCAAGGTTACTGTTGGTAATACACTAAGACGTCATGGTTTGAAATCATGCATGGCCCGTCTTAAGTTTGCCAATGACCATTTGGATGATCCAGAGGAGTCATTGGAGTCATTGGAGAAAGTCATGTGGTCAGATGAGACCAAAATAGAACTTTTTGGTCATAATTCCACTAACCGTGTTTGGAGGAAGAAGAATGATGAGTACCATCCCAAGAACACCATCCCTACTGTGAAGCATGGGGGTGGTAGCATCATGCTTTGGGGGTGTTTTTCTGCACATGGGACAGGGCGACTGCACTGTATTAAGGAGAGGATGACCGGGGCCATGTATTGCGAGATTTTGGGCAACAGCCTCCTTCCCTCAGTTGGAGCTTTGAAGATGGGTCAAGGCTGGGTCTTCCAACATGACAATGACCCAAAGCACACAGCCAGGATAACTAAGGAGTGGCTCTGTAAGAAGCATATCAAGGTTCTGGCGTGGCCTAGCCAGTCTCCAGACCTAAACCCAATAGAGAATCTTTGGAGGGAGCTCAAACTCCGTGTTTCTCAGCGACAGCCCAGAAACCTGACTGATCTAGAGAAGATCTGTGTGGAGGAGTGGGCCAAAATCCCTTCTCCAGTGTGTGCAAACCTGGTGAAAGACTACAAGAAACGTTTGACCTCTGTAATTGCAAACAAAGGCTACTGTACCAAATATTAACATTGATTTTCTCAGGTGTTCAAATACTTCTTTGCAGCTGTATCATACAAATAAATAGTTAAAAAAATCATACATTGTGATTTCTGGAATTTTTTTTTTGGATTATGTCTCTCACAGTGGACATGCACCTACGATAACAATTTCAGACCCCTCCATGATTTCCAAGTGGGAGAACTTGCAAAATAGCAGGGTGTTCAAATACTTATTTTCTGCACTGTAGGTGCTATTTTGCATTTTTCTGCCCAAAGGTTTTTAGGGCTGTTTAAAAAAGCCAAGTTTTAGTATTTGTCACATAATGCTATACAAATCAAATAGTGGAGTGTGTTGCTATGGCTATATTAGTCATTTTTAAGCATATACAATATGTAATACTATTTTAATGTATTGTTTTAGATGCTGGGCTTCCCCTAATGATATGCTAATGAACTTGTTGGACCTGTTCATGAGCTCAAAACAGTCAGTGATGCTGCAAAAATTAGGGTGAGGATAAAGAGAATTGTAAACATAGCCATGTGCTGAGAACAAAGCAGATGTTTTTATAGGATTTCAAGAAGCAAGAAGCAGTCTGAAGAGATCCTGGATAAAAGGATTGTATAGAATGCAAAAAAACAAAAAGTGCAATCAGCGCAAAAATATAAATAAACCCTAAATGGATATGCAAGCTCAGCACTACAGAATAACACAGTTATAAATATTGAAAAACGAAAAAGTGCAGCGCAAATCCCAAATAAATAAATAAAGTAATTAATTATAATCAATTCATAAATATAAACAATGTGCAAAATTAAGAATATTTAAATAAGCATGTGGCAAGTGAAGAAAGTCCACAGGACTGATCAATTCATATAAATAAACAATATGCAAATTAAAGAAATAAGAAATAATTCAATAAGCATGTGGCAAGTGAAGAAAGTCCATAGGAGATATTCCACCAGTGTCAGATCCACAGAATAAACGTGTGACAATCCCTCCAATATAGGTCTCACTATACACTCTCACCTTCAGTTCTGACCCCTGGTATTAGCAGTAGGTCAGAATAAGCAGAGAAATTAATCGATAATAGCCCCAATATACACTTCCTCTTCAGCGAGTTAATCCAATTTTTACAGAGACGGCTAAGAATAGCTCTAGGCTCAGCATAAACATGGGTACAACACCGGGAAGATAAGGAAAAACATGACCTAAGAGCTCTCCATTTTGTAACCAGGCATAGGCATTTATTTAAAAGGCAATATACTCACAAACATCATGATAAAAACAGCATGTCATGTGTGGTTCATTCAGCAGGGCGGGTGAAGTCATAAAAAGCAGCCCGTCGCCCAGTACATGTTACGTTCAAAGAACTTCATCAGCGGGGCATGACTTCTCTTCAGACTTATTCTGACCTACTTCTAATACCAGGGGTCAGAACTGAAGGTGAGAGTGTATAGTGAGACCTATGGTGGAGGGATTGTCACACGTTTATTCTGTGGATCTGACACTGGTGAAATATCTCCTATGGACTTTCTTCACTTGCCACATGCTTATTGAATTATTTCTTTAATTCGCATATTGTTTATTTATATGAATTGATCAGTCCTGTGGACTTTCTTCACTTGCCACATGCTTATTTAAATATTCTTAATTTTGCACATTGTTTATATTTATGAATTGATTATAATTAATTAATTAATGTATTTATTTAATTGGGATTTGCGCTGCACTTTTTTGTTTTTCAATAAAAGGATGTATGTCTTGAATTTGTTTTCCTACAATTGTATGTACAGCATTTTTATTTAGTAAAAAATTCTAATACACTACAGAGGTTTTTATGCTTCCTTGCTTTTACCTTAACCTTAAAAATGTATCTTAAAAAGACATAGAGAAAAACAGTTGTATACATCATACAGGTATGCCACTTCATAGACAAGTTTAAGGCATGTTTTTTTAAGGAGTTGTACATTTTGTGTTTCACTTTAGGCTCTTTTTAAAGTGCTGATTCCTGTAAAAAACTATTTTAAAAAACATTTCTTGCATTGTGTCCTGGCTGCACCGACCAGGTGTCAGCCAGAGGATGGAGAAGTTGCCTGCATCGTAAATGAGGACATTTCCAGAGCTTTGGAAAGGAACTTTGTAAATTAAATAACTACACTCTCTCTGGATATGATTTTTAGATTTTTCCTACCTGGAAGTGGTACCCTGTACAGAATGTTTGCCTTTCCATCTCATTTATTCTTAGCCCTGCTTTCAAAAAGTTAAAAGATTAACACTTCATTCACACCAAGGTGATCCCTTCCAGTGCATGTGACACGTGCGCGTTATCTTGCGATATGTTGCGCTTAAACATCTGTTGCTTTAAAGCAGCTCATTCGCTTGATTGGGCTGAGACTTCAGCAAAATAGATCAAAAATTAGACCTGCATTGTTTTGGCAATGAAGATCCACTAGTGCATGCATGGTGATTTATGTGCTTTGCGGTAGCTTATGCTTTACTACTAATGTTACCACAACACATAGGTGTGAGCCTCAAGCCTGCAAGGAAGGAATGCTTGCTACGCCATGCCCAAGAAAATTGCACTCTTTTCCTCCTCTCCCTCTCCCCTCTCTCTCCTCCATTTTCCCCCATACTATGTAATACTTGTAAACTCTTCAGTTTGCTGTGGCAAACTTAATATGCTACACCTATTGTCTCTGTTTTGGCATGACACGTACAGAGCAGCTAATATGCCAATTTCATCACAGCGCACTGCATACACCACTTTTAAACTTACCCAGTCTCCAGTTTCAGGTTTACTGACTATTGGAAAGTTCCCAAGTTTAAAATCTGTGCAACAGGAAAAAAAAAATAGCTGACTTGACATCAGATATCCATCTTGAATTCAAAACACCCAAAAAAACATTTAGTCACTTGACATTTTAATTACGTTTTGTGGTTAATAAATATGTTTACACAGTTTAATTATTGATTATTTTAGTTTTCATTGGGAGTTTCGTCATATTTAAGGTTACGATTAAATACATTTGCCTGTCAGTAAATATTAAGCTTTTTATCAGAAAAAAAAAGTTGTGATGTGCAGTAGACCTGTGTCTATAAGACAGAAGAGGTGTCTTTTCACTGTATAGCTATTGGTAATTTTTCCTCACTTTTATTAGAAATACAGTCATCTTACTCATTATAAAAATATCCAAAGCCAGGTAGGGACCAAAAAAAGGGAATTCTGGGTAAAAGATGATCTTAAAATATGATCTTCACTTGCAGCACTTTTCCAGAGCCCCTCCCATCCTCTGGAACTTCTTACCCCAATCTATCTCACTATCTCCTACTCTATCCACCTTTAGGTGATCCCTGAAAACCGATCTTTATAGAGAAGCCTATTATGCCTCCACCTATCATCTAAACTTGTATTTTCTCAATCGGCTCATCCCCCACAATCATTACCGTCTGTATTACTTTACCCTCCCTTTTAGATTGTAAGCTCTAATGAACAGGGCCCTTTGAATCCCCTTGTATTGAACTTTATTCGAACTGCACTTTCTGCCCTCTTTTTGTAAAGCACTGCACACACTGTTGGCACTGTACAAAGTCTCCAGTGATAGTTAAAGCGGAGCTCCAGCCACGGTAAAAAAAATTTTTTAAAGTCAGCAGCTACTAACAGTGTAGCTGCTGACTTTAAATAAAGACACTTACCTGTCCTAGGCGCCCGCGCTGATGGGCCCCCCCGATCTGTATAATAATGTAAAAAAATGGGCGCGCTGCTCTCTGAGAACACACACAGTTCCCAGGAAGCAGCGCGCCCATTGCTAAGGGCTCCAGTGATGAAAACAACATCTAAATAAATCCTACTTAAAAGTGGGGTATGTCTGTATAATAATGTAAAAAAATAGGAAATTGCTAAGGGCTCCAGTGATGAAAATCTAACCACGGGTTAGTTTTGTGTGTCTGCACCTGCCCATACTCAACCATTTGTGCTCACTAATTAAGATTCTGTGGTGCTTAAGTCATATTTTAACTTTTTGTTTGTATGAAATGCTGTGTGTAATGTGATTTATATAGCAGGGTGGGTCTTTTAATCCTTGTGCAGTCACAGCTAAATTTACTAAATATATATTTTTTTCATCAAGTGCAAATCAAAAGCCAGAAAGGTATTCCAATATAATTCCAAATAAAAGTCAAAGGAAAAAATACAATGCTCCCACCATGTAATAAAACATTAATTATGATTATAAAGGATGAAGTAGTAACAAATCTTATTATGCAGGAGAGAATATAGATTATACTGTCATTACTCTGCTTGTGTCATGTATTTGTATGCTAACTGGAAAATGCAAAAATAACCTGACACCAAATTTAAAAAAGAGTGTAATGATTAATGTATTTTCTCCATGAGTGTACAGAATAAAAATAAGCTGGCACGTGACCAGCACATACATGCAACAAGGGCACTGGCTATGTGATTTCAAGGTTGAATAGTATTTTCACAAATTTTACTGACCCATCTCTAGAGCTCAGCATGATATCATAGTAATGGTAAGAAAGTCATATTTTGCTGCATCTGCTACACAGTTTGAGATAATTGCAATTCAGTATATGGATCTTATAAATAAATCGTATAGGGTACCTGGAAATATAATCAATAAATAGCACAAGGCTTTTTACCTAGTTTAAAAAAGAAACATAAAATGGTAGCAGGAGAAATTCATTAATTGTAAGAAGATGGGGAAATCAAATTAGGCATTCGAGCATAAAAGACTGGAAAGTGCTCCAAATGCATGTTTTGTTTTGCTAGAGGAAAATCTCACTGCGGATTGAAAACTGCATACAATGTCTTAGGCCTTTTAGAAGTACAGCATTGGCTTGATTCCAAAAGACTCATATTTTTATTAGAAAACAAGGAAATTTGATTAAGTCAAAATAAATTTTCCCAACAACAGGGACTTGTAGCTTGTTCTGTTATTGATTATAACATTCAACATTGTTTGTCTTGTCATCCCTACACTGAACATGGCTATACTGAGTACTATTAGCAATGAGTATTTGAAAGCATTCCATACATTCTTATTTTAGAATATTGGACGTGAGTCCTACAGATACTGTAGATATATATGATGTATTTTTAAAGGAAAATGTTTTTAATAGGAGAAAATAGGGACCTAATATACAGTATTTTTGTCATTTTAAAGTACATTACAGGAAATAATTAATACTATATGGATCTTTCCATGTTGCCTTTATTTTCTGACTTGTTAACCTTACACTGAAAATGGCTGTACTGAGTGTTACTATCATATATATTTGAAAGCATTCCTGACATACTTATTTTAGTATACTGTATGTAAGTCCTACAGATATATATATATATATATATATATATATATATATATATATATATATATATATATATATATATCCTATCCCAGGCCATCCCCGCCCTCTCCACTACTAATTGGCAAGGTAAAGGAATACACCTAGTTAATGATCTCTTTCAAGATGGTTCAATCTATCCCTTCAAATCCCTACAGGAAAAATTCGCAATACCTTTGTCCGAACACTTTAACTACCTGAGGATCTCTCATTTCCTCAGCTCCCTCACTACGCATCGCATTTTTCTACCAAAACAAATTTGGCGCTTCTACTCGATCTCCCCCGCTCCCTAGAAGGGCATCGCCCTTTTCTATATTTTTTTTCAAGATAAGCTGACATTTGTGAAATCCTCACCCTTTGTCAAATGGGAAGGAGACTTGGAGACAACCTATAATGAGGTGCAGTGGTTGGGGGCGTTTCGGGTGATATATGGGGCCTCTAGATGTGTCAACCACTGGGAGCTGTCTCAGAAGATAGCTCTTAGGTGGTATCTCACGCCCTATAGAATCTTAAAGTTTAAGTCCGACGGCTCCCCTCTATGCTGGAGACAATGTGGGGCGGTGGGGAATTTATTGCATATGTTCTGGTCGTGCCAAAATTTTACCAGTTTTTGGAACTTAGTGTTCTCTTACATATCAGGGATGACTGGTATTCTGACAAAACCTAACCCTGGATTGGCAGTCCTACATATTGGCATTGACATGTTCCCCTCTGACTTCAGGGTAGTTGTCACACATATCCTCCTAGCAGCCAGAACACTCATTGCACAACACTGGAAAGCAGATAGGGCTCCTAATGTGTCTGAGGTTCTAAGGTTGACTCAGGTGAATTATGTTCATGAGTCTTTATTGGCCTACCGCCGTGGTGACAGAGACAGGTTCGACTCGGCTTGGAAAATTTGGACCGATTGGTATAAAGTGTAAAATAATATAACTTAATTTACTGCTAATTGATTTGCTGAAATGGTTACTTGACATGCACACCTTCTTCTTTTCTTCTTTTCCCTTTTCTTTCTCCCACTTCCCCCCCTGCATTCTCTTTCCCAACCCCCTGCTTCTCCCCCCTAGAATTTTCCTACGAGCAAACGGTGCGGTAATACGTGTTATCTCATGGTTAATGATGTTCTACGGATGGATTTCATGTTATAGTATTGTAACTTCCCTTGGTTATTTGAAAGATCAAGTGTTTCTACGCCTGATGTATCTCATGGTAACGTCTGTTTTCTCATGTTTTGTTTTCTCTTTAGATACCTCTGTATACAAAAGTTTCTAATAAAAAAACAATTGAAAAAATAAAAAAAACACTGTGCATCCTCCTGCAGTATGTACCTGACACTGTGTTTGAAAAGTTCGGGGGACCCCTCAGGGCATGATGCTGGAGCTAGGGAAGGAGTAACTGATGACATTGAGTCGATTGAATAGGCTGCTTTGGCAGCTGCATTGCCAGGCAAACTACTCTGAGCCTGGGTGACAGAGGATGAGGCGGATGAGGATGGCTTTGTTATCCACTCTACCAATTCTTATGCATGTTGTCACTCAACACAGCCAGCTACCAAAAAAAGGACCAGCGTGCCCCACGGCCACGTGCTGAGGATCCACCATGTCCACGACCAGCACTGTTGGCTGAAGACACAGAGCCTGCTTGCCGTCTTTTAGTGGCCTGCTGTGAGCATCTGCCTCTCCTTGGTGGCCTTCCAGACATGCTGTAAAATTGGATTAGCAAAACACAGCCTGAAGTTTACTAGAAAAGGTACACCAGGAATGGCCTGCAGTCAGATACAACTGCCTAAAATACGCCGGATCACTGTGTAACGCCATTAACGTAACCTACGCCCAGACAGAAAGAAAAAAAAAAACCACAAGGGAAACACTGCGCTTAATAAAAAGTTACAAAATAATATATGATAAATTGACATGTACAAGTGTGAGACTATGTAAAAGCAGCCAGTATCAAAAATTTGTGATACAAAAATTAAACCATAGAAAAAAGAAAAAGATACGGCGCTGGATGAAAACGAAGACTGGATGGACAAACATATAAACTACAGTGTATTAAAGCTGGATAACGCCATAGAAAACCAACCAAGCTGTATGAACAAAAAACTTATGAACGAAAATATTCACACACTGTAATATTACACCAGACTGTGCAAAAATATAGCCAAAATATATGGATAAAGATATATATGAAAAATATTCACACACTGATCATATACACCAATACTGTGTAAAAAACATAGAAGTTCTTATTCCATTTAAATTTCCACAGGAAAGATGATGGTTAAAATGTTAGAGGGAGTCCCAGAAATTGAGTCCTACGGGTCATCAAAGGAGGTGGAAAGTGGAAAGTGTGAGTAGGCTTGATTCACCACCAGTAGAGACACCCAAAGTGAAGATGTAGTCTCCTTACCGAATATACTGACCACTATGCTGGTCACTCTGAGCACGGGGGTTTAAGGTCTCCCTCCTGACCGTCTGTATGATCTCTAGATGGCTCTAAATTGACTCTCTTCCGCTTCTGCCACCGCAAACTACAATAGAAGCCACACTACGCATGCGCCACTCCTCGAGCTCATAACAGGGGGGACATTGCCTTGCGCAGATCTCTCCATGCAAGGACAGAGGCCTGGAGAGTAGGAGGGAGGTCCCGAACAGGTAAGGGCCTCCAGACGTCTAGAAGGAGAAAGTTCCGAAGGTTATGTGCAGGGCACAAGTCCTGCTCGATTCCCTTCTATATAGGGTTGGTCCCTGTGTCAAGCCAGCACTTCAGTTGCGTCAAAGTAGAGGCACGCAGGTAATCCTGAATATCCACTAAGCCCATACCTGCGGCTTTTCTGTGTCCAAGTAGCAATTTTCTAGAACACCTAGGCCTACCAGTTTTCCAAAAAAATTTGGTAAGTAGCGACTTCAGGGTTTTAATGTGAATGGGAGGGACGGGGACTGGAAGGGTTCTAAAGATATAAAGAATCTGTGGGAGGAGTAACATTTTGAAGGTAGCCAGTCGGCCGGACCATAAGAGCTCTCCTATAGAGTACTTAGCAACTGTAACGGAATGAACCATGACAGACTGAGATACTCCTATGTCTAGGGTCACCTTATGTCCACTAGGGCCATAGGGTGACAAAGAATCATAATTCATATATTACATGAGATGGGACATTAATAATAATTCATATTGCAGGACTGGAATATTACAAAGTGGATGTCTTGAGATATCACAAGCTGTTGTCTATTCAATATGGGCACACATGCTTTTGAAAGGTGTTAATTGCATAAGGGCCTGAAAGACCTTTTGATCGTGTGATTCATTGTGTCTAAAACAATGTGTTAAATTCTCCATTCAGATGTACTGAATTAGCATGTCATTGTCTACAGGAATGTCATGCTCTCTGAGTTAACTCTATTGATGATGCGGTGCCGACGTGTCCACATAATTAGCTTACCTGAATACCTTTTAGAATGTGATTGAAGCCTCCCCATGGTGTGAAGGGGGGTGGAGATTGTATTGTCCTGTGATTACTGCCACATGCTTGAAACTGTATAAGAAGCTGAGAAAATACCATTAAAGCGTTCATATCTTTGGAAGCAAGTACAGAGCAGTAGTCTCATCTTGATTATGGGAAATAATATGGATCGTGTATGCAATATTGTCGGAGTGTGTCAGATAAGCTTGTCGTGGATGGATGGAAGGTCGTAAACGGTGGTGACCGTAACATTTGGTTGGCAGCAGTGGGATGATTCCATCACCAGAAGGACAGCTACAAGGACACATGACAATGGAGACGGTGTATGAACGGATGAAGCTCTCTTCCCTCATGGACTTACTGGAGAGCCGGGGCTGACCGGACAGCAACCGTAAGAAAAGGGACATTATCGCAGAACTGGTCGAAATGGATAGAGCTAAATGGCCCGCCGTAACGGACAGGACACCCGAGTAAGAAAGTTTTGATCGGGCTGTTAACCTAAGACTGGCACATTATGGCCTTAACCCTCCACCTGAGATCAGGGACCGAGTTATTGCGGCTCTGAATGCCACCTTGCTACAGCGAAGAAGTGCTGCAGCAGCTGAAGTCACAGCAGCACCAACTAAAGAGAAAGGAGAGGTGCAGACACCAGTCTCCATGGAAGAGGAATTCCAAAGAAGGTTACAAGAAATGCGGATACAGCATAGAGGACCAGTATCAGAGGAGGTCCTGTTGGGATGGTCGGATGTGATTCGGTGCCAACTCTGGAAGGAAGCGTTAGCTCGGGAGCAGCATCACCAAGGAAAGGTCCTGCCCTCCATCTATGCAAGGTACTGGCCGCAGTATGACGTACGAATGCTGTTGTTGGAGGAACAACTGAAGCAGGAGTGGACAGCAGAGTTAAGCTGGCTGATCCAGGCAGAGATGCAGCTAGACGAGAGCTACAGAGCCCTCCGGTGGTATGTAGCCCAAGAGTACCCGTGGTCAGCAGATGACAGCCCCACAGAAGGCTATGACTATGATGGCCTGGGATTGTTGTATTGGAGGATGTCCAGTGATCCCGACTTTGGGGATGATCGGGAGTGGCGCTTGGAGGACATAATGGAGCACAGAGAGGAAAAATGTAATATCTCGGGAAGCCACTGGTCACAGGAAGATTTAGAATTTCTGGCCATTCAAGAATGGGAGCTGGAAGTCGCCTACAGACAGCTGCTAGACTCGGCTCAGCAGCATGGTGGGGCTCCCATTGCCTGGGACTATGAGGAAAGTTCAGATGACAACTGTGAACTCCTGGCTGATGAATCGGCAGTGGAAAAAAATGGAGATTGCCATCCCTAAAGCCGAAGCGGATGGTGTGGAGTTCCAGAGAGCCAGGGTGGTTGGCCCCTCTCTCCAGCAACAAGCTGAGGTGGTAAAGCTTTTACCCCCAGCTAAATCACTGGCAACAGAACAGAGTGTCATAGGCCTCTGCTCCTCACTAACAGAAGAGGGGGACCCTGTGGTAGTGGATGGGACTGTGGTCTCCACTCACAGCAACCCAGCGGAAGAGCTGGCAACAGAGCAGAGTGTCATAGGCCTCTGCTCCTCACTAACAGAAGAGGGGGACCCTGTGGTAGTGGATGGGACTGTGGTCTCCACTCAAAGCAACCCAGCGGAAGAGCTGGCAACAGAGCAGAGTGTCATAGGCCTCTGCTCCTCACTAACAGAAGAGGGGGACCCTGTGGTAGTGGATGGGACTGTGGTCTCCACTCAAAGCAACCCAGCGGAAGAGCTGGCAACAGAGCAGAGTGTCATAGGCCTCTGCTCCTCACTAACAGAAGAGGGGGCTCCTGGGGTAGTGGATGGGACTTCAGTCTCCACTGACACAACCCCAGAAAATGGTGCAGCCCTGAAACAGGAGGATGTCAGCTTTGCTTTGCAAGCACCGGGGGTTTTTTCACCTGGCACCTGTGGATGGGACTGCAGTCTCCACTGGTATACTCCAGGAAGGGGGGGGCAGTTGGCCCAGATTCCCAACAGCATGATGGACTGAGCCCAGCCACCCTGCCTTCTCTCCAGCGGTTGAAAGGACTCCAGGGATTAGGGCCAGTCCAGGCCTCTCCCCAGCGGCAGGCGTGTTCTCTGAGAGAGGCAGAGGTTGGCGGGGTGAGTAATGCTCTGTTTGGAGCCATTTATGTGAGGTACAGTATGGATACCAGCATTGGAGGACTGGAACTACTGACGGACTTCGGAGTCAACCCGTTTAGGGTTCCCACCTGTGTCCGTCTCCCACCTCAAGCCAGCACTTCAGTTGCGTCAAAGTAGAGGCACGCAGGTAATCCTAAATATCCACTAAGCCCATACCTCCCGCCTTTCTGTGTCTAAGTAGCAATTTTCTAGAACACCTAGGCCTACCAGTTTTCCAAATAAATTTGGTAAGTAGTAACTTCAGGGTTTTAATGTGAATGGGAGGGACGGGGACTGGAAGGGTTCTAAAGATATAAAGAATCTGTGGGAGGAGTAACATTTTGAAGGTAGCCAGGCGGCCGGACCATGAGAGCTCTCCTATAGAGTACTTAGCAACTGTAACGGAATGAACCATGACAGACTGAGATACTCCTATGTCTAGGGTCACCTTATGTCCACTAGGGCCATAGGGTGACAAAGAATCATAATTCATATATTACATGAGATGGGACATTAATAATAATTCATATTGCAGGACTGGAATATTACAAAGTGAATGTCTTGAGATATCACAAGCTGTTGCCTATTCAATATGGGCACACATGCTTTTGAAAGGTGTTAATTGCATCAGGGCCTGAAAGATCTTTTGATTGTGTGATTCATTGTGTCTAAAACAATGTGTTAAATTCTCCATTCAGATGTACTGAATTAGCATGTCATTGTCTACAGGAATGTCATGCTCTCTGAGTTAACACTATTGATGATGCGGTGCCGACGTGTCTACATAATTAGCTTACCTGAATGCCTTTTAGAATGTGATTGAAGCCCCCCCATGGTGTGAAGGGGGGTGGAGATTGTATTGTCCTGTGATTACTGCCACATGCTTGAAACTGTATAAGAAGCTGAGAAAATACAATTAAAGCGTTCATATCTTTGGAAGCAAGTACAGAGCAGTAGTCTCATCTTGATTATGGGAAATAATATGGATCGTGTATGCAGTATTGTCGGAGTGTGTCAGATAATCTTGTCGTGGATGGATGGAAGGTTGTAAACGGTGGTGACCATAACAGCAACATCCTTGCAAAGTCTGTCAATCAGTGGGGGGTAGTTAACGTCAGCTAAGTGATTAGGGTCATTTGTGAGTTGCAGTCCCAAATACGTGATCGTGGAATTACTCCACGAGTATGGAAAGGTCGCCTGCAGCTGGGATTTCAGTGAGGGTGGGATCCCCAGGTCTAAGATAACGGATTTTGAAAAATTGGCCTTATAGTAGGACACCTGGCTGAATTCGGTCAGGGTGAGATGGGCAAAACGTAAGGAGGTTGCTGGAGACGTCAAAAAAAGAATTATGTCGTCAGCAAACAGATTGACAGAGTGGGCCTTGCCATGAATATTAAATCCCTGGATATCCGGATGGGACCTAATCCTCTCCGCCAGAGGCTCTATTAATAGGTTGAAAATAGAGGGGGACAGGGGACACCCCTGTCTGGTGCCGTTTGAAATTGTGAAGGTACTAGACAACAAATTAGAAGTAAAGACTTGGGCACAAGGGGAGGAATAGAGAGCCAGCAAGGATAGGTCCGCTAAACCCGAACTTTTGAAGAGTGTTCCTCATGTATCCCCAATGTACCCTGTCGAACGCCTTCTCCGCATCCAATGAAAGGAGCAGAGAAGGCGTCCGAGAGGTCTTAGCCCGCTGTATCACCCCAACTACCCGTCTCGTAGCGTCTGAGGCCTGTCTCTCCGGAGTAAAGCCAGACTGATCAGCACCCACAAGATCGGGCAGAATAGGTAGAAGCCTATGGGCCGATATCTTCGCGTACAACTTTACATCAGAGTTCAACAACGATATTGGCCAGAAATTCGCTGGGCTGTCAGGGGTCTTACCCGGCTTGGGAATGGTGACCACATAGGCCTTGAGCATCTCGGAGGGAAATAAAGCAAAAGGACACTGCGGCTTTGAACACATCTTTTGGAGGTGGTATCAATTTATCTTGAAAAGACTTGTAGTAGTTATTAGGTAGACCATCAGGTCCAGGAGACTTACCCAAGGGAAGTAGCTTAATTGTTTTTCTGATTTCTGACTCCGATATGGGGGCATTTAGCAGGTCTAATTGGGGTTTGGATAGAGTCAGGAATTTAATTTGGGATAGGAAAGCCTGAATATTTTCTTCAGAGGCGTATTGGCATCTGTGTTCAGGTTGTACACATAAGAGTAATACTGGGCGAAGGAATCTGCAATTTCTTTAGGATTTATAATGTTGTGCTTATCTATAGGGTGAAGGAGATAGGGGATCTTAGATTTAATCCTGGCAGATTTGAGTCTTTGGGCCAGAAATTTACCAGCCCTGTTCCCCCGCCAAATAGTGGGAGAGTTTCAGAGTTTGGACATACTTATCATGTTGCTCAATCAACAGGAGCCTGAGTTCAAATCGGCATTTAGAAGGTTTCTGTGCTAGGAGCATCGTAGGGTTGGTTTTATTTTGAGTTTCTAAAACTTTAATGTCATCAAGTAGCCGATCAATTTTTTGTGTCCTTCGCTTCTTCTCCCTCGCACATATTTGTAGGATAATACCTCTAATAAACGCCTTATGGGCGCACCATAACACGGCAGGGTCTGAGACCGAGCCCACATTTTGAGCCAAGAAGTTCGATAGGGAATCATTGATAGTGGCAGCATGTGCAGGCATATTGAACACACAAGAATTTGCCCTCCATATATAGGCAGGGCTGGGGGTGTGACCCTCCAGCACCACAATTGACACAGGAGCATGGTCAGACCAAGAGATATTATGGATGGTGGAGGATGACACCGCCTGAATCAAACCTTTGTCAACAAAAATGAAATCAATTCTGGAATAGGAATTGTGTCTGGCAGAGTGAAACGTATAGTCCCTTTCCACGGCGTGTTGGCACCTCCATACATCATAGACATCCTCGGAGTGAAGCAAGTGTTGAAGTTGAGGAACAGGACGCTTCACCACAGATGAGGAGTCCAAAGAGTGATCCACTGTCAGGTTATGGTCCCCACATATCACTAAAGACCCATGCCGAAGGGAGGCAATTTTGCAGTATAGTTTCCTCAAAAAGCAAAGTTGGTGGGAGTTTGGAGCATATAAGTTAGCAATGGTGAAAGGTTTATTGTTAAATTCTCCCACCAGAATGACATACCTCCCTCCCGGGGCCGCGTGAACCTGCATTAGCTTAAATGCAACCAAGTCTCTTACTGCAATTAAGACTCCCTTATGCTTAATTGGGGCAGAGGCTGCGAAGATGTGGGGGAAGTATTTGTTCTGGAACCTAGGCGGGTTATCCGCCAAAAAATGTGTCTCCTGGATACAGAGGATGTCCGCCTGCAGGGTCTTAGCCTCTCTCCAGACCGAGGCCCGTTTAGCAGGGTGGTTTAAACCGTTAACATTGAAAGACACTATTTTCAGAGCCATAGTACATTCAGAAGGTGAAAAAGATAACAGTACCTTGCGAAGACATTCTGGCGGACAGTCCATCCATCATTCTGGCAGCAAGCTTGTGAGACATGGTGACTCATTGGCACTGTGGGAGGGGTGTAAGACCCCAAAGGGTCGTTAGAGGAGCATGCACAGGAAACCAAAGAAGTAGGTAATGAAAGCAAAATCAGTAGGGGTTCAAAAAGGAAAAAAAATAACAGGTTGAGGAACCAAAAATATGATAAAAAAACTTGTTCAAACAAGGACCAGAGGGCAGAATCTATGCCCATTCTCAGGGGGGGAATCAAACTTCAGAGCAATTGCTCCAAACACAGGGAACTGTAAACAGAGCAGAACTTGTAGAGTTGTGAGATCCATCACGACGATCGCTTCTTGGAGCTTTTCCTGTTTTTCACCGTTTGCCACTCGTACTGTTGATCAATTCTCATTCTTCACATTCTCATTCTTCACATTGTTTCTCCTCGACCTGTCTTCTAAATCTGCGACTTTTGCTTTCAGCCAAGTTATTTCATCAGAGTGGTCTGCATGCGCATCTATTAGTGTATTGTGGGACGAAGCAAATTCCCCCATTTTCTCTTCGATGTGGGCCACCCGACCTCCCAATTCTCCTATGTCCGACTTAAAGTTTTGCATGCATTGCATTAGATCTGTGTGCATGGAGCTGCGGAGAGATACAAGCATGTCTTTAAGAGTGGTATCAGAGACGGCCTTACCCGTGGTAGGGAATGCAGTGAAGGGGTCCACCAGCTCCCTCGTGTCTTCCAGAGATTCGCGGCCAGCATTTGTCCGTTCAGCGTCTGCTTCCAGGTGGGGTTTGGATTTGGCTGGGCTGCGGGCTGTCGGTGTGGACATCCCAGGTGATCCCCGAGCAGGGCCAGTCGAGGTTGTGGGGCTCATTGCGCTGGACCGGGAACCCTCCGAGGAGGTGGGTGAAGGCATGTTGGAGCCGGTACCTGTTTGGAGTAGTCCCCTGTTCTTCAGTGGGTAAAAGTCGTCCAATTTCTTAGGGTTCGGGGTCTCCTTACGTTTGCGGGTCATCCTCCAATAGCCCACAGGTACACCTGAGAGAAGAGAAGAGGGGTACTTCTAAAGCAGCGAGGTCGGTACAGTTGTCAGTAGTTCCCGTGTCTGGAGCGGGGGGGCGAGGTCATCAAGCCATTCAGTTGTGTGGTAGTTACGCTCCCCCTAAGCTCTCACGGATAGGAGATTACATAACGGTTAGGATAGGTGTCAGTGTCTCTGCATCTAGGTCAGCAGCAGTAAATAGATGCCCCAGCAGTGTATAGATGAATCCAGCAGGAAGCTGATCAGGGGTGGTGAGAAATTGGGTATATGGCGGAAGGATGGGAGTGCCTAGAGCATTGAGATGGCCACTGACTTTCAGGGGTAGGCCGCAGCCGCGGACTTTCCTGATAGAGGGGGCCGGCTGGGATATGCCGAGTTCCTATAGGCCTGGAGTCTCCCTCTCAGGCAGTAATCGGACCCCCTCCTCTGGTGGCTGTATGATGAGAGTCTAGGGAGCCACCTCTTTGCTAACAGGGCCGAGGCTCGGGTACTCACTGTGTGTGGATGGAGGAGGCACCCGGACTGTAGGCCGCAAGATGGCGCCGCGCCGCGCCACGGAGCTCTGCAATCAACGGCCGGATCTAGCAGGAATTTCCAGGGCCCTTCAATAGGGCTAACAGGCAGTGACCCCTGAGGAAGCTCCGGTGGCGGTGTATGTAGATCTTCTCGCCCGACTCCCCAGATACAGGCACGGAGAGCTCCGGAGGAACAGGCCGCAAGATGGCGGCGGCGGCATGGAGCGGAGCCCTCCCCGGTTCCAGCAGGGGATCCTGGCCAGCGCAATTCTCCGGAACCACGAGATTGTCCGCAGGAGGCTTTGCAAGGCAGGTGGTGGTAAGCTCAGTTGAGTTGGACGCGGGTTTGAGCGGGGATGGCAGTAAATTGTCAGCCGTCTGCGTGGAGCTCAGCATCCACACGTCTTCCCTGCTGCACGTCTGGACACGCCCTCGATGCACAGTGTTTTGAAGGCTCCAATGATGTTACCCAGGTTAAGGATGAAGGCAGTAACATGAGTCCAGAAAGAGAAGGTGCCCAAAAAGGACATGAAACTGGCAGTCATGTTCCCCCAGCTGCAGCATACTGCCAAGTTTGCTCCAGTGAAGAGGAGGGAGGGGATGATGAGGTCACTGACTCTATGTGGGTGCCTAATAGAAGAGAGGAGGAGGCACATCTCCAATGAGGCAGGATGCCCTCCAGGGGCCAGCTTATGGGCAGCTACCCGACTACATCACACCGCAGAGCTACACATGTGCAGGGTGCTGCTGACTCCCCATGTATTTTGAAAATTTCTTTGGTGTGGGCTTTTTTGAGACCTGTGCAGCAAATCGCACCATTGCTGTTTGCAGCATATGTCTGAAGCGTATCAAGCATGGCCAATACAGCAGCCACTTGGGCACCACATGCTTGATCAGACATACAGTATGTTGACCTCCCATGCAGTCTATTGGCAACAGTACTTAAATGACCAACACCAAAGAACAAGGCAGACCTCTCTTTGCTCCTCATCAGCTGGGATCTCCAACCCCACTATACCTTCAGTCCTCTCAGAAACCTGCACCGAGAGGAATGAAGGTGTAGAATTAGGTTTCCCAAGCACTTGCGGGCAATTGTTGCTAAACCGTCAAAAGAAATTTGGTCCCAGCCATCCACATGCTCAGCGTCTGAATGCTAGTTTGGCTAAATTGCTATCACTCCAACTGCTGCCTTTTCAGCTGGTAGACTCTGTCCTTTTCGCAAATTTGTGGAATGTGCAGTACCTTGGTGGCAGGTTCCCAAACGCAATTTTTTTCTCAGAAGGCCATTCCGGCTCTCTACAGGCATGTGGAAGGCAATGTCTTGGCCTTGTTGGACAGGTCGGTCAGCGATAAGGTGCATATTACTGCTGACTCATGGTCCAGCAGGCATGGATAGGGACATTACCATGTTTTTCATGGTTCACTGGGTAACTCTGCTGGCAGCTGGGAAGGATGCAGGACAGTGTACAGTATTGTTGCACCTTGTTCCACCACCATGCCTCCAAAATGCCTCCTACAGCACTGGAGTCACGGCTTTATATATCCTGGGAGCAAACGCTGTTGCTGTCAAGATAAATAAATCCACGCAACAGCTGAATGGCGTACCTGAAAACAGTAAAGTAAATTACATACTTGAAAAGCAAGCATGATAAAACATAACAACAATAAAACATTGCAGAATAGAATACAGTAAAACGAAACAGAACAATAGAGAGAGAATAGAGAGGGAGAGAACAATAAAATGTTTGTTTTTATTTATTTTTTGTTTTTATTTTTTACTTTTTTTTTTAACTGTAACTGTTCAACCTTTCGGTTCCAGGTTTGGGTCTCTCAAAATGCAATGGCATCTTGGGAGACCCTGTGTAAGTGTGCCTAGCCTGTGAAATGCTTTACCCTACGCTAAAACTTTAGTCGTGTGTGGTAGCGTTCAAAACATTTACCAATGCAAAGACCAGGATTGTCAGGACAGCGGGGACAATAATAACGGGTGTCACGCCTATATCCGCGCTTGCTACAGACACGACATCTTCTTTTGGGGGCTCGTTGGGTAGGGGTACTCTCAAGGACATACGAAAAATGCCTCGCATGCAGTCGACTTACTGCATTTGGTTGGGAATGGTGAGGTGCAGAACCGCCTGGATACAGGAGTTCCAAGATGATCTCATCCTGGAATTGAAGGAAGGATCCAGTCCGTCCTGAAGCTGTGTATTTGACATGAGCATTCAGTAAAGCCAATTGAAATAAGTACAGAGACACTTTTTTGTACCAGCGTCTCGCCTTACAGGGCAATATGATACGGCACCATTAACTGGTCGTTGAGGTCCACCCCTCCCATATTTTTGTTATATTGGTGGACACAGAGGGGTTCCTCCACAACACCAGCCGCCGTACGAATTTGTACTGTCGTGTCTGTGTGAAAGGTGGCACGAACGAAAACATTCTTATTGTCACGCCACTTCACAGCGAGCAAATTATTACACCTTGAGCAGGCTCTCTCCCCCAGCCTAAGATGGGAATCTACAAGCTGCTGGGGAAAGCCCCGGCGATTAAGTCGCACAGTGCCACATGCTCCAATCTGATGATCAAACAAGTGACTAAAAAGTGGCACGCTCGTGTAATAATTGTCCACATACAAGTGGTACCCCTTTCCGAATAAGTCCCACACACTCTTGCCAGCGCTCCCTATGTAATCTGGGCAGTCCTCCGGCTCTACCTGACTATCTTTGCCCTTATAAACCATAAAGCTCCATGTATAACCTGTTGCCCTGTCACAGAGCTTATAGAGCTTGACCCCGTACCTGGCAGGCTTGCTGGGAAGGTACTGCTTGAAAGACAAGTGGCCAGAACATTTAATTAGGGACTCATCAATGCAGACAACTTGATGGGGGGTATACAAGGCTACAAAATGTTCCTTGAAGTGGTTTATGAGGGGCCGAATTTTGTAGAGCCGGTCATATTCAGGGTCTCCACGTGGACAACAAAGTTCATTGTCATTGAAATCAAAGAACCGCAGAGTCGCCTCGTATCGTTTCCTGGCCATGGAAGCAGAGAACACAGGCATATGGTCATGTGGACTTGTGGACCAATAAATCCGCAACTTAGGAAATTGGTGTATGCCCATGTTGAGGCAAAGGCCCAGAAAGGTTTTAAATTCGGAAACCGTAAGTGGTTTCCATTCTCTAGCAAGGACGGACTGGGGATTAGGGGCGATGTAATTACCAGCATATAAATTACTCTGGACCACAATAGATCTATAAAGATCTTTTGTGAAAAACAGTGAATAAAAATCAAGTGACGTAAAATAAGCTGTTTCCACCTGAATACCGGGTTGGCCAGTGAATGGGGAAGTACGGGTTCTGGTGGGGACCTAATAAGGATAGGCAAATTCTGCAGGAAGGGCACTATGGGCACGACGGGCCTGTCTTTGTCTTCTTCTTCTTGGTGGCAGCGGGACACTACTTGTGCTTGACACCTCGCCAGCTTGAACTGCACTTATGGTACTTGCCACGTCACCACGTGATACTCCAGTGCTGGATGAATGACCAGGGTGTACTGGGCCGCTGTTGCTTGCCAGTTTACCAGAAGGAATAGTGGCGCTAGTACTGGCATACAAGGGTCCTGCGGTTCTTGCTCCTCAACAACATCAGAATGGGGTCATGTATGCCTGGCCTTAGAAGGGACCACAACTTTGTCGTCAGAGCTATCTGACATGGAGCCGCTGTCTTTTACGGGGTTGTATTCTGAGCCAGAATAACCATATATATATAACGCGGTTAACCATATTTTGAATTGTCTGTGCTCCTGAGTAGGGATAAGCTTTGAGTTCGAGTTGAACTCATGTTCGACTCGAACATTGCCTGTTCGCCGAACAGCAAACTATTTGGGGTGTTCGCGGCAAGTTCGTGTGAACTTTAGAACCCTGTTAAAGTCTATGGGACTCGAACATTTGAAATCTAAAGTGCTAATTTTAAAGGCTAATATGCAAGTTATTGTAATAAAAAGTGTTTGGGGACCTGGATCCTGCCCTGGGGGACATGTATCAATGCAAGAAAAGTTTTAAAAACTGCATTTTTTTGAGCAGCAGTGATTTTAATAATTCCTTTAAGTGAAACAATAAAAGTGAAATATTCCTTTAAATTTCGTACCTGGGGGGGGGGGGGGGGGTATAGTATGCCTTTAAAGTAGCGCTTGTTTCCCATGCTTAGAACTGTCCCTGCACAAAGTGTGATTTCTGAACGAAAAATAGTAATTTAAAATCACTCGCGGCTAGGGTTGTCCTGATGCCTCTTTTTTAGGACCGAGTACAAGTACCGATACTTTTTTTCATGTACTCGCCGATACCGAATACCGATACTTTCTTTAATGTGTCCCCAAATGCAGCCATGTCCCCCCAGCCATGTCCCCCCACATATTGCAGCCATGTCCTGTCCCCCACATACTGCAGCCATGTCATGTCCCCCACATATTGCATATTGCAGCCATGTCCTGTCCCCCACATACTGCAGCCATGTCATGTCCCCTACATATTGCAGCCATGTCATGTCCCCCACATATTGCATATTGCAGCCATGTCCTGTCCCCCACATATTGCAGCCATGTCATGTCCCCCACATACTGCAGCCATGTCATGTCTCCCACATATTTCAGCCATGTCATGTCCCCCACATACTGCAGCCATGTCATGTCCCCCACATACTGCAGCCATGTCATGTCCCCCACATACTGCAGCCATGTCATGTCCCCCACATACTGCAGCCATGTCATGTCCCCCACATATGCAGCCATGTATGGTCCCCATACCTGTATATATGATGCCGCCGCCGCCACCGCCGTTAATCCCCTGCATTACAGCGTAGCGCCGCGCACGCAGTACAAGCTTCCGTTATGAATAATTGTAAAGCGCGCGCCGCCATGTTCAGACACTCCCCTTCTCGTGATTGGACGGATCCGTCCAATCATGAGAAGGGGAGTGTCTATGCATAGCGGCGCGCGCTTTCCAAGTATTCACAACGGAAGCTTGTACTGCGTGCGCGGCGCTACGCTGTAATGCAGGGGATTAACGGCGGCATCATATATACAGATATGGGGGACATACATGGTAGGCATGTGCAATAAAAATTCGTTTCGGGGTTAAGTATTCGTATTTTAGTATCGGGACCGAATTTCGTATTTAGTATCGGTATCGGGACAACCCTACTCGAATTTTTTTCGGCGAATATAATGGCTCGATTTCTTGCAATACAGAGAAAAGTCATTCATAAAAAAATTTTTGCGGGGGTCCACTGCATTTTTTTTTTACGGGGGTATTTGGGGGGACAACCCTGGAGTTCCAGAGAAAAGTCCTTAAAATTTGGGGTGGAGTTCCATACCAGACCTGAAGGGTCTGGAATGGATATTTGGGGGAACCCCACATAATTTTATTTGAATTTTACTCTAAGGTGAGTGATTTTAAATTACTTTTTTCCTTCAGAAATTACATTTTGTGCAGGGACAGTTCTAAGCACAGGAAACGAGCGCTACTTTACAGGCATACTATACACCCCCTAAGTACAACATTTAAATGAATATTTCAATTTTATTGTTTCACTTTAAGCATTATTAAAATCACTGCTCTTGAAAAAACGTCAGTTTTTTAAAACTTTTTGTTTCATTGATACATGTCCCCTGGGGCAGGACCCAGGTCCCCAAACACTCCCCTGGGGCAGGACCCGGGTCCCCAAACACTTTTTAGGACAATAACTTGCATATTAGCCTTTAAAATTAGTACTTTAGATTTCCAACGTTCGAGTCCCATAGACTTAACCACTTGACTACTGGGCACTTAAACCCACTTAATAACCAGACCAATTTTCAGCTTTCGGTGCTCTCACATTTTGAATACAACACTGTAACCAAATGAAATTTTTGTCCTTTTTTTCCCACAAATAGAGCTTTCTTTTGGTGGTATTTGATCACCTCTGCGGTTTTTATTTTTTTCACAATAAATGAAAAAAGAACGAAAATTTTGTAAAAAAATGAATTTTTCTTCATTTCTATTATAACATTTTGCAAAAAAGTAATTTTTCTTCATAAACTTGGCCTAAAATGTATACTGCTACATATCTTTGGTAACAAAACAAAAAAAAATTAGATATTATTTAGTCTGGGTGAAAGTTATATGGTCTAAAAGCTATGGTACCAATTACTGAAAATTGATCAATTTGATCACACCTGATGTACTGACAGACTCTCTCATTTTTTGAGACCCTAACATGCCAGACAAGTACAAATACCCCCCAAATGACCCCTTTTTGGAAAGAAGACATTCCAAGGTATTTAGAAAGAGGCCTGGTGAGTTTTTTGAAGTTGTAATTTTTCCCACAATTCTTTGCAAAAATCAAGATTTTTTTCATTTTTATTTTCTTTCCACAAAATTTTCATATTAGCGGGTTATTTCTCACACACAGCATATGCATACCACAAATTACACCCCAAAACACATTCTGCTATTCCTCCCGAGTATGGCGATACCACATGTGTGAGACTTTTACACAGCATGGCCACATACAGAGGCCCAACATGCAGGGAACGCCATCAGGCGTTCTGGAACACCCAGACCAATTCTGACATTCCTCTCCTACATGTAAAAATCAACACTTATTTGCTAGAAAATTACATAGAACCCCAAAACATTATGGGCCAGATTCAGCAAGACTTGCGCTGGAGTAATTCGATATGTGCCGTGTAACTGTGAATATGCGCCGTCGTTTCTATGTGGCCGTACCCACCAAACTAGATGCGCCCGAAAACGGGCCATTTCCGATCGGCTTAACTTTCCGGCGCCAGAGTCCCGTCAGCGCATAATTTCGTTTGGCGCATCAGTCGCGCCTATTGATTTCCCCTGCAAATATGCAAATGAGGGAGATTTCCCGATTCGCGAACGGATTAGCACCATACGCTGGCTACATGCGCCGCGCGTATCTCGTCCGTCCGGCGCAAAGTTATTTCTACAAAAGGCTGCTTTATCTTTACTCCAGACGGTCACAGGTCAGCAGGAGAGCAGCTACAGCAGCGTTACCGACGATAAGAGCTAGCTGAACAACCACACTTGCAAGGACAACACCTCTGTGTGCCAACATGCCAGGGTCAATCGTGGTCCTAGCACTACTGATGGGTCCCCCGGAACGAAGGAGGCGGGCACGTGAGAGGATATATCGCACGCGCATGAACCTCTTTGGCATGGGGGATGAGGAGGTGTATCGCCTCTTCAGATTCAGCCCAGATGCAATACTTGAACTAACCACAACCCTGCAGGGTGACATCACCAGCCCAACACACCGCTCACAAGCAGTGCAGCCACTGGTGAAGGTCCTGGCAACACCCCATTTCCTAGCAAGTGGATCATTCCAGCGTACAAGTGGAGTGGTGGCTGGGATGTCACAGTCCTCCGTGAGCAGATGTGTGCACCAGGTTGTCCCTGCAATCCTCAGACGCATGTCCAACCAGTTCATCAGACCCACCACTGAGGAGCTGCGGCTGAAGGCAATGACAGATTTCTACAACATTGCCAGATTCCCACGCACTGTGGGGGCCATTGATTGCACACATGTGGCACTCCAGCCCCCCAGTGCCACAGAGCACATATACCGCAATCGGAAGCATTGGCACTCCATCAACGTACAGGTGATAGCCGATGCCCAACGCCTCATATGGCACGTCCGTGCCAAACACCCCGGGTCCAGCCATGAGAGCTTCATATACAATCAGAGCCCCATCCCAGCAGAATTCGAACAGAACATGTATGGGGACAGCTGGCTGGTTGGTGAGTGACATGGGAGTCAGGCATGACTATCCCCTCCCGTGATGCACATCAAAAGTGGCACATGCATGACTAACATCCTCCTGTCTTTTACCTTACAGGTGACTCTGCATATGCACTGGGACCCCATCTCATGACTCCTTTCCGGAACCCCCAAACCAGAGGAGAGAGAAAATACAATGAAGCACACATCAAAACCCGTGCAGTGGTGGAGCAAACATTCGGGCTCCTGAAGTCCCGTTTCCGCTGCCTGGATAAGTCTGGGGGGACCCTATTGTATTCCCCTTCCTTTGTGTGTCAGATCATCGGTGCATGTTGTATTCTGCACAACTTTGCTATGAGAAAAGGCCTGCAGATTGACATACGTGATGACCTGACCCCCGACCCACACAGTCCCCACCTGCCAGAGGACACCCAGTCTGCTGATGGAAGAGCAGTCAGGAGGGTCCTTGCCGTAGGCATCTTTGGACACTAAACCAAAACATTAATCACACAGACAATGCACGCGTGTACACCACTGATGTCCCTAGATCACACACACCACATCCACATCGCATTGGATTAGCCCAAGTCCAGCATGTAGGACTTGGGAGCAGCAACGCCAGCGTCAAGGCCCCAATGATGTCACTGTCCATTCATACACCTTTCACACGTCATTCATACAGCCGTGGGGTTAACTTCACCACCACGGCCGAGGGTGACACCCCTTACTGTCGCCCCAGAGTATGCCCCCCCAGAGTATGCCCAGCATTGCAGAGTATGCCCCCCCCAGGGTATGCCCCCCCAGAGTATGCCCAGCATTGCAGAGTATTGCAGCAGGGATGGCTGAGGAGGGAGGGATGGATGGATGGATCTGTGACTGCATTTGTCACAGATCCAGCCCGCAGCACTGGCGCTGCCATCCGCTCCCTCCCCTCTCCTCTCACACTGTACCGATCGGTACAGAGAGAGGAGGGAGGAACCGGCGTCATCAAATGACGCCAACCGGCGTCATCAAATGACGCCGGTCTGTTTACATCTGATCGCGCCGTCATTGGACGGCGCGATCACGTGGTAAACCGCCGCTATCAGCGGCGATTTACCGTGATCCGTGACCCGCCGGGTCCTCTGGACCAGGCGGTCACAGACATTCCCGTGTGCGCGCCCCAGGGGGCGCGCGGGAGCGCGACTCTGGAATCACGTTATATAACGTGATCCCAGAGTTAGGCAACCACCTTGCTGCCGTTATTTTTCGGCAGGTGGTTGCTAAGTGGTTAAACAGGGTTCTAAAGTTCACACAAACTTTTGGTCTGTTCGCAGGTTCTGGTGTGAACCGAACCCAGGGGTGTTCGGCTCATCCCTACTCCTGAGGAAGCGCTATCTGTAGCGCGTAACATGAAGAGCGAGCCCTCCTGTTCCTCTGGACCCACCACTTGTTTACACACCATACAGTCAACTTTAAAATCATGCTCTGTATTTGAGCCTTCTATAGTAGAACTGTATCACAATTGTGACAACCTATCTGGACCAGTTATTTAATTAATCCTTTTGATTTTATGTTTGTAACTGTTTTTATGACATTTTCACAAAATACATTTATCGAGTTTCTTACCATATGTACTGTGTGCCTTCAAAGTCCAAAACCACTAGCCTCTAGCCAACCTAAACACTATTGGGACTGTGGCACATTGGTTACCGATACATCCACAGTATCACCCTGTCTGGATGTACGTTAAACATAGGCCCTTTTCTTTTTCATTAACCTCAAAAAATAACTGGCTACCTAGCGGCACCAGCGATCAGAAAAACGATTGCTTAGTGACACTGGCGATAGGGGGTTAAATGTTTAACGGGGGGGGGGCGCTCAAGGGGTTAAACCTTTATTAGGGGGGTAGGGGGCTACCCTGGACCTAAAGGGGCATAAGACTAACTGGTAACTGGTAATGGGCTGGGGGTTACCCATGCCATTTTTCTCAATAATTGTCATCCATATTGTCAGGGCCCGACATTAGATTACAGCTGCAAACAGTTTTAAATTACTTTTATTCCTTTAGAAATGTTATTTTGTGCAGGAACTGTTCTAAACACGGGAAACTGCACTACATTACAAGCATGCTACAGACACCTCCTAGGTACGATATTTAAAGAAATATTTAACTATTATTTTTTTCACTGTAAGCATTATTAAAATCACTGCCTCCAAAAAACCTTCAGTTTTTAAAACTTTGTTTTGCATTGATACATGTCCCCTAGGGCAGGACCCGGGTCCCCAAATACTTTTTAGGACAATAACTTGCATGTCAGGCCGCGTACACACGATCAAATTTGTCCGCTCAAACTGGTCCGACGGACCAGTTCAGCAGACAAATCCGATCGTGTGTACGGGCTAGCGGACATGTCTGACCGGCGGACACATTTTAAAACATGCTTTAAAATGTGTCCGCCGGCGACATGTCCATCGGATATGTCCACTGGTCAGTACACTCACCAGTGGACATATCTGCCTGCACAAGCGTCGTATGGATGCGACGCATGCGTGGAAGTTGTTTACTTGTTTACTCTGGCCTGACATTGCTTTGGGCAAGTTTATTTTATTTTATATTATGTACCTCCTACAGTTAAAGAGTTTAAGAGACAATAACAAGTGAAAACCACTAATCCAATATTCCTATATTTTTTATTTTGGTTACTTTTTGAGTCATTGAATGAGTGGCACTTTTAAAATTTGCTAACTGAAACTTTATATATATATATATATATATATATATATATATATGGATTTAATTTGTTATTGTCTATTTAACTCTGTAAAAGAATTAAAGAATTTATGTAGTTTTGAGGATTCGTATAATTTATCCATGAAATGTGTAAACTACCAAACAGCATATTTTTGGGATGTTTTTATCTTTCAAACATATACCTTGAAATCCAACAATTTTTTTGTGTGAAAAGTGTCTTTAAACAGTTTAGTAATAAAAATGAGATGGTTTGATATAAAAAATATAATGATGATGTTGAATCAATTGCTCCTTGAAAAGTATATCCAAGAATATCCCTGGGAAGCAGAACAGACAGAGTGGACCAATCAATTAATTAATTTGAAACATGCAGGATACAGGACAAACATTAACTCTAGTTATGCAGACCATAGAAAACGTTGATACCTACAGTATTCTAGCCTTAAAATCAATTGGCAAAACATGTCTTCATTCCACTATCTCCCACTCCTCAAATATCTGGCTCTATCTTTTGCCCCCTTAGAATAGTAATCTTGATGATTAGGTCTCTTAGGCCGCGTACACACGATCAGTCAAAACCGATGAAAACGGACTGAAGGACTGTTTCATCGGTCCAAACCGATCGTGTGTGGGCCCCATCGGTCAGTTATCCTTTGGTCAAAAAAAAGAGAACTTGCTTTAAAATTTGACCGATGGACACCTGACCGATGGGTCAAAAACGATTGTTAGTATGCAGGGCTGGTGCAAGGATTTTTGACACCCTAGGCGAAGCCTCATTTTGACGTCCCCCTGTGCGCGCATGCCATTCGCTCCCTGTCCGTACCCCCCTGTACATCTGCCCCCCCCCCCACATAAACACCAGTTCCCACTCTGTACCTCCCTGCACATATGTTTCCCTCACACATCTGTCTCCCCCCCCCACACCAGTTCCCACTCTGTAACCCCCTGCACATCTACCCCCCACCATTTTCCACTCTGCCTCCCCACACACATCTGTCCCCCACACACACACACACACACACACACACACAGTTTCCACTCTGTACCCCCCTCCACACACCTGTCTCCCCCCCACTCAACTGTCTCCCCACACCAGCTCCCACTCTGTACCCCCCTGCACCTCAGCCCCCCCCCCACACCAGCTCCCACTCTGTACCCCCCCCACACACACACACCTGTCCCACACACCAGTTCCCACTGTACCCCCCTGCACATCTCTGTCCCCTCACCAATTCCCACTCTGCCCCCCCACACATTTGTCTCCCCCCACACACACACACACACCAGTTCCCCCTCTGTACATTTTTTTAAATTTGTAAATGGGTGCAGGCTGCAGCACTGAGCATCCTGCCTGTGCTTCCACTAATATACCTGAGCCACAGCGGCGTTGCTGCCCGTCTGTCTCCTCTTCTCACTACAGAGCCCCAACCCAAGCAACCAGGAGGAGGGGGGGATCGGTCTCCGCGGCAAGCCCGGACTTGCATGCAGGGCTTCATAGGTGCGCAGCCTAATGCATTAGGGTGTGAACCCCAAAACGCAAACACTCATGTGTGTCTGTGTATGTATATATATATATATATATATATATATATATACACACTCATAATTTAGTAGGGTAGTGGACAGTGTTAGTAGTTTTTTTTATTATTTCATTTATATTTTGTATTATTTTTTAAAATTTTTTAGAAGCTTTGGTCAAATACCAGCAGGGGGAATCAGTGCTGAACAGGGTCATTAGGGTAAGGTGACCAGATTTTTTTTAATTAAATCCGGGGGCATTTTTTTTCTACTCAAATCATAGGTATGTGGTGTGTGTTTATGGAATGATATATACATTTTTTTTTCTCACATGTTTCCCATGAGATAAAAACAAGTATATTTTTTAGAATTTTTGGGGATATGACTACCAAATGTTAAGAACATACGCTACAAAAAATATTTTCAATGCATTTATTGATATTATACATAATTATATATTTCTCTATATACTGTACCCCCTCTCTCTGTATATACTGTACCCCCCTCTCTCTCTGTATATACTGTACCCCCCCTCTCTCTATATATACTGTACCCCCTCTCTCTATATATATACTGTACCCCCCTCTCTTCCTGTATATACTGTACCCCATCTATCTCTCTATGTATATACTGTACCTCCCCTCTCTCCCTGTATATACTGTACCACATCTCTCTGTATATACTGTATCTCCCCCTCTTTCTGTATAATGTAACACCCCCACCTCCCTCTCTGTATACTATAACTCCCCCATCCCTCTCTGTATACTATAACTCCCCCCTCCCTCTCTGTATACTATAACTACCCCCTCCCTCTCTGTATACTATAACTCCCCCCCGCATCCCTCTCTGTATACTATAACTCCCCCCATCCCTCTCTGTATACTATAACTCCCCCCTCCCTCTCTGTATACTATAACTCCCCCCTCCCTCTCTGTATACTATAACTCCCCCCATCCCTCTCTGTATACTATAACTCCCCCCATCCCTCTCTGTATACTATAACTCCCCCATCCCTCTCTGTATACTATAACTCCCCCATCCCTCTCTGTATACTATAACTCCCCCCATCCCTCTCTGTATACTATAACTCCCCCCATCCCTCTCTGTATACTATAACTCCCCACTCTCTCTCTGTATACTATAACTCCCCCCTCCCCCTCTGTATACTATAACTCCCCCCTCCCCATCGGTATACTATAACTTCCCCCTCCCTCTCTGTATACTATAACTCCCCCCTCCCTCTCTGTATACTATAACTCCCCCCTCCCTCTCTGTATACTATAACTACCCCCTCCCTCTCTGTATACTATAACTCCCCCCCGCATCCCTCTCTGTATACTATAACTCCCCCCATCCCTCTCTGTATACTATAACTCCCCCCCTCCCTCTCTGTATACTATAACTCCCCCCTCCCTCTCTGTATACTATAACTCCCCCCATCCCTCTCTGTATACTATAACTCCCCCCATCCCTCTCTGTATACTATAACTCCCCCATCCCTCTCTGTATACTATAACTCCCCCCATCCCTCTCTGTATACTATAACTCCCCCCATCCCTCTCTGTATACTATAACTCCCCACTCTCTCTCTGTATACTATAACTCCCCCCTCCCCCTCTGTATACTATAACTCCCCCTTCCCCATCGGTATACTATAACTTCCCCCTCCCTCTCTGTATACTATAACTTCCCCCTCCCTCTCTGTATACTATAACTCCCCCCTCCCTCTCTGTATACTATAACTCCCCCTCCCTCTCTGTATACTATAACTCCCCCCTCCCTCTCTGTATACTATAACTCACCCCTCCCTCTCTGTATACTATAACTTCCCCCTCCCTCTCTGTATACTATAACCCCCCCCCTCTCTGTATACTATAACTCCCCCCTCCCTCTCTGTATACTATAACTCACCCCTCCCTCTCTGTATACTATAACTCCCCCCTCCCTCTCTGTATACTATAACTCCCCCCTCCCTCTCTATACTATAACTCCCCCCTCCCTCTCTATACTATAACTCCCACTCTCTATACTGTAAACACCCCTCCCCCTTTCTCTCTCTGTACCTCATGTGGTTCTTCTGGCTCTTCATCGTTTACAGTCACTCTGCAGGCTGCAGACAACAGTCGGGTGTAGCAGCGTTGTCTCTGAAGCTCCTCCACGAGTGTCAGGCTGGGACCCGCCTCCTCCCCTCTCCTTCCTTCCATTCATTCATTCATTCATTCAACAGAGCGGCCAGCACAGCTATGTGTGTCTGTGTGCAATCAGCTGTGCGCCGCTCGGGGGGGGGGGGGGGTCTGGGCTGAATCAGCACTGCAGGGGGAGAAAATCAGTGACCACAGAATGGAGTTAGACCCCTGCGGCCCCTGCCTGCAATCCAGGGACAGAAGCGGGGGGAAAACGGGAGATATCTGGTCACTATCTCGCCTCCTGCACAGTGCACTGGCCGCTTCAACTTCCATCGACCCGTCCGACCACCAGCACTTCCGGCCAGCTGCTGTCCCGGCTCTCTCCCCTCATCTCACTGCCGCTTCTACTGGCGGCACTGCAGGCTGGGAATATTTTAAAAATCAAGGTCCAGGAGGTATTTTAATGATCCGGATCCCCAGCGAGTGGCTGGGGATCCGGATTTTGCCACTCCCCCTACCCTGGCGCTCTAGGCAGCCGCCTGACTTGCCTATGCCTAGCGCCGGCCCTGTTAGTATGCAAAGCATCGGTTAAAAGGCCGCGCATGCTCAGAATCAAGTCAACGCATGCTTGGAAGCATTGAACTTTTTCAGCACGTTGTTGTGTTAAAACACGTAAATGTCACCGCGTTCTAATACGATTGTTTTTTTAACCGATGGTGTGTAGGCACATCAAACCATCAGTCAACTTTATTGGTTAAAAAGCCTAAAAGGTTTTTTAGATCCCACATCCCTATTTAAGTAATATAAATAGACTCTAGCACTAGCACAATATGCAGCTTTAAAGTTTTTATTCAGAAAAAAATATATATGTATTAAAGTGATTGTAAAGGTTCGCTTTTAAAAAAAATTACAAATAACAAACATGTTATACTTACCTGCTCTGTGCAAGGGTTTTGCACAGAGTAGCGCTGATCCTCCTCTTATAGGGAGCACGGCTGGCGCTCCTGGCTCCTCATGGAAAGCCTCTTTCCATGGGGCATCCGTGTGGGATTGCTCCCGAATCCCGCTGCTGCGTCCATTGATACATACAGCGGGACTTGCCCCACGCATTACTGGATTTGATTGACAGCAGTGGGAGTCAATGGCTCCTGCTGCTGGGAATCTGTCCAATGAGGACAAAGACAGCAGCTGGAGCTGCTGGGCTCATTCACATTGCTTGGATGTTTTATGGTAAAAAACATTGAGACTTTATAATTACTTTAATTACAATCACATAATAAAATATACTTTAATAGTACTCCCATAATGTTCTACAATACACAGATAAAATATAATTCCATCTATTACACCTCAAGTACTGTACTCCTCTATGCAGATTTAAATATTCTTAGGACAGCAATGCTTCTTCTTTTCAGAATACTGATGATGCGCTTACAGGTTGTGGGGAAACAGTACTTTTTCTTGCAGTGTTTCTCAGGCGGCGACCGATTTTCTCGGCAGAATCCAGCAAGAACCTCGATGGGAGACGTATTCCGCCGAGGAAACCGGTCGTGTGTACTCTTTTCGCCGAGCAACCCGTCGAGGAACTCGTTGAGCCAAAGAGAGAGCAGGTTCTCGATTTCCTCGTTGTTCAATGGGAAAATTTGGCTCGACAAGCTTTTTGACTGCCGAACTAGGAACTCGATGGGTGGAACGATGAGTTTTGCCTGACGAGTTTCTCGGTCGTGTGTACGCCACCTCAAAGTAAATCTTTTTTCTTTAGAAGCAAAGGGGATATATTCGAATAGGTATAGTGTCATATTAATATACAGTAACATATTATCATGACATTTTCCAACATAAACCTCATACATTTATACAATTGCAATGAATCATAAAGACCACACTTAAATAGCTGTATTTTGGTATGATGTCATACCCAGGCATGTAAGTGTGGTCTTTATGATTAACTGCAGTTGTATAGATGTATGAGGTTTATGTCTGAAATTGTCAAGGCAATAGTGTATGTATGTATGTATGTATTAATATGATACTATACTTATTCATAGATATTCCCTTTACTTCTGAGGAATCAGATTAATTCAGAGAAACATGTCAAGAATAAGTACCGTCCCCCACTATCCTTGTGATCATCAGTGGTATATTAGAAGTAAGAAGCAATGCTGTCCTCAGAATAAATACATCCTGACAGAGGAGTGATTGAGGGTACTAATAGATGGAAGGATCTTTTATCTGTGCATTGTATAACATGATAGATTTACTGTTATATTATATGTTATTATGTGATTTAAAAAAAACATGTAAACCATTTCATTAATATTTTTTTGTCTGAGAGACACCTTTAAAGTCCCATATTGTACTGGAGTGTATTTGAATCCCAAACATAGAAACTTCCTTCAAACAGATCACAAATAGGGATCTTTGCCAAGCCTGTGCCACTCACTAATATAAATATAAACGATTTGTTTCTAAATCCCTTTTTACACAATTAAACTCATAGGGCCAGATTCTCGTAATGCCCCGCACACACGATCACTTTTTGTGATGAAAAAAAATGACATTTTTTAAAATGTCATTTAAAATGATCGTGTGTGGGCAAAATGTAATTTTATGTCTTCTGAAAAATGACCAAAAAAAAATTCGAACATGCTCGAATTTTTTATGTCACTTTTCAAAATGTCATTTTTTGTGTCATAAAAAATCATCGTGTGTGGGCAAAACGACGTAAAAAATGAAGTTTTAAACCCGCACATGCCCAGAAGCAAGTTAAGAGACGGGAGGTAAAACTACCATTCATAATGGAGTAAGCACATTCATCACGCTGTAACAGACAAAAAAGCAGGAATTGTCTTTTACTAACAAGTAACCAGCTAAAAGCAGCCTCAAGGCAAATAGAACTTTCCCTTTAGAGTGCCATCACTTTGTTCATCATTTTCCAAAAATGATGGTGTGTACGCAACGTCATTTTTTAAAATGAAGTTTGAAAAATGTAGTTTTTTTTCATGAAGAAAATGTAGTTTTTTTTCATCACAAAAAGTGATCATGTGTACGCGGCATAAGAGATACGATGGTGTAGCTCCATATACGCCATTGTATCTCTGTTTTTTCACCTGGGTATCTATGCGACTGATTCTTCGAATCAGTTACGCATAGATTTTGCTTAGATCCGACTTGCGTAAAACACTTACACCATCGGATATAAGTTGCAATGTTAGGCTGGCGGCTAGATGGCGTTCCCATCGATTTCTGCGTTGAATATGCAAATGTGCCTGATACGACGATTCCTGAATGTATTTGCGCCCCGTCGTCGTAGATTACGTCGTTTCAGTAAACGTAAGGTCCGGCGTACGCCATGTTAAGTATGGACGTCGGGACAGCGTCGTGTTTTTCAGTTGTTTATGTCATTTACGTAACTCGTCGCGAATAGGGCTGTGCGTTAATTACGTTCACGTCTAAACCAATGTATTTGTGGCGTACTATGGAGCATGCGCACTGGGCTACGTTTACGGCCGGCGCATGCGCAGTTCGTTTGGCACGGGGGGGGCGTGCTTAATTTAAATACAAGCCGCCCCCCTTTGAATTACACGGGGATACGCCGGGCCATTTACACTACCCCTTCGCAAATTACGGAACAAGTGCTTGGAGAATACGGCACTTGCTCCTGTAAGTTGCGGCGGCGTAGTGTAAATAGCATACGCTACGCTACACCGCCAGGTATAAGAATCTGGCCCATAGTCCTCAACATTCATCTGTTTTAACACCAGGTGTAAGCTACCATTTGATACCTTGCAGAGACCTAAATAAGAAGCCATGGCCATACCAGATATATATCTCAAATCCTTTAAAGCATCTAAACAACTGGTGTGTTCACCCAAAACCCCACAATCAGAATACTTAATGATGATACTACACATAGATCCAAATATATTACTGTATACTTTGAGGCCCTCAACTGCCCTTATGCTGTGTTCATATACCTATTTTGAGATTTGCTACGTTATGAGGGGGGGGGGGGGGTTAACAAATTTTCCTCATATTCATTGGATTGCATCGGTTAGTCAAATAATTCCAAATAATGCCATATGAAAAAATATATAATTTCATTTTTCATGTAAGCATTCAACATTGTATGTAGCACCGTGGCCCTGTGAGGTACGACATTTCATTCTACTGTATGTTCTCAAATGTAGAAGAATGACAATAAAGGTTGACTTGACTTGACAAATCTTGGAGAGATGAAGTACATCGGCTCTCATCTTAAATAACTAAATTTAAGATAATGGGTTGATGGGTAATATATAACCAGTCTTATATGTTTAAAATGTATTATTACCCCTTCAGTCATTTATAAGGCTGTGCAAAATACAAAAGAGGGAGACTTGTTTGTACCTTTTTTTAATTTATTTTTTATGTATTCAGTTTGTTTATTGCCCCAAGGCACATGTTAAATTTTGATGTCTAATAATAATTTTTGAATTATTCTGTATGTGTCATATATGCAATACAAAACAGATTACAGTGCACCCATGCAAAAATGACATTTATCCTGCAAGGCTAATTAAAAACACCTGAACATGTTAAAAAAATACGGGGGTTTGGTCACACTACATGGTCATATAGTGCTAAGCCCACTTAAGCCGTGTACACACGATCGGTTTGTCCGATGAAAACAGACTAATGAACTGTTTTTATCGGACAAACCGACCGTGTGTGGGCCCCATCGTTTTTTTTGCCATCGGTGAAAAAAAATAGAACTTAATTTTTACTATGGATAAAAAAACGATCGAAAAATATGATCGTCTGTGTGGAACTCCATCGGACAAAAATCTACGCATGCTCAGAATCAAGTCGACGCATGCTCGGAAGCATTGAACTTAATTTTTTCGGCTTGTCGTAGTGTTGTACGTCACCGCGTTTTGGCACGATCAGATTTTTGACTGATGGTGTGTAGGCAAGACTGATGAAAGTCGGCTTCATCGGATATCCGATGAAAAAATCCATTGGATTAGATTCCATCAGATATCCGATCGTGTGCACAGGGCTTTACTGCGACAAAGTACCCCGAATTAGTGGATCCTACCCTAGTAATAGAATGAAAGAACCTGCGTCTCAACCATGGGAAACAAACTCCTCTATGTGGGAGAACTGAAGGGATTCCAGCTATGCACTGGTGGCCACAAGTAAGAGGTAATGAGGAGGGGGAGGGATGAGCCAGCCGAAGAACCTGGTCAGGGTCTATACAATATACAAAAACATACTTAGGGGGGCACACCCTACATTCAAGATGGTGCTGCTATAATACCAAAAACAGTACAAAACCGATTACAGCGCACACATGCAAAATTTTATCCTGCAAGGCTAGTTAAAAAAAAAAACATGTACACATTTAAAAAATACAGGGGTTTGGTCACACTATATCGTCATATAGTGCTAAGCCCAATTACTGTGACAAAGTACCCCGAATTACTGTGTTCTACCCTACTAATAGAATGAAAGAACCTGCGTCTCAACTATGGGAGACAAACTCCTCTATGTAGGAGAACTAAAGCGATTCCTCCTATCCACTGGTGGCCACTAATAAGAGGTAATGAGTTATTCATGTATGCAATAAACACAGTTTAAAAAACAAGAAATCATAATGTCCCGGAGATATTTTAGAACATATGACCAGCAGCAAGATGGTAGTTGAGAAAAGTAGTAGAATAATCCAAACTGTACAAATTTGTGCAGGCACAAACAAAGCAAGTGTGTTTTCTACAATAAGAATTGCAGTTTATGCAGTACAGTTTCAGCATTTCAATGATATTTAGGCACCAAGAAAAAATGTCAGTCTGAGTGTACTTAAAGCGGAGCTCCACCCATGAAAACAACATTTTGCCATGTTGTTTAAAAAAAAAAAAAAAAAAAAACCTGAAAAAAAAAAAAAAAAAATACTCACCCGAAATAGCTATTGCTATGCGGAAGTCCGTAATCTGCCTCACCTGCACCGCGGTTTGATTTCTTCTTCTTCTCCTTGTGAATGGGGCGCTCTGCTTTCTGGGAACTGTGTGTGTTCTCAGAGAGCAGCGCGCCCATTCACAAGCCAGCGTGAGACTCGCGCAGGCACAGTAGGAAACGGGCAGTGAAGCCGTACGGCTTCATTGCCTGTTTCCCATAGTGTGAATGGCGGCGCGGGACTCGGAGCGATCGCGGGACCGGCATCGGGGGGGCCCATCAGCGCTGGCGCCTAGGACAGGTAAGTGTCCTTATTTAAAGTCAGCAGCTACACTTTTAGTAGCTGCTGACTTTAAAAAAAAAAAATTCGCGGCTGGAGCTCCGCTTTAAGGGCTGCAACCTGGGAACTGTTCTGTAGCAAAGTCCATCACTCCTTGCAGGATGTGTTGGAAAATACTGACCTAGACTGGGTTTTGGGTGAATTGTCCACTGGTACAACATTTTCCATGAACTAGGAGGAGGAAACGTAGTCAGCAGTGGCAGCAACAGCAGGAATAAGAGCCCATTGACACAGTGGCATCACGACTTTCAGCACGACTTTGGGAGGCAACTTGGACACGACTTGAGTATGAATCATCAGGCAACTTACAAGGCAATTTCAAGTCGCCTACAGGATAGGAGGCTTTCCAGTGGCCAATCGAACAACAATGAGCTCTGTGGGAGGGAGGGGGAGGGAGGGGTTTGCCTGAGAAATGTATGTTCTCTTCCTGTATTGTTGCTTCAGTTAAGGCAGTGATCCGACTTCTGAGGCAACTTCCATTGAAATCAATGGGTACAAGTTGCCTACAAGTTGCCTAGAAGTCGGATTGGAGTAGTACAGGAACCTTTTCTGAAGTCGGAGCAACTTCAGTAGTGTACATTAACATTCACTTCCATTCAATTTCTCGACCACACAACTTGGGGCAACATAGGGCGACTTGAAGTCGGATCCCAGTGTAAACTGCCTCTAACAGGAAAAAATGTTTGCTTGTTTCTTAGTTAAATATAACAAATACATGTATTGATTTTCATCAGGGCATTTGGAAGTCCTCCAAGATCCGGGACTGATTAATTTTATTAAAAGTCAGCTTCTCAGTCATAAACCCCCAATTCCCCTGAAAACTTTCTATTACATGACACATGCAACAGAGCAGGCAAGTTCCTCAGATACATATTGGACTACCTTCAGCCAGTGTTACTTTCTTAACACCCAGTAGTTCATTTATTTTTTCATGCTTCTGTCGAGCAGGAATATATTTACCTGAACCCCATCCGATCCAACAATGTGCATGAGAGCTTCTGCTCTCACTGGACTCTCTTGCCTCTTTGACTCACACAGCAGTGGGAACCATTGGCTCTTGCTGCTGTCAATCACAGCCAGTAAGCCAATAATGAGAGAGTGGGGGGCAGGGCAGAACTGCACTCTGTGTTTGAATGGACAATGTCCATTCACAGGAGTGTAACTAAGGAGCCCTTATAGCAAGAGGCTTGCTATTGGGACACTCAAGGGGGAGGAGCCATGACTACCAGCAGGGGACCCAAAAAGGATCAGTACTGCTCTGTGTAAAACAATTGCACAGAGTAGGTAAATATAACATGTTTTTTTATTTATTTTTTATTTAGCCTTTTAGAATAATTTCAAGCCTTCGAAAACCCCTTGGGAGGTTATTTCTCTTTCATTAAAGGGTACAGATATGCATCAGAAAAATGGTGTGTGTGTATGTGTGTGGTAGGAGGGAGGATGCAGAGAGTAATATATGAGGAAGAAGAGGATCTCAGGCCTTTTTCTGGTGACTTGGTTGATCCTGCCTGTCCTTGGGTCCCCCTATGTGAACTGACAACGGTAATTATGGCTGCTGATCCATGATACCATGGTCAGTTTACCAGCCTGTGAGCTCAGTCTGTGTGTCAGATATCTCTTCCCCACCCCTCCCCTCTCACCACTGTAGCTGTAATATTACTAGTAATAATCCTCTATCTTACATGAAGATTTAATGTGCAGTATCTGTAGTTTATCAAAATGATTCCCCAAAATACCTTCTTTACAGTGCTGCTGGGCACTCACGTGATCTCCCACCACTCTCCTCCTTATCTGTAGTTTTTCTAAATTATTCCCCAAAATACCTTCTTTACAGTGCTGCTGGGCACTCACGTGATCTCCCATCACTCTCCTCCTCTCCACCCAGGTGATGTCAGTGGGGGAAAAACAGCACCTTCCACTGTAGTGCTCAGATCGGGAAGGAGGACGCTGACAGGTAACGTGAGCACCCAACGGCACTGTAAAATAAGGTATTTCGCAGAATCATTTTTAAGTCTTCATATAAGTGAGGGGATTACATGTTTTATCATGAGTGACTTTACAACCACTTCCCGCTTGGCTTATAGCAGATTGATGGCTAGGAAGTGGTTCTGTTATCCTGACTGGGCGTCATATGATGTTCAGCAGGATAACATGCCAGAGTGTGCCTGCGGGGGCATGCAGCACTGTGATCGCGTATGCGGCGTATCAGTCTGACACACCACATCTACGATCATGATATGGAGCCTCCAACAGAGGCTTCTTACCAAGTGATCAGCTGTGACCAATCACAGCTGATCATCACGTGAACCAGGAAGTGCTGTTAAACCCTTTCCCTGTCAGAGGGGGGGGGGGTCTGTGCTGATAATAAGAACGTTGATTATAGCATAGCCCCCATCAGATGTACCCATCACCTGCCAATCAGTGTCCAAAAGCTTCCAGTCAGTGCCCCCTCAAAAAAAATCTCTCAGTGCCCACCATGGTACCAATCAGAGCTCACCACCGTGCCCAATAGTAACTACTGTCAGTACCTCTTCAGTGCTGCCCATCAGTGCCATCTGTCAGTGCCAATCAGTGCCAATCAGTGCCACCTATCAGTGCCGCCGGTCAGTGCTGCATATCAATGCCGTCTATTGGTGCATATCAGTGCCGCCTATCAGTACCTATCAATTATACATATCATTGCCTCCTCCTCACATTATCAGTGCCAACTCATCAGTGCTCATCAGTGAAGGAGAAAACTATATTTTATGACAGCAAAAATCTTTTTTAGTTTGTTTAGCAAAAAAAATAAAACCAAAAGAAAGCTCTATTTGTGGGAAAAAATTATAAAAAAATTGTTTGGGTACAGTGTTACGCGATCGCACAATTGTCATTCAAAATGCGAAAGCACTGAAAGCTGGGCAGGAAGGGGGCGAACGTGCCTGGTATTGAAGTGGTTAAGGTTAAAGTAAATATGCTTGCTCATTGAGCTACTGTGAATCTTGCTGAACAATGCATACATTTTCCACAATGCACTGCAGACTTTAGATGGCTTTGAAATGGCCAAGGTTAACCACTTTAGCCCCGGGCCTGTTTTTCAGATTCGGTGTTTACGAGACTAAAACATTTTTTTTTGCTATAAAATTACTTAAAACCCCCAAACATTATATATTTTTTTTTTCTAACACTCTAGAGAATAAAATGGCAGTCATTGCAATACTTTTTGTTACACCGTATTTGCGCAGCGGTCTTACAAGCGCACTTTTTTGAACACCGTTTTCATATGCGGGCGCTACTCGCGTATGCGTTCGCTTCTGCGCGCGAGCTCGTCGGGACGGGGCGATTAAAAAATTATTTTTTTTGTTTTCGTATTTATTTGTTTTCGTATTTATTTGTATTAATTTTACCAATTTTTAACACTAAAATAAAAAAAAAAAAAAATTATCACTTTTATTCCTATTACAAGAAATGTAAACATCCCTTGTAATAGAAAAAAGCATGACAGGTCCTCTTAAATATGAGATCTGGGGTCAAAAAGACCTCAGATCTCATATTTAGGCTAAAATGCAAAAAAAATTAAAAAAATTTTAAATGTCATTTTTCAAATGACATTTAAAAAAAAATGTCTCTTTAAGACGCTGTTTGGAACTGACGTTTGACGTCACTTCCGCCCAGCAGAGCTACGGGGATGGACGAGGGAAATTTTTTCCCTCACTCGCATCCCCGCTGACCAGACGAGCGCACCCGATCGCCTCCGCCGCTACCGACGGCTCCGGTAAGCGGCGGAGAGCGCGGGAGCGCAGCGGGAGGGGGGGGGACGCTCGTCCGCTACCGATAACGGCGATCTCGCGGCGATTCCGCCGCGGAGACCGCCATTATCGTTTACCCGACCGCCCACAGAAGAGATGGATATCTCGGTTGTGGCAGCAGCTGCTGCCGTTACCGAGATATCCATCCTCAAAGTGCCGACGTATACCTGCGGTGGGCGGTCGGGAAGTGGTTAAGGTAATAGTAAACTGTCTACTTCTCACACAAAGTATGATATTGAGAATTCTATTGCTGGAAATGTATAGTGCTGTGAAAAAGTATTTGCCCCTTCCTAATTTTGTATTTGTTTTGCATAATTCTCACACTTAAATGAGTCAAATCAAACACATTTTTATATTACACAAAGATAACCTGAGTAAATTCAAGATGCAGTTTTTAAATTATTATTTAATTTATTAAGGGGAAAAAGCTGTTCAAACCTGCCTGGCCTTATGTGAAAAGGTAATTGCCCCCTCTCATACTGAATCATGAATGAACTGAGATTAACCATAAGTTTTGGAAAGCGGAGTTAAATTTCACTTGCCACACCAAGGCCTGATTACTGCCAGACCTGTTGAATCAAGAAATCACATAAATAGAAGCTGTCTGACAAAGTGAAGCATGATAACAGATCACAAAAAGTCACACATCATGCCACAATCTAAAAAAAATCATGAACAGATTAGAAACAAAGTAATGTACATGTATCAGTCTAGGAAGGGTTTCAAAGCCATTTCTAAGGGTTTGGAACTCCAGTAAACCATGGGCAGAGCCATTATCCACAAATGGAGATAACTTGGAACAGTGGTGAACCTTCCCAGGAGTGGCTGGCCTACAAAAATTACTCCAAGAGCATGACAACGACTCATCCAGGAGGTCATAAAAGAACCCAGAACAACATCTAAAGAAATACAACCAAAAGAAAGCTCTATTTGTGGGAAGAAAATAATAAAAAAATAGTTTGGTGACAGTGTTATATGAGCGCACAATTGTCATTCAAAATGCGAAAGTGCTGAAAGCTGGGCAGGAAGGGGCGAACTTGCCTGGTTTTGAAGTGGTTAAGGTTAGAGTAAAGTAAGTTATTTTCTGAAATATGCTTGCTCCATGAGCTACTGTATATCTTGCTGAACAATGCATACATTTTCCATGATGCACTGCAGACTTTAGATGGCTTTGAATGGCCAAGGTTAAGGTAATAGTAAACTGTCTATTTCTTACACAAAATATGATATTGAGAATTCTATTGCTGGAAATGTATAGTGCTGTGAAAAAGCCCCTTCCTGATTTTTTAATTTTTTTGCATATTTCTCACACTTAAATGAGTCAAATCAAACAAATTTTTATATTATACAAAGATAACCCGAGTAAATCCAAGATGCAGTTTTTAAATTATTATTTAATTTACTAAGGTAAAAAAGCTGTTCAAACCTGCCTGGCCTTATGTGAAAAAGTAATTGCCCCCTCCCATACTGAATCATAAATGAACTGAGATTAACCACAAGTTTTGGAAAGCTGAGTTAAATTTCACTTGGCATACCAAGGCCTGATTACTGCCAGACCTGTTGAATCAATAAATCAAATAAATAGAAGCTGTCTGACAAAGTGAAGCATGATAACAGATCACAAAAAGTCACACATCATGCCACAATCTAAAAAAAAATCACGGACAGATTAGAAACAAAGTAATGTACATGTATTGGTCTAGGAAGGGTTTCAAAGCCATTTCTAAGGCTGCGTACACACGATCGAATTTATCTGCTAAAACTGGTCCGATGGACCGTTTCAGCAGACATCTCCAATCGTGTGTACGGGCTAGCGGACATGTTTTCCCAGCATGCTTTGAAATTTGTCCGCCGGAGACATGTCCGTCGGATATGTCTGCTGGTTAATACACTAACCAGCAGACAGAAATCTCCGCGCATGCGTCGAATGGATTCGACGCATGCGTGGAAGTATTTTACTTCCTGAAATGGTGACGTGGCGGCTTCAACGTCAGAGCCACGTCACTGCATCCTCAGCCCGAGAAGATTTTCGTCCGATGGTGTGTACACGCCATCGGACCAAAATCCGATGAGACATGTCCGCTGGAAACGGTCCGTCGGACGTGTTTGAGCGGACATGTCTCATCGTGTGTAAGCGGCCTAAGGCTTTGGAACTCCACAGTCAGAGGCTAAGCCATTATCCACAAATGGAGATAACTTGGAACAGTGGTGAACCTTTCAAGGAGTGGCTGGCCTACAAAAATTACTCCAAGAGCATGACAACGACTCATCCAGGAAGTCATAAAAGAACCCAGAACAACATTTAAAGAACTGCAGGCCTCACTTGCCACAGGTATGATCATTGTTCATGGCTCAAGAATAAGAAAGCAACTGGGCAAAAATGGCATCCATGAGAGAGTTCCAAGGCCAAAGCCACTGCTGATCAAAAAGAACACAAAGGCTCATCTCACATTTACCAAAAAAACATCTTGATTATCCCCAAGACTTTTAGACAACTATTTTGTGGACTGATGAGACAAAAAAAATATTTTTGGAAGGTGTGCATCCTGTTTCATCTGGCATAAAACGAATACAGCATTTCATAACAAGAACATCATATCAACAGTCAGACATGGTGGTGGTAGCGTGATGGACTGGGGTTGCTTTGCAGCTTCAGGACCTGGACAACATACCATAATTGATGGAACCATGAATTCTGAGCTCTACCAGAAAATCCCAAAGTAGTGCACTTGGGTTATGCAGCAGAACAATGGACCGAAGCACAATAGCAAGTCCACCTCCAAATAGTTAAAACAAAGCAAAATTTAGGTTTTGCCGTATCCTAGTGAAAGCCCAGACTTAAATCCAATTGAGATGCTGTATCATGAACTTACACAGGCCGTTCATGCTGGAAAACCCTCCAATGTGGCTGAATTAAAAGAATTCTGAAGAGAAGAGTGGGACAACATTTCTCCACATGTAAAAGACTCATTGCCAGTTATCACAAATGCTTGATTGCAGTTGTTGCTGCCAAGGGTGGCATAACCAGTTATTAGGTTTAGGGGCAATTACTTTTTCACATAAAGCCAGGCAGGTTTGGACAGTTTTGTTGCCTTAAACAATTAAACCATCATTTAAAAACTGCATTTAGCATTTACTTGGGTTATCTTTGTGTAATAATACAATTTGTTTGATGAACATTGTTTGAGTCATTAAAGTGTGACAAATATGCAAAAAAAAAAATTAAATCAGAAATGGGGCAAATAACTTTTCACAGCATTGTATGTGTTCCAGTAACTACAATTCACATTTACTAAATATTGAGGGTTTGCATCTTAAGCTAGCTTTATATTTAGTCCATCAAGTATGTAGATAGGATGAGCACAATCCAAATGTGAACAATCATCTAAGTTGAAAGAAATGCTACTCACAAATTTTTGAACATTTTCCCAAAAAAATTAACATAGAACAATTTCATCAGTGTCTTTCTGAATTTCTGTCTTGCCCTTTGCTTTGCTTGCCGTCTTTATAAAAACAGCTAGGTCAGCAGCACTATTCACCAAATGGTTTTAGTCTTTTAATGATAAACATTACATTGATCATTTAAATTGTATTGTATTTTAAAAGCAGTAATTGGAACATTCATATTTTCTAATTTGGTGAACAGACAACAATTCAATAATTCAACACACCATCGTAACTGTACAATTTAATTTTGGTGAGCTCTTATTCTATTTTTACATAGTTATCAATTTCACTAATAGCACAGTATAATATTCAGCCTCATTTCATAGAGCGACAGTACAGCTATTTGACAAATTGAGCAGGGAGAATGATGAAAGGCCTGCCAAATGATATGACAGCTTCAGCAGTGAAGGCATCTTATCATCATTTTAGAAAGCAGTTTTGGGACAATGGTATATGATAGGACCTCTGTTTTAAAGTTTCAGCATGACTTAATTGGACTTTTTTGTTCTAACAAAGGCACATTAGCTCATTTGATCAGTGTGTGTATGTATATGTATACATATATATATATATATATATATATATATATATATATATATATATATATATATACTGTATACAGTGCCTTGTAAAAGTATTCACCCCCTTGGCATTTTTGTGTTTTGTTGCCTCACAACCTGGAATTAACATGGATTGTTTGAGGATTTACATCATTTAATTTACAGAACATGCCCACAACTTTGGAGATGCTTTTTTTGTGCATAATTCACCCCCCTAAAGTCAATACTTTGTATAGCCACTTTTTGCAGCGATCACAGCTCCAAGTCACTTTGGATAAGTCTCTATGAGCTTGCCACGTCTTATCACTGGGATTTTTGGCCATTCCTCCTTGCAAAACTGCTCCAGCTTCTACAAGTTGGATGGTTTGTGATTGTGAACAGCAATCTTTAAGTCTGACTACAGATTTTCTATTGGATTGAGGTCTGGGCTTTGACTAGGCTATTCCAATACATTTACATGTTTCCTCTTTAACCACTCAAGTGTTGATTTAGCACTGTGTTTGGGGTCATTGTTCTGCTTGAAGGTGAACATCCATCCTAGCCTCAAGTCACACACAGAGTGCTACAGGTTTTGCTCAAGAATATCCCTGTATTATGTAATATCACTGTAGCACCATTCATCTTTCCCTCAACTCTGACCAGTTTACCAGTCCCAACTGCTGAAAAACATCCCCACAGCATGATGCTGCAACCACCATTTTTCACTGTGGGGGTGGCGTTCCTTGGGTGATGTGATGTGTAGCGTTTTCTTTGATGGCCAAAAAGTTACATTTTAATCTCATCAGACCAGAGCACCTACCACCATACATTTTGGGAGTCTCCCACAAACTCAGAACATGCCATTTTGTTTTTTGCTGAGAGTAATGGCTTTCTTCTGGCCACTCTGCCATAAAGCCCAACTCTATGGAGCATTCGGCTTATTGTCGTCCTATGTACAGATACTCCAGTTTCTGCTGTGAAACTCTGCAGCTCCTCCAGGGTTACCTTAGGTCCCTGTGCTGTCTCTCTGATTAATGCCCTCCTTGATCGGTCGGTGAGTATTGGTGTGTGGCCGACTTTTGGCAGGTTTTCTGTTGTGCCTTTTTTTTTCCATTTGGTTATGATACAAGGGAGGAGTTAAATGTATTCCTAAACTTATTTGAGAATAACAAGTTTAACCTCCGCCAGCCTGCTTGTTAATCGGCTTATAAAACCTTACCGCCGCTCCGTTACGCAGCGCCCAGCAGCTCCACACACATGTCACAGCTACTGAGTCCTTCCAGGAGGCTATGGATGTCACGGCAGATAAACCCCCAGAAGCAGATAGCTCCCATGCTAAAATTGCTCAAACGGTGGCTGCTCTTTTCTCCCCTACGATCACAGCAGCAGTAACCCAGGCAGTGGCCGAGGGCATTCAGCAGCTGAGGCGGGAGATAGGTGAACACTCCCATAGATTGTCTGAAGTGGAACAGCGTGTCTCCTCAGTAAAATATTATCAGTACTCCATGAACGCAGCACTGAAAATGTTTATTCAGGATCAACAACTTATGCACGATCGTATTGAAGAACTTGAGAACCGATCCAGGAGGAATAATTTGAGAATCATTGGCCTCCCTGAATCCTTTAAACAGTTTTCTTTGAATGACCTATGCGCTTCCGTACTTCCCGAGTCTCTGGGGAGAGAGCTCATAGGATTAGAGCCCCATCTGATGACCGTAAGCGTTCGAGACCGGTGATAGCTAAATACCTTAATTATGGGGACCGTTCGGACATTTTGCAGAGTTTCCGCAAGGCACGATCGGAGGGCCACAAACTGTTAATTTTTGAGGATTACTCGGATGAAGTCTCCCGCAAACGCAAAGAATTTCAACCAGTTTGTGCTGAGCTCTACAAAAGGGGCGTACGCTTCACATTGGCATACCCCGCTGTACTGCGTTTACAAGCCCCCGATGGGGAACAAATCGTGCTACAGTCTCCAGATAAGGCGACTGCTTATCTTCAATCACTCTCACCCAGCAATGCTGTCTTTGCTTCCTATGCGGATGAGGTTAAGCAAGGGCCACGGGATCAGAGAAGCCCCAGGAAGGACCCTCCTAAATGTCTAAAGCCTACTGCATTGCTAGACCAACCAACGAGCAGTTAATCTTCCTGGGCAGGGCCTTCTGTGACCCGATTTCTTATGCTACGCGGACTTACAGGCCAGATGAATCCCCCTGGTCAAATGTGGGCTTCCCTGTGGGGCCATTTAAGCTTAAATTTAAACTTAGTCTTCAGTAAAAAAATGTTTTAATTTCTATGTTTTTTCAGCAATTTTACACATGGTTATTGTTTTTGTGCCTATCTCTCCCTCAGGTATATTGTTTATGTAATACCACTGTGGGTTTGCTGCAAGAGTTAGCCACCTTGCCAACTAATTATGTGTATTGGAGGGGCTCTGTCTCTCTCTCTTAACCAATGCTTTCGATACTTTCGGTGCCTTTCGATACAGGTACGGGGTTTTAATCCCCTGCAGGTCTGGTGGTTTATCCGGTGGTGGAATTACATACAGAAAAAAGTGAAGTCTTACAGTGTTATGCTTATTTTTGTTTTTGTTAATTGTTGTTTTATCTTTTCCTCTTTCTTTTCTTGCCTACTTTATTTTCTTAGGAAGAGTTGGTTCCTCCAATCTTGTATCCAGGACATGCATTCTTCTTCATCTTACCCAGCCCTTGCTCTCTTCCTAGCAGGTAATTTGACTCTGCAATCCCATGCACCTTACCCCTCACACATTTTTTAATGCACAACATTCGGGTAATATCCTGGAATGTTAAGGGGCTACCTTCCCCGATTAAATGTATGAAGGTTCTCGGGTATCTCAAAAGGTTGAAATCTGACATAGCTTTGATTCAGGAATCGCATCTGGCAGATAGTGACATTTCCCGCATGAAAAAGCTTTGGGTGGGGGAGGTGATGGGAAGCTGAACCTGAGGCCGCAAGGCAGGTACCCTTATACTCTTACATAAGAACCTGACTTACGATCTTGTTTCAGTGGACAGGGATGAGGAAGGTAGGTTTGTGTCCATACACCTTAAATTTCCAACGGGCGACGTTAGGTTGATTAACGTTTATGCTCCCAATTCCCCTGTCCAATCTTTCTTCTCTGACTTAACCGTCCAAACTAGCAAGTGACGGTAATGTTCCTCACCTTATTCGGGGGGATTTTAACTCGACCCTTAGTGACCAGGAGGACATATCCAGTCCCCACTCTTCTTTGACGTCTAGGAGACTAGACCGCCACACCCACCTCCACCACTTCTCTCAGGCCCTAAGTTTTGTAGACGTGTGGAGGTTGCATCATCCTCTTGATAAAGAATTCACTTTTTTCTCTCCTGTTCATCACTCCTTTGCTAGACTCGACTACTTCTTCTCTACCCACTCTATGCTTCACAAAATAGGGGAATCGTGCATAAACGACCTGGTTATATCTGACCACTCTCCTATATCGGTTGTTCTCACTAACTTACTGCTCTGATCAGAATTTAGACAGTGGAGGTTCCCGTCATATTTAAATCATAACGAAAATTTTAAACAAATGTTATCTGCAGCCTGGGCAGATTACTCCCAAAACAATGGTCAATATAAAGATAATCCAAATCTGTTCTGGGAAGCTGGTAAATCCTTCCTGAGAGGAAAGATTATTTCCTTTGTATCGGCCTTCAAGAAAGACGCTCAGTCCAAATTTGTAGAAGCCAGTGATAGGGTACGGGCAGCTCAAGCCCGTCTTAGAGATCAAAACACGTCAGTTAACCGTAGGTTGTGGGTGGAAGCTAAGGACCTTTTTGATACATGGGCAGAAAGGGTAGAACAGATGAGATTCTCTCCCGCAAAATTAAGTTACCACAAGTTTGGGAAAAAGGCAGGGAGACTCTTTGCCAATCTTACCAGGGGTGCATTTCTTCCCACACACATACCGGCTCTATATAATCCGGATAGCTCCCTAGCTACATCCCCCAAAGATATTAACAAGACCCTAGAAATGTTTTACAAAAATCTTTATGCACAGGATCCGATAGACATGACGGCAGCCTCTAGTTGGCTGGAATCTTCTGCGCTACCCCATATTGACCCTGAACACTTAATGGAGCTTAACGCTCCGATTACGGAACAAGAACTTGTGATTGCTATTAAAGGTCTTTCAAATAGTAAAGCCCCGGGCCCAGACGGGTATAGCCCGGAATTTTATAAAATGATGCGTGAGGAAGTTGTTCACTCCTTGCTAGATGTATATAATTTTATATGGGACGGAGGTCCCTACCTCCCGACTGGACATCAGGCCAACATTAAACTAATAGCCAAAAAAGGAGAAGACCCGAAGGTTCCTGGTACATACCGTCAAATATCTTGACTAAATGTAGATTCTAAAATCCTTTCTAAGATTGTTGCTTCCCGCCTAGTGAAAATCATGCCTTCCCTTATACACCATGCACAATCTGGTTTCACCAAGGGTAGATCTGCCTCCTTAAATTTAAAGAAAAGTTCTGGCCGCTCTTGAGTATTCTAAACAACATCCCATGGAAAATGTAGCAATAATTACTCTTGACGCCGAAAAAGCTTTTGACAACGTAAGTTTTCAATGGCTTTCTCTGGTAATGAATAAATTTGGTATGACAGGCCCCTTCTTTCATTTCATTCAAAACGTATACTCTGCCCCTTCAGCCACGGTCATCGCTGCGGGTTTGCAATCCAGCCCCTTAAGACTATTTAAAGGCACAAGATAGGGATGCCCCCTATCCCCCTTGCTTTTAAATTTGGCCATCAACCCCCTTTGAGATTTCTCAGCGCTACACCTTCTTTACACGGAATCCCTTTTGGTCAGGAAGACATCAAGGTCGTTCTCTTCGCAGATGATATACTGATTTTCTCCTCTGCCCCCCGATCTGACATCCCTGCCATCCAATCCATTTTCAATTCTTTTTGAAAATGCTCTGGCTTGAGGATAAACTTTGCTAAGAGTGAGATTCTTCCTCTTGGCTTGCAACCTTCAAGTTTCTGGTTGCAGCCCTCCTCTTTTCACATTAATGAAAAACACATCACCTATTTGGGTATAAAGATTGGCAGGAACCCCTCTTCTCTCTACTCTCTCAATTATCCTCCTCTAATTTCTAAAATTGTGGGTGAGTTGGAGATGTGGTCCAATCTGCCGCTGTCGCACTTTTCAAAATGGTCAGTTTTGCCCGCCTTCTATAGCCATTACAAACATTACCGCTGCTACTGAAACACAAAAAGATATGAACCATTTTTCAAATGGAGAGGCAAAGGTTTGATAAAGGCCTCTTCCTTGTACACAGAAACATCTGATCTTAAGCCTTTTGCACTTCTTATGGAAGAATTTAACCTACCCCCTCATCACTTTTTCCATGTTATGCAAGTTACGGACTTCATCAACAAACTCTGCCCGAAGAGGGCCATAAGATTTCAACCCTCATTCATTGACAAGCTTATTGCTGATAATCGCTACTCCATATCGGACATCTATCGTCCACTTAACGGAAATTTTTTAAAACCCTTACACAGAACTTCAATGTCCTCTTGGCTCAAAGATCTCCCAACCCACGCTGACTTGGACGACATTCTTGCAGGTTAGCAATTGACCACTAGTATCACCCCGTGTGAACTCTGGAGGGATACACAGTTCAAAATATTGCACAGAGCCTATTATGCATTTTCTTCAAGCTACCCATCCAATGCGGGTCCTACTTGTCCGTGGTGCTCATTACACAAGCCATCTCTATTTCACCGTCTCTGGTCCTGTCCGCGGATTGAATCATACCGGTCATCGATCCTCCAATTTATACAAAGGGTAACGGGATTCTTTTCCGACAAAGAGCCTATGCTTCTACTATTTGGCTCCCCTCCACAAAGCAGGAATCCCCCGACATCTTTCAAATGGATTCCTCAAGGTTTACTTCAGTGGATGCTTCTTACTCTCTTTGTGGCTTGTAGGAATATCTTATTGCAATGGATATCCTCTACTCCCCCGTCCCTATCTGGAACAGTCAGAAATCTAAAGTCTTTACTTTTTCGAGAAAAACTGGATGCTGGATCCCACCCTACATGGCTTTGTAACAAATTTGATAAGAAATGGTCTCCTTTTATTGATCATTGACTGACATCATCAGAACGGTCTTGTTTAGAGTCTTCTACCTTCTTGTTTATGGAAAAGATCACTCCATTCGATCAAACTCCGGAGTAAATTTTTCGTCACTTGATTTGTATGACTAGTTTTTGTTTTATTTTATCTATATACTTGGTTACCCTGCTCAGGCTATAGGGATCACAGATTTGTTTGGGTTTCAACATAGGCTTTTTGTTGATATGGAAGTCTTCTATTGTGGGCTGTTGTGAGGGGATGGTGATTGGCGGTCCCCTCTCGGCCCCCTTTACCCCTTTTTTTTCTCCATTTCAGTTCTTCGTTTCTCCATCTTGTACTATCCACTTTCCTGGTCATGTCTTTACTGTTGCCATTTATATTATTATCTTCCTTCTCTTCTTTTTACCTGCTCTCCTCCGCCCCTCTTGCTTATCACTTTCTTCATGTTTTCTCTTTCCTTTCGCTTCTTTCTTTTTTTCTCTTTGGAAAAAAATAAAAGTTCATGTTTTGTGGTTATCTCTGTATTGCCTCTGGGCTCTATATTGTGTCTATTTACAGATGACCCTATATATGCTCTTTTTGTATATGGAAGCATATTCTTTTAATAAAATATAAAAAAAAAAAAGGAACCATCTGAAAATACTCTACTCCATGCTACCAGTTCCCATCCTAGTCCACTAGTACATAGTATTCTATACAGTCAGTATTTGAGGATCAAGAGGAACTACACTAGACAAGCTGACTTTGAGACGGAAGCTAGAGCCCTCTTTTTATGTCTCTTGGACAGGGATTATAGAAGGTCCTGTGTTAAGAAGGCATACAATTGGGCTACTTTACATGATAGAAAGAAATTGATTCATTGCAATAAGAATAAATCTCAATCTACTGTTACTACTACCAGTTAATCGGGACATCATTCTAAGATTCAATTCATCATGTAGAGATATTGGCATTTACTCACTGCTGATGAAGTGCTCTCTAAATACATTAATATCTTCCCTATAACCTATCGTTGGTCTTGATCTTTTAAAAATCAACTAGTCCACAGTCACCATGTAGGTGAAACCCCATTGAAAAGTAGCAAACTTGGTACGGTGCCCTGTGGCAAGTGTAACCATTGTACATTTGTCACCAATGCATGCCAGATCTCTTTACCCAATGGTTGAATCTTGAAGCTCTGTTTTTTTGCTAGCTGTCAGACCATTGGCATTATTCCCCCTGGCCCTCTTTTCCATACTGTATCCTGATGTGATATACACTGTAAGTACCCGGATTAGACATTTTGTCTTTTATGATGCACCTAGTCAATATTTTGATGCAATTATATCTTAATATTTCAGATATCCCCAGCATCCACCCGTGAGGAACGTGTCGGGCACTAAGGATGCAGTTACCTACCTCAACAAGATGATACTCATTTAAACTTGTTACGATTTATACTTTTATATCATGTTATGTGCTGCTGAATTTACACCTGTATTTAATTCATGAATATAATCTTTTCTACTGTTTAATGAATTATGTTTATTATTATATGTTTATGTAGGTTTTATCGTGTGCACTGACACATGTCACCTTCCATACATCAATACATTAATGTTTTATATATACATTAAACTGGATTATTTTCATTTTTACTCCCCACCTGTGAACTGCTTCATTTAACCACTTAAGGACTGGACCAATATGCTGCTAAATGACCAAAGGTGTTTTTACAATTCTGCACTGCGTCGCTTTAACAGACAATTGCGCGGTCGTGCGACGTGGTTCCCAAACAAAATTTGCGTCCTTTTCTTCCCACAAAAAGAGCTTTCTTTTGATGGTATTTGATTGCCTCTGCGATTTTTATTTTTTGCGATATAAATGGAAAAAGACCGAAAAATTTTGAAGAAAAATTATATTTTCTACTTTTTTTTATAAGAAAGATCGAATAAACTAAATTTTAGTCAAACATTTAGGCAAAAATGTATTCAGCCACATGTCTTTAGTAAAAAAAATCGCAATATAAAAAAAATTAGCTACCTAGCGGCAACAGTGACACTAATACAGCGATCAGAAAACCGATCGCTTTGTGACACTGGGAATAGGGGGTGAAAGGGTTAACTAGGACGGTGATCAAGGGGTTAAACCTTTATTAGGGGGGGTATGAGGCTACCCTGGACCTAACACTAACTGCCTGTAACACTAACTGTCACACTAACTGTCACACTGACACTAAATGCAGTGATCAGTAAATATATAATCACTGCAATCAGTGACACTGTGACAGGGGGCTGGGGGGGGGGGGGTGATCGGAAGGGGTTAATTTGCCTATGTGTGTGGTGTCAGTGTGCTGTTGGTGCGACTTACTTGTGATGTCTTCTCTCCTCTCGTCGGATCAAAAATACCGCCGAGAGGAGAGCTGACATCACTTCCTCTGCCAGTGTTTACATTACACAGGCAGAGGAAGTGCAGGGCTGAGGCTCTGCGGATTCACTGGGAGCGATCGCGAGGGGATGGACAGAAACCAACAGCCGTCCCCTCATCCCGGATCGCTCCCACAGGTAAAACGACCGCCGCATGTAGCGGGGGGGGGGGGTCCTGATCGGACCACCGACCCGCAAGAAGGCAGGGACGTACATGTACGCCCATGTGCCTGTATGTGCCATTCTGTGGACGTACATATACATGCGGCGGTCGTTAAGTGGTTAAAGTCCCACTGTCCTTCCTATGTTTATTTTGGAAATATAGTAGTCTTAGGCCGCGTACACGCGATCGAATTTACCTGCTGGAAACGGTCCGATGGACCGTTTCAGCAGACAAATTTGATCGTGTGTACGGGAGCGGACAGACAGATTTTTCCAGCAGACAAATTTTAAAGCATGCTTCAAAATCTGTCTGCTGGGAACCCGTCCATCCGACATGTCTGCTGGTTAGTACACTAACCAGCGGACATATCTGCCCGCACATGCGTCAAATGGATTTGACGCATGTGTGGAAGTTTTTTACTTCCTGGTGCGGTGACGTGGCGGCGTCAATGTCACCGCCACGTCACCGCGCTGTCTGCCGGCGGGGATTTTGGTTTGATCGTGTGTACACGATCAAACCAAAATAGCCCAGCAGACAGATCCGATCAAATCAGTCTGTCAGACCGATTTGAGCGGATTTATTTAGCCGTGTGTACGCGGCCTTATTGTCTTGGAATTTGTGGAGTAGTTAGTGGGTCAGCATCTTAGTCCACTTCTTGTGGGATCGTACGGATGCGTGGGATGTTCCCCTTGTGGGTGGGCCTTGGTTCATTCACATACTGACCCGCCCTGCCTCAGGTGGGCACCAAAACATACACCTGTTTAGTTCCTCCATCCCTTTTTCCCCTCCCTGTCTGGTTGTGGTAGGTACTCCCTCCCCTCCTAGATTTCCATCCGAGATGATGGGGTCATTGCGCCCGCGATCCGCCGGTGACATCAGATGCCGACGGGACTGGGTGAGCACATTTAAACAGGGCTGAAGGTGGAAACACCACAGCACCTATTGGAGCAGAGGGACAGCTTGTGAAAATAGCAATTGTCAGATTCCTATGTAAGTGATATTAGATTTTTCTTATATGGTTCCACAGCTGGGATCTTGGTTTTGTTCTGTTATGTAATACCTGATTGATCACCATTCAATTTAGACATCTTTTTGCTTTTTAGATGGGACTTTACATGTCTTGTCAGCCTGAACCTTTCTGGGCTAGTGCATTGGGAGTTATGCTCTCTCTTTTCTGCTTGAAAGCTAAGTTGTGATGTATATACCTGTACATATATCTCCTAGGCATTGTCCGTATTTCGTTTTTTAAGGGAATCAATATCCTTCTTTTTTGCCATTGTCTATTCCAGTGTTTCCCAACTCCAGTCCTCAAGGCACACCAACAGGTCATGTTTTCAGGATTTCCCTCAATTGAAACAGCTGTGGTAATTACTAAGGCAGTGAAACTGATCGAATCACCTGTGCAAAATAATGGAAATCCTGAAAACATGACCTGTTGGTGTGCCCTAAGGACTGGACTTGGGAAACACTGGTCTATTCATCCTTCACTCCACTTTTAGAACTTTTATTTTCCCGCTCTATCGTATCATTTTTTTATTTGAGGTATTTCAGCAAGGTATTTATGGGAGGATTATTCCTCATTGCTGTATTGTTATACCTATCAAAAGAGGTGACTACACTTTTTTCTTTGGTGCCCATCCTGTGATCGCCATTGCTGGACTGTATCTTGACCTCTCTGCTCTCCTCTTCCTGAGCTGACATTATTTTGACCCATATATGATAGGTGAGTATCACCATCATTGCACACCATTCTATGGGAGTTTCATCAATGTCACATATTTATTGATTTGGATGCTGTATTAATACTCAATTTAGAATATGTAAAGTCACCAAATAAATGCTTGTCTAATTTCTTTATTATAAGGTATGGATATATTTTTTTTGTGTATGTTATTATTCCTTTTTTTTCCTTTTTTGTATCTCTTTATAGACAATATATGCCTTACAACTCCTAAAGACACATTGGGCCAGATTCAGGTAGAGTTAGGCTGGAGTATCAGTGATACTCCAGCCTAACTGTCACTTTGAGCCGGCGTTTTTGCTTTCTGTAACCAGAAAACAAGAAACGCCGGGTTGGAGTTCCTATACGAGCGGCGTAATTGTATTTCGCCGTCGTATCGGAACTTCAATTTTAAAAATGGCGCTCGGGGCGTTCCCGCTGATTAACGCCGAGAATATGTTAATCAGCGGGAATCGGAAATTCACGATCGTATTCGGGCCCGACGCAGTGACGTTCCGATGTTTCCGTAAGCGATACGCGGCGTAAAGAAAAAACAGCCCCCTAGTGGAGTATCCTATGTTAAGTATGGCCGCCATCATCGCGTCGAGTTTACAAATTTTCACGTCGTTTGCGTAAAAAGGCCGTGAATGGGGATTGACGTCATTGACGTTCCCTGACAGATTTTGGAGCATGCGCACTGACAGTCGACGCATGCGCAGTACGTTCGATGCGGGATCGCGCATAGTTAACATAATACACGCCCCCTACCCGCCCAATTTGAATTCCGCCGGCTCATTTTCGTTACGCCGCCGCAACTTTAGGAGCAAGTGCTTTGTGAATAACAGTACTTGCTCCTAAAGTTACGGCGGAGTAACGTAAATGAGAAACGTTACTCCAAAGTAAAGAAGCGCCCATCTACCTGAATCTGGCCCATTGTGTAAAACATGTTGAGCCTACAGGCATTTATATAGCTTTATATATTTGTATGCATTATTGTTCTTCATCATGCTGTGAATTGTTTGTATATATTAATGTTTGTCTATACGACCAAACTTTGGATTTATTTTAATTGATCTTCTTTATAATATACCTTTTGTATAAAATGGTTGTTTTCTATGTGGCACCATTAAAATCCCATTCTCCAGTTTCTTTCATAATTTCTATACCAAATACTTAGTTGGTAAGGTGTTCATCCTACAGCAAGATAATAAACCAAAACATACCCCCAGGCTGTGTTAGAACTACCTTAGAAAAAAAAGAGCAAGACAGTAGGCTTCAAATCATGGAATGGCCATGGCTCAGGCTTAAACCCCATTGTGCTGGTTTGGGATAAACTAGACAGAAGGGTGAAAGCAAAGCAACATACAAGTGCAACACATTTGTGGGAACTTCTGCAACGGTGTTGGGAGGAACTTTCCGAATAATGTTTGATTTCTGCTGTAGAAAGAATGACATGAGTGTGTTCGGCTATTATATCTCTGAAAGGTGGTTACTTTTAAGAGTCAAAAACTCAGATTACATTTTGTTAAGGAAAACAATTTCATTACTTTTTTTTTATGTACAATTGTTTATTTGTTCTATGCTTTACATTGAGACATTAAACTGTGCACATTTCAATAAAACCAGGAAAAATAGGGGTGTTATAAAACTTTTGGGAGAGAGAGATAGGAAGGCACTAAAAAAGCTGAGGGGGCCGAATACCATGTTATGGTTACTGTAACTGGTATTTATGGCAAAAGATATAGATGTAGTCTTCACTCGTTAAAGGCTTCTGTACACAGTAATTCAGTTTCTGAATTGCTTTTCTTCAATACACTACAATGTGATTTCAAAAGCAACTCAAAGCATCTTAGAAGCAACTAAAATCAGCTCAGACAGAACCTGAAACAAGTTGTAAGCCATTCTTCAGAACCTTAGAAATGGGTCTAAAGCAGATCAGACCAACTCAAGAGTCAACTCTCAATAATAGCATATTGAGTTGCCCTAGCAGCTTTTTTTCTCCTTTTCTCCTGCAAGGCAGTCATGTAGTTGTCCTAAAAGCGTGTACAATCTCACAAATGATTATGTATTTGTATATAGACTAGTCACATCAAATAGCATTGGTATGATTAAGTGTGAAATAATTAACCAGGTCTGGGAGGCTTTCCTTTCGTGTTGCAGATATTGGTTCTTTTGTGTAATTAGTTGCAAGAGGTTAATAGTAAGAGTTTGAAACCTTATATAACTTGCAAAGATGCCAATAAAGGCAAACTGGAAGTAGCGTGCCGCTCACCTTGATTTCTTAAGGTGCCTTCGCTGCACTTGTTAAGCATTATTTTCAGACACAAAAGTGGAAGCTGTTGGGCCATATAAATGGTTGAGTTTAGCCAGAGAAGGGTAATATAACAGTTCACATTAGTACATACCATTAGGTGATTTCCCCTTATTGTTGGATTGCCCATTAGCTTGTGTCCTGATAATAGTGGTTTGAGGAGACAACATTAACCTCCCTGGCGTTATGATTATGTCTGGAATTTTGTACCAAAAGCGATGTGTGGGTGAAAAGGAGAGGTAACATTCTTACAGAGAATGTTACAAGAAGTTAGGAAACACAGTAATAAGCTATTTAATGGAAAATAGATTACAGGGCCATACGGTAGTGGATGTATTTTGGAGACGAATATTGTTTAGTGTTGCTTTAATTTGTTTCCTGGTATGTAATGCCAATCTCCTGATGCTCCGAGCAATAGCGCTGTTTTTGGCTAGTGTCTTGGGTCTATTGTTTACTTTGACTTTTTTGTGGCTTAATTTTGCCAGCCTTTAATTATATGGTGCCTCATATTCTGGTTACTGTTTTTGGTCTACTGCTTGCCTTAACCCTCCTAGTTTTTTTTAAATCTTTTTCCCAGCATTTGATGATATCTCCAACTTACAATTAACAATTTCATTTGGTTCACTGTCAAACTATAAGTAATCACCAGTAGGCCAATACCAAGTACGCAACCAGAGAGCTTCCAAAAAATCAATTCCATTAACTGGTCCCTTTTGGCTTTAGGCTTTAGCTTTAACTTTTAGCTTGGACTTTTAATTTTTGTCCAGCCAGGACTTTATTACTATAGTCAGCGAGAAAAAAAAAAAAAACGTTCTTTCCCTTTCACCTCCTTCTGGAGGGAGGGAGAAAAATAATGTACTTGGTACAATGCTTGATATATTAGTATATTAGATATAATTTTTGATTTACCAGTTCAGTCACTCAATTTATCAGTCAATCAGTTAATGGGTTAGTACAGCGTTCCGGGTAGAATGCACCCCATCAGTAGTATACTGAGTCTACTCACTGTGTACATTCCTCGCTGATCTTCCACCCTGATCTTCTACAACTCACCCCTGTTTTATGTACCAAATGCTAACTCAGCGCGGAAGAATCCTGGAAATGTCTCCCGTCCCTCACCAGCTCTTATGCCCTTCGGTAATATAGGGTACGATAGGGAGCGGGGGGAGCAAGAAGGGCACCTGCAAAAGTCTCCAACACCTCCTTCTCTCCTTCTCTACCCTCTGGCCATGACACGCTGGGATTCACTGAGCCAGTCCGATGGGGAGCGGGGGGGGGACCTCCGGGAACCCCCCGAGAGTCTCTGACAGCTCCTGCTCTGTCCTTGGCTGTGACACGCAGGGACACGCTGAGCCGGTCACGTGGTCCCGTCAGCTGACCACCGCCCTCCACTAACTGTCCTGGGTATCCCAATTGCAGTCTTCCAAACCTCCACCGTCCTCCGGGCTCCAGCTCACCGCAGGTTGCGCAGCTCACCGCCAGGTATGCCAAGTATGTCAATACTGACAGCAAGATTTGGCGGAGTTCACTGTGCAGCAGACTTTACGGGCGGGGGGGATTTGCAGGAGGATTTAAGCAGCATGCTGGGGGTAGTAGAGCTGTAGGAGATGCGGCTTTCACATCAGCTCACATCTCACATGCCTGCCTCGCACCGCACACACCACACACCTCCGCTCCTGCATCCGACCATGCCCCTCACTACTGCAACTACTGCTCTGGGTTAATTGCCACAAGTTGTGGATTGTCCACTTGCCACGTCACCTGACCACGACACCTGCCACAAGTTGTGGATTGTCTACTTGCCATGTCACCTGGCCACGTCAACTGGCCACTTCTCCTGCCACAATTTGTGGATTGTCCACTGGCCACGTCACCTGCCCACGTCACCTGCCACAAGTTGTGGATTGTTCACTTGCCACATCACCTGGCCACGTTACTTGCCACAAGTTGTGGATTGTCCACTTGCCACGTCACCAGGCCATGTCACCTGGCCATGTTACCTGGCCACATCACCTGCCACAAGTTGTGGATTGTGCACTTGCCACATGACCTGGCCACGTCACCTGCTACGTCACCTGGCCATGTCACCTGCCACAAGTTGTGGATTGTCCACTGGCCACGTCACCTGGCCACATCACCTGCCACATCACCTGGCCACATCACCTGCCACGTTACCTGGCCACATCACCTGCCACGTCACCTGGCCACAAGTTGTGGATTGTCCACTTGCCAAATCACCTGGCCATGTCACCTGCCACAATTTGGATTGTCCACTGGCCATGTCACCTGCCACACGTTGTGGATTGCCCACAATGCAATGCAAGCAATTACAGTTGTTTATGTTTTTTAATGGTTTTTCATCATTTGCCATAATTTTTGAGATTTCTAATGTAAAAAAAAAATAGGTCACCTTTAAAAACGCCTATAAACGAAATTGCGGCAAAAGCAGTTTTTCCGCGTTTTACGTCTGAAACGCGAAAACCTTTGCGTCTAAACCCTTTTTTTTGCTTCTGGAAAAACGAGGGTAAACTCAACTGCCTAAAAACAGCAATAAACGAGATTGTGTGCATGGACACATAGGATAACACCTTGAATGTGTTCAGGGGCAGTTGAAACAACAAATTTCCATGCAAAACCAAGTACCACTTTGACATTCGAAAATACTGACATAATTAGACCACCAGGGAGGTTAATAAAGCATCAGAGATCTCAAAAGGTCCACAATTTTTCACGTATCCTCCATTGAAGCTGATGGAATGTGATTCCATCAGCTTCAATGGAGGATACGTGAGACAGTGTGGACCTTTTAAGACCCCTGATGCCTTATTAACCTCCCTATCGGTCTGATTATGTCAGTATTTTTTAATGTCAAAGCAGTACTTTGTTTTGCATGGAAATTTGTCATTTTATATTGTAGGCCTGTCGCATTCCATCAGCTTATTTCCCAGCCAGTATGACTGGGGACCCATAAATTAGGTTTTACATGCTGCTTTTGGGTTAGTAAGAGGAAGGGGAGACCAGCAACAAATGTTTGCTGGTCTCCTTCCCCTCTGCCTGGCAGCATCCACTATGCCCATCCTGGATTTGATCCTGCATGGAGCCCGGTGGGGAAATGTGCAAGGGTGCACCGTAACGTGCGGCTGTAGCATGTGTAACCCCCCCAGTACCACCTTTGTCTAAAATAGGCCAGTGGCAGTGAAAGAATTAAAGGGGTTGTAAACCCTCATGGTTTTTCACCTTAATGCATTCTATGCATTAAGGTGAAAAACCTCCTGTGGTGCTGCAGCCCCCTCCTGTTTTTTTTTGTATAATTTTTATTTTCAATTTCAAAGTGCATTGACAGTTGAACAGTTGAACATTACAACATAGCCAGGACAAACTGGGGGGAGGGAAAGAGGAGGGAGACATAAAAAATAAAGGGTAGGGAAGGTGGAAAGGGGAGGAGAGGGATACCGGGAAGGGAACAAAAAAAAAATATATATATATATATATATAACATAGTCCGGATACAATCAATCACAGCAGGGAGTAACAGCGCTTGATAAAAAGTGGGCAAGGGGACATGCAGCCCACCCCGGATATTCGATCCATGTGGGCAGGCCTCCCCCCCAAGCTGGTGAGGGGTAGGGTGGCCCCACGCCCCAATCCAAATGTGAGTGCAAAAAAGGGCTCCCCCACTGATACTAATAAGCATTTTGAATCAACCAGAGGTACCTAGGACAGCCAAAATAAAACTGGAAACCTTCCCGGTAGCCCAAAACTAAGCATCCCAAGCCTTAAAAAACAATAAACATTACAGATAACATAACAGTAGACAATCACAAAAAAAAGGAGGGACATGGAAGATAGAAGGGTCAGATGGGAAACGGGAAAGAGAAGAGGAAGAGGGGAAAAAAGTATGAGAAGCAGAAGCATACGAATCAGTCCTCACTGGTGCCGTTGATGGGATGTGTCCTCAATCAGGAGGCGTCCGGGGTAGTCGACTGACGGCGCGCCTGAACGAGCCTCCCAAAGGAGGGATCAGCTAGGGCAAGTAATGCCTCATCTTAACTGGATGAGAACATGGTTGTGTCATGGATGTGGGCCTTCCATTCTGCCCAAGTTAGATCAAATTTTTCACGGGTGTCCCTGCAATCCGCAATCCAACTCCCTGCCTCCATGATCTCCCCCACCTTCCTCAACCAGTCCTGCTCGTTTGGGTTATGCAAGCTTTTCCAATGGAGTGGTGTGAGACGTTTTTCTGCATTGAGGAGGTGGGGGAGAGCACTTATTTTATAACAAGACAGTGGCACGGGCGGGATATGGAGCAGGAAATATTTAGGCAGAACCGGGACATCCACACCCAGGCCATCAGAGATGTGTTTGCCAACCATTTCCCAGAATGGGATGAACGTGCCCTTCTGCCCGCATCCCCTCCAACACACGTCAGAGGCAGTAGGAAAAATTCTGGGTCTTAGAGTCCACAGAGCTTGAGTGAGTGAAACGGTACAAGTGATGGAGCTGTTCCCTAGTGAAGTCAATCTGTAGGTCCCTTTCCCACTCCCTGATAAAATGAGGCGTAGGGGTAGGTGCCGCAGCCTCCAGCATCCCATATAGTGCTGAGACCGCATGGGGCAGCAGGTCCACTGAGGCCCACATGTTTTCAAATTCTGTCAGAATGGATCTAATCTGTGCTAATTTCTGGCTTTTAGCTATGAAGGTCTCTAGCTGGAGGTGTCTCCAGAAATCAAAGGGGAAGCTTCCAAACCTCTTTCGTAAGGTGTCAAGTGAAAGCAAAACACCCCCCCTGCGAATTTAATCAAACTAAAACTTCCGTCGCCCACCCAAGTACCGAGGGAAGCCCTCTGCTCTCCCGGAGCAAACCATGGGAACCCGCATACTGGTGCCAAAGGAGACGTCCTAGGCGCTAGGCCCAGGCTATCATTCAGCTTATCCCACAACCTCAAGGAGTGGGTCGTCAGTGGAGACACCCATTCCGAAAGCCCCCTGTCATCCGTGGGAACCCAGGGCACATATGCCAAATCCCGCCCCGCCATTGTTTTCTCTAAAGGGACCCACAGCTTAAGGGAAATGTGAAATTTCCAATTCAGAAACCTTTGTAGTGCAATCGCTTGGTAGTATTGAGGAATATTCGGTATGCCCAGGCCCCCCCTAAGTTTAGACCTTTGTAGTATTGACATTGCCAATCTGGGTTTCTTGCCCCCCCCCATACAAATTTGATAAAAAGACTGCGAAGATCTGTGAAAAAATGTTTTGGTAGGTGTATAGGTATCATTTGTAAAAGAAATAGGATGCGGGCAGCACGGTCATTTTTAGAATATTCGTCCGGCCCACCCAAGTGAATAGTGCTCTGCCCCACGTCAGAAGGTCCTGGGTGATTCTCTTAAGGAGGGGTATGTAATTGAGTTTATATAAAAAATCATGGTGGCTCATAAGCTGTATCCCCAGGTATTTCATAGAGGAGGTAGACCACTTAAAATGGAAGGAATCTCTCAAAGAGGACAATAAAGTCTGTGGCACAGTGATCGGTAGTATTTCAGATTTTGTGAGGTTTATTTTGAAGTTGGAGACCTCCCCATATGCGGTAAGTTCCCGCATCAGGACTGGCAACGAGACAAGAGGGTCAACGACATGAAAAAGTATGTCGTCTGCGTATGCAGATAATTTATGTTCAAGGGAGCCCGTCTGCACCCCCCTGATGTCCCGGTTATTTCTGACCCTCTGCAAAAATGGTTCTAAGACCAACGCAAACAGGAGGAGCAAGAGCGTGCACCCCTGTCTCATGCCGTTCCGGATGGGGAACACCGCGGAAAGGCCACCATTTACCTAACCCGAGCTGTAGGGGACACATATAGAGTGGAGATCCAACGTAACATATGCAGGCCTAAGCCTGTTTTCCGAAGGACCGCGTGGAGGAAATCCCAGTCCACGTGATTGAATGCCTTCTCCACGTTGACAAAATCAGGTAGGGAGGCATCCGATCGCGTGTGCGCGCCCAATGGATGAGCTGCAGAGCCCTGTTGGAATTGTCCCTAGCTTCCCGTCCTATTATGAAGCCAGTCTGGTCGGCATGTATCAAGTTGGGGAGAAGATGTTTTAGTCGATTGGCCAGTATTTTAGAGAAGATTTTAAGGTCGGTTTTTAATAGAGATATTGGCCTGTAGCTCTGCGGTTGGGTAGGATCCTTGCCTTCTTTTGGGAGCACCGTAATGTGCGCCAATGAGGTCTCCTGAGGGAGGCCGCCAGTGGTCGCCAAGGAGTTAAGGAGGGCACAAAAAGGGGTCTGTAGCTTGTCAAAGAATTTCAAATAATAGGCCCTGGTGAAACCGTCTGGCCCAGGGCTTTTTCCAGAGGGCAGTGATTTAATAGTGATTAATAATTCATCCGGGGTAATAGGACTTTACAGGTCCGACACCTGTTCTGGGAAGAGGGAAGGGAGCCCAATTGAGGAGAGGTACTTGGCGATGTTTGTTTGTTTGAGAGTCACTTCTGCCGGAGAAGAGGCGGAGTCCAGGTTGTACAGAGACTCATTATAGTCTCAGAACAATGAGGCAATATTTCGAGTTATGCTGTGCTGGCTCACCCCTAGGAGATTGTAATTTGTGCACGTGGGCTAGGAGCCTCTTCTTCCGAAGAGCACAAGCCAACAACCAGCCACACTTGTTGCCCTGCTCATAGTAGGTATGAGCCATATACCGCAAATTAATTTTGCGATCAATTCGTTTTGAGAAAAGCAACCTAAGTTTGTTAAGTCGGCTATGTTCATCCGGACCCAGCGTCCGTTTATGGCTGAGCTCAGCTTGCCGAAGCGCCTGTAGTACTCGCTGGAAGTCCGCCTGCCTCTCCTTGTTAAGTTTAGCACCCCATGCAACGAACCACGGCCTTGTGGCCCTCCCATAGAATGCCCTCACTGACCTCACCGTTCGTGTTTTCAGTAAAATAGTGTGCCAAGGTCTCCTGTACCCCCGCCACTACCCCCAGGTCGTCCAACAGGTTTTCGTTCAGTTTCCAAGTCCTGACTTTGGTGAGTGCCTGAGATAAAGAAAATGTGATAGTCACCGGGGCATGGTCAGATATGGTAATTTGGTCGATAGTTGCTCCCAGGAGTAAGTCCAGGGCATCCTGGTCTACCAGTAGTAGGTCAATTCTAGTGTATACTTTGTGGACGCTAGAGAAGTAGCTATAGTCCCTTTCTGCGGCATGGAGGATCTTCCAGCAATCCACCAGTGTATGTCCCTGAAGGGTCCTCTTAAAATGTCGCAAAAAGGCGTGAGAATGGGTGGACTTGTTTGCCGATGTGTCCATTAAGGGGTCTGGGCTAATGTTAAAGTCCCCACCCAGGATTAATCTACCTTCACGGAAGTCTGCAAGCTGGGCAAGGGTCTGGTCAATAAACATAAGTTGTTGTACGTTGGGAGCATACAGTGTTGCGAAGGTATATTTCTGTTCCATTATTGTGCCTTTTAAGAACACGTAGTGTCCCTGAGGGTCCACCCTGTGGTCTAAGGGTTGAAACTGGCAATGTCTGTGGATAGCAATGGCCGTACCCCTAGATTTGGGCTTTGGGGAATTGCTAAGGTACCATTGTGGGAATAGATGAGTGGGCAGCTTCGGGAGGGACGAATCTGTAAAATGGGTCTCCTGTAAGAAGATCACATGGGCCCCCAATCTTTTAAATTCTAACCAGAGCCTGTTCTGCTTGTTAGGGGAGCATAAACCACGTACATTGTATGATACCACCTTAATCGTAGCCATGATAGGGCGAGGAGGGTCGTCCAGGCGCCAATTCCCGGTCTGCGAGGGCTGATCCGCTTTCCTAGCATTAGAAGAGGTAGGAGAGAGGAGGTAAAGAGAGAGAGAGAGGGAAAAGAGGAGGGGAAAAGAAGAGAACATTAATAACACAAAAATATAAATCTTGAGTCCACGAATGCTTTGAAGGCATAAGAAGGTGGTACCCTACACTGTTTGCCTGACCCGGGCAGCCCTCCAAAGATTGAAGGACCATCAAGGTGAAGCAAAGTGCCCATATCAGGGCTAATACCCATGACGGGTAGTCCTAGGTGGGAGTCGTGATCAGACATAGGAAGGCAGGAGGTTCCTGCTCCCCACATACGAATAAGCGACAAAAATCCAGTATTTCACTGCCCAGAGGGGACCCAGAGCCTGGCAAAAAAAAAAAAGGAACTAGGGCAGGAAGCGCGGGAGATCATCTTTATTGCGTAAAATGGCGGATTTGCCATCTCTGCTGGCTTGAAGACTGAATGGGAACCCCCACCTATACGTGATGCCTGCAGTGCGCAGTGATTCTAATAGGGGGTACAAAGCCCTGTGCTGCATCAGGGTGCACCGTGACAAGTCCTGGTAAAAGAACAAACGGGCTCTGTCAAAGTAAAAAAGGGGTGTTTGCGCATCAGCTGCATGATTTGATCTTTTACGTTGTATCTGTGGAGCTTGCATATTATGTCACGCGGGTTCTCTGCTTCCTGCGACGGGGCCTGAGGGCCCTGTGTGCTCTGTCGATCTCCACTTTCTCATCAGGGGAAAGGCCCAGCAGCTCTTTAAAAATTCCTTGCAAGGTGGGAATGATATCTCTGGCAAACCCCTTATGCGGATATTGGACCTGCGACTGTGGTTCTCATAATCATCAAGCTGCGAGATTAAAGTCTCTATGTGGTGATCATGAGCTGCACACTTGTCCCTTAGCCTCATCCACGATCTGTTCTCAAGTCTCAAGCCTGTTGCCTAGCTGGGTAGTGTCTGTTTTCAGCTGCTCAATATCCTGTTTAAAGGCCTTTTCCACCCTAGTGGCAAAGCGATCAAGGTCCTCCCTGGTAGGGAGAGACAAGATATGCTGCCTCAGATCCCGGTCACCCAGTATGTCAGAAGCGTCTGGGTTCAGACCTAAAGAGGCCACAGAGCCAGAGGAGTCAGGGGGGGTCGTGTCCCTTACCAAGTGTGGCGTCTGGATGGGAGACACTCCATGCTGCGCCTTTGATGGTGACTTGGGCGTGTCCTTTCCTGGAGCGTCTGACCCCTTGCCTCTCCCGGCCGCCATCTTGGACATCCCGCTGCGTGGCTGCGGTCTGCATCTGAAATAGGCGTCGATGGACCCGGTATCGTGCTGTGCTGGAGCCTTGGTTCTGGAGGAGACTCTCCTGAGCTGGAACATGCCGTTGGGACCCGGCTAGAGGCAGTGGATCCACCGGATCGAGCTGATAAAGCATGTGAGGAGTATGTGAGGAGCATGATAAAGTATGTGAGGAGCTCTGGAGAACTGCTTCCTCACCCATCCATGTTCAAGCTACCCCCCCTCTCCTGTTTTACTTACCTGAATGCTGTCATTCTTTGGCCGGGAATGAGCATACTAGCTGTAGCTGGTGTCTCGTGTCCTGATTGGATAGATTAATAGGAGCGCAGGCCATTGGCTCCCGCTGCTGTCAATCAAATCCGATGACTCAAGAGCGCGCACACACAGGTGTCCACCAAGGAGAACGCTTCTCAAAAATGGACACTCGATGCAGGGAGGAGCCAGGAGCGCAGCTGAGGGAAGCCAGAAAAGGAGGATCGGGGCCATTCTGTGCAAAACAAACTGCACAGTGGAGGTAAGTACAGGCATACCCTACTTTTAAGTACACAATGGGACCAGAGCATGTATGTAAAATGAAAATATACTTAAAGTGAAACAATACCTGTTTTCACTTCTAGGGTGTAGTGGGGGGTCAGGGAGCTGCAGTTGAGGTCTCAGGGGCTGTAGTGGGGGTGTCAAGTATGTCCTTACTCGCAAGTGTGTGTAAAGTGAGTGTACTTAAAGCAGGGGATGCCTGTATGACATGTTTGTTATTTAAAAAAAAAAAAAACAACTTTACAATCCCTTTAAACTGACAGCCAAAGCATGCAACCCCATTTAGATCGGTGTTTATCGGTGTTTATCGCTACTGAAGCAGACACTTTCTTTAAAAAAAACTACCTGAGATTTGCTGAAAGCTTTGCAAATGCTTTGGGAAAGCTTGCTGTACACACATGAGAAAACTATGGTATTTCTAATAATATATACCATATCTTTTAAATCTCAGAATATAATACAGTGTTGCATGAAATGGGAATCTAAAATAATATAGGATAGAGAAAGAAGAGAAAAAAGACACAATCATAAAAAAGCAAGTCCAACACAATGCACTAATAACATTACCACAATTCCATTCCTTCACAGTAAAGCCATTTTAAATCCTGATTTATATTGTTGTAAGAACAAACACCATAATCTCGGATGGGAAAAGATGAAAAGGTTTGAGCAGGCAAAGACATTAATAGAGACAAAGAAAACTTCAGAAAATCTGATTTTCCTGGTTGAAATCTGCAGCGCTTTTAAATGTCTTTTTCATCATATAGATTGCTGCCACCCTTTGAAATGTATCTCCTTGCACCCACTAAACTGGATCTTGTATGCACTTGCACAGATAAGTATATCAAATGATGTTTGACATGCTATAAGCATCAGATGTAGTAGTTAAGTACAGTTAGGGGTATTTTTTAACATACACATACAAATATAAAGAAGATTTCTAATTGCAGAATAGAGATTGCAATCACATTTGCACTTATTTGAGTAAATTATTTTTACTTGTTGAATTGTTTCCTTCATATATTTGTCAGCATTTTTCTCTCATTCGAAAAGATTTAGTGTGCATAACTGCAGAGAATACCAAATACCATCTTCACTTGTAATTTAACTCTCTGGGCAAAAATAAAACCAACTTTGACCCCTCTAACATACTTTTTTTTTCTTATCTTAACCACTTGCCTACTGTGCACCTACACCCCCTTCCGTCCCAGACAAAATTTTAGCTTCCGGCACTGCGTCGCTTTAACTGACAATTGCGCGGTCGTGCGACATGGCTCCCAAACTAAATTGGCGTCCTTTTTTCCTCACAAATAGAGCTTTCTTTTGGTGGTATTTAATCGCCTGTGCGGTTTTTATTTTTTGCGCTATAAACAAAAAAAGAGCGACAATTTTGAAAAAAGACACAATATTTTTTGCTTTTTGCTATATTAAATATCCCATTTAAAAAAAAAAAATCATTTTTTATCTCAGTTTAGGCCGATACGTATTCTTCTACATATTTTTAGTAAAAAAATGTAAAAAAAAAAATCTCAATAACCGTATAGTGACTGGTTTGCGCAAAAGTTATATTGCCTACAAAATACGGGACATAATTATGATTTATTTTTATTTTATTTTTTTACTAGGAATGGCGGCGATCTGCAAATTTTTTCCGGGACTGGGACATTATAGCGGACACATCGGACACTTTTGACACATTTTTGGGACCATTTACATTTATACAGTGAACAATGCTATAAATATGCATTGATAACTGTATAAATGTAACTGGCAGGGAAGGGGTTAACCACTAGGGGCGGGGAAGGGGTTAAATGTTTCTCCTAGTTTGTGTTCTAACTGTGGGGGGAGGGGGGGTGACTGGGGAGGTGACCTATTGTGTCCCTATGTACAAGGGACACAATCGGTCTCCTCTCTCCCTGACAGGGACGTGCAGCTCTGTGTTTACACACAGAGCTGCACGTCCTAGCTCAGTTACTCGGCAATCGCATGTGCCCGGCGGCCATCGCGGCCGCCGGGCACACGCACGGGGGTCCCAGTGATGCGACGGGTGCGCAAGTGTGCCGCCGGCGGCGCGCGCGCGCCCCTAGCAACTTTCTATGACTGCACGTCATATGACGTGCAGTCAGGACAATGGAGTTACCCGCCCGTCGTCATATGACGGTGGGTGGGTGACAAGTGGTTAAAGTGTTAGTAAATCTAGAACCCTGCATTTACTATATCTGGTCCCACAATACACAGAACATGGAAATGCAATTATTTTTGTGTGTGTGTGTGTGTGTGTGTATGTATGTTTGTGTGTGTGTATATATATATATTATGGTTGTTACCCTCTAACCGAGAGAGATGTGGATCACATAAACACGCGACAAGACTTACAACATAGATAGACCTGAAGTGTGCCTTGGTGGTCTGGTCAGTATGCCAAGAAAAGGGGGCATACCCAAGGTAAGTAATGGGTAGTTAATTGAAGAAGGATATGCTGAGAAGTGCCCTGAAAAAGGGAAGGGCGGGAGGGTGTCGAATGCAATTGAATGCGCAGACTCATAGACATGAGGTGAGCTGGGAAGAGTCGGCCCAGTGACGTGTAGTACTGCACACTGAACCGACAAAGAGCATGTGTGAGTGGGCTGCTTAAATACCCTCCGGGCTCCTCCAATAAACTCAGGCCACCAAACTGGCCTTCTTATTTATGGTCATTACCCTCTGACCGAGAGAGATGTGGATCACATAAACACGCGACAAGACTTACAACATAGATAGACCTGAAGTGTGCCTTGGTGGTCTGGTCAGTATGCCAAGAAAAGGGGGCAAAAGACTCAGATAGGGAAATAGCTTTTATTGATTTCTTGTATTTATTGAGCCAGCTTGGTAAAGGCTTGTGCCATTTCTTCCTGAGGATTTGGGATGTATGTGGCAAAACAAGGAGACTTCCATCAGCCTAGTATGTTGATTATGTGGTCTGGTAGTCCTTGTTGGGAGGCTGCTGAGGCTTCTCTAATTCGGAAAGTATGTCCATAGAACTGACTGGGATTCTGACATGCTTGACAAACTGGCTGCCACTCAGGGAGCTGGCTTAGAAAGGGTAGCAACGAGCTACAGTACCATCAGATTGGCTGGGTAGATGAAGCAGTAGTCGGTTGAGCATCGTCACTGGGCGTCAGGCGTAGCTAGTCTGAAAAAGGTTGATGTCAACCCCGGGGCTGGTTTGTTGCGTTTGCAGACTGTGAGAGTGTAGTGGTTCGAAAGCGAGTTGCGTGGCATCGGAGCAGTGTCTGACTGCCAGAGCCGCTGACTGTAAATTCACTAGGTTGTAGGGAACCGTAGAAGGCCTGGTAGATGGCTGTTTGGGTGGACTAGGCTAGGCAAAGCCCTAAATGGGGAACAAGTAAGGATTTCAGACATGTCCCTAAAGAGGGCACTCTTGAAAGGTAGGTGCTTGCCACTGACTACAGGTTGGTGCTTCTTTATGCCCTGTAGGAGGGACTTGACTGCGTGGGCTCGAGAATACTGACGGTTTAATGGGGTCCTGCAGGGACAGGAAATGCTGGACGCGATCTAGATATAGCGTGATAGTATTGTGAGAAAGGGTCAGCTGCGTGTGGCAATACGATATGAAGGCTAGGACGTGTCTAACATCGCCTATTGCTGCTCCGGGACAAGGGGCCAAAAATTGCAGTTAGTGTTCCAAGCAGTGCGATAGGCCTTTAATGTGTCACATGCCGAGGAGTGGTTAATAAGCTGGGTTGCGTTGGCGAGATGCGACTTCAGTCCATCGTCAGCAATGTGCCGGGTGGGACAGGGATAGAGCACAAGATACAAAAAGGTTTGAATACTACCTGCGACAGTAAGCGGGAACCGCAGACGAAGACCATGAAGGGAGAAGCCGCAATGCACTTGCGATTGAATGCACAGACTCACGGACATGAGGTGAGCTGGAAAGAGTCGGCCCAGTGACGTGTAGTACCGCACACTGAACCGACAAAGAGCATGTGTGAGTGGGCTGCTTAACCCCTTCCATACAGGGCATTTTCACCCCCTTCCTGCCCAGACCAATTGTTAGTTTTCAGCGCTGTTGCACTTTGAATGACAATTGCGCGGTCATGCAACACTGTACCAAAATTAAATCATTATGTTTTTTTCCCCCACACAAATAGAGATTTCTTTTGGTGGTATTTGATCATCTCTGCGGTTTTTATTTTTTGCGCTATAAACAAAGAAGAGCGACAATTTAAATAAAAAACACAATATTTTTTACTTTTTTACTTTTTTATTTAATAAATATCACAATTCTTTTTTTTCCTCAGTTTAGACCGATACTTATTCTTCTACGTATTTTTTGTAAAAAAAACGCAATAATCGTATATTGATTGGTTTGCGCAAAAGTTATAGCGTCTACAAAATAGGTAATAGATTTATGCCATTTTTATTTTATTTTTTTTACTAGTAATGGCGGCGATCTGCGTTTTTTTTTGTGACCGTGACATTGCGGCGGACATATAGGACACTTTTGACACGTTTTTGGGACCACTCACATTTACACAGCGATTAGTGCTATAAAACTGCACTGATTACTGTTTAAATGTGACTGGCAGGGAAGGGGTTAACACTAGAGGGCGCTGTGATCAGCGGTAATCGCGGGTGCCCGACGGCAATCGCGGGCGTCGGGCACACGCGCGGGATCGCGAGTGGTGCCACGCGCGCGCCCTAGAACGCCAGGTACAAAGGACGTCACATGATGTCCACTCTCATCGGCGAGGGGGTGGTGGAGACGTCAATCCCCTATGGCCCGGTATGGAAGGGGTTAAATACCCTCCAGGCTCCTCCTATAAACTCAGGCCACCATACTGGCCTTCTTATATATTGTGAAGGACCAGCATCAAAGGTAGAGCTTGAAGGACACCGCCACTCACTGGTTCTTCTTTTTAAGGGCTTTGTTTGCCCATTTTTATTAAAAGAAAAGTTCAAAACAAAAGGTTTTGCCTCGCAGGGGATTTTCACCTCTCACTGTCTCTCACTGTCTCACTATCTCTCACTGTTTAACTATCTCTCACTGTCTCTCACTGTCTCACTATCTCTCACTGTCTCACTGTCTCACTATCTCTCACTGTCTCTCACTGTCACACTATCTCTAATGCCGCGTACACACGGTCGTTTTTTGCGATGAAAAAAAACGTTGTTTTTTAAAACGTCATTTCAATTGATCGTGTGTGGGCAAAACGTCGTTTTTTGTCTTAAAAAAAACGACCAAAAAAAAATTCCAACATGCTTGAATTTTTTGTGTCGTTTTTCAAAACGTCGTTTTTTGTTTCACAAAAAGTCACCGTGTGTAGCAAAAACGTCTTTCAAAACGACGTTTTTCAACCCGCGCATGCCCAGAAGCTAGTTATGAAGCGAGCTTCAATGGAAAAGAGTGGTGAACGTAACCTCGATTTGTGTGAAAAAACGATGGTGTGTATGCAAAATTGTCTTTGAAAAGTGACGTTTCAAAAACGTCGTTTTTTACTTCACAGAAAACTTCGTTTTTTTCCATTGCAAAAAACGACCGTGTGTACGCGGCATCACTGTCGCTCACTGTCTCACTATCTCACTGTCTCTCACTGTCTTACTCTATCACTATCTCTCACTGTCTCTCACTATCTCACTGTCTCACTATCTCTCACTGTCTCACTGTCTCTCACTGTCTCTCACTATCTCTCACTGTCTCTCACTGTCTCACTATCTCTCACTGTCTCACTATCTGTCACTGTCTAACTGTCTCTCACTGTCTCACTGTCTCTCACTGTCTTTCACTGTCTTACTATCTCTCACTCTCTCTCACTATCTCTCACTGTCTCACTATCTCTTACTGTCTCTCACTGTCTCTCACTATCTCTTACTGTCTCTCACTGTCTTTCACTATCTCTCACTAACTTACTATCTCTCACTGTCTTACTATCCCTTACTGTCTCTCACTGTCACACTATCTATCACTGTCTCTCACTATCTCTCACTATCTTACTATCTCTCACTATCTCTCACTGTCTCACTATCTCACTGTATCTCACTGTCTCATTATCTCTCACTATCTCTCACTGTCTCACTGTATCTCACTGTCTCACTGTCTCTCACTGTCTCACTATCTCTCACTGTCTCACTGTCTCTCACTGTCTCACTATCTCTCACTGTCTCTCACTGTCTCTCACTGTCTCATTATCTGTCAATGTCTCACTATCTCGCACTGTCTCTCATTCCTCACTATCTCTCACTGTTTTTCACTGTCTCACTATCTCACTGTCTCAATATCTCTCACTGTATCTCACTGTCTCTCACTGTCTCACTATCTATCATTGTCTCTCACTGTCACACTATCTCTCACTGTCGCTCACTGTCTCTAAATATTTCACTGTCTCTCACTATCTCTCACTTTCTCTCACTGTCTTACTGTATTTCACTGTCTTACTGTCTCTCACTGTCTCACTATCTCTCACTGTCTCACTATCTCTCACTGTCTCTCACTGTCACACTATCTCTCACTATCTCTCACTGTTCTACTATCTCTCACTGTCACACTATCTCTCACTATCTCTCACTGTCTCTCACTGTCTCACTATCTCTCACTGTCTCACTATCTCTCACTGTCTCTCACTATCTCTCACTGTCTCTCACTGTCTCTCACTGTCTCACTGTCTCACTATCTCTCACTGTCTCTCACTGTCTCACTATCTGTCACTGTCTCACTATCTCTCACTGTCTCACTATCTCTCACTGTCTCTCACTGTCTCACTATCTCTCACTGTCACTGTCTCACTATCTCACTGTCTCACTGTCTCTCATTCCTCACTGTCGCTCATCTCTCACTACCTCTCACTGTCTCACTTCTCTCACTGTCTCACTATCTCTCACTGTCTCACTGTCTCATATCTCTCACTGTCTCTTCTCTCACTGTCCTCACTGTCATATCTCTCACTGTCTCACTGTCATCTCTCACTGTCTCTCACTGTCTCACTACTCTATCATTATCTCTCACTATCTTTCACTGTCTCTCATTATGTCTTACTGTCTCACTGTCTCACTATCTCTCACTGTCTCACTATCTCTCACTGTTCTACTATGTCTCTCACTGTCTCACACTCTTATCTCTCACTGTCTCTCACTGTCTCACTATCTCTTACTGTCTCTCACTGTCTCACTGTCTCTCATCTCTCACTGTCTTTCTGTCTCTCACTGTCTCTCACACTACTGTCTCTCCTGTCTGTCTCTCACTGTCTCACTATCTCACTGTCTCTCACTGTCTTCACTATCTCTCACTGTCTCTGTCTCACTGTCTCACTATCTACTGTCTCACTCACTGTCTCTCACTGTCTCATATCTCTCACTATCTCGTCTCATATCTCACTATCTCTCACTGTCTCTCACTGTCTCTCTCTCACTGTCTCACTGTCTCACTGTCTCACTATCTCACTGTCTCTCACTGTCTAACTGTCTCACTCTCTCACTGTCTCATTTCTGTCTCTCACTATCTCTCACTGTCTCTCACTGACTATCTCTCACTATCTCTCACTGTCTCTCACTGTCACACTATCTCTCACTGTCGCTCACTCACATCTCTCACTGTCTCACTATCTCTCACTGTCTCTCACTCACTATCTCTCACTGTCTTACTGTCTCTCACTGTCTCTCACTGTCTCTTACTGTCTCACTATCTCTCACTGTCTCACTATCTCTCACTGTCTCTCACTGACTCTATCATTATCTCTCACTGTCTCTCACTTACTGTCTCACTATCTCTCACTGTCTCACTGTCTCTCACTGTCTCTCTCACTGTCTTACTATCTCTCACTGTCTCACTATCTCTCACTGTCTCTCACTGTCTCTCTCACTATCTCTCACTGTCTTACTATCTCTCACTGTCTCTCACTGTCTCTCACTGTCTCTATCTCTTACTGTCTCTCACTGTCTCACTTCTCTCACTGTCTCACTTCTTTCACTGTCTCTCACTGTCTCTCACTATCTCTCACTGTCTCACTATCTCTTACTGTCTCTCACTGTCTCTCACTATCTCTTACTGTCTCTCACTGTCTTTCTCTCACTATCTCTCACTATCTTTCACTATCTCTCACTATCTTACTATCTCTCACTGTCTTACTATCTTTCACTGTCTCTCACTGTCTCACTATCCCTTACTGTCTCTCACTGTCACACTATCTATCACTGTCTCTCACTATCTCTCACTATCTCTCACTGTCTCACTATCTCACTGTATCTCACTGTCTCACTATCTCTCACTATCTCTCACTGTCTCACTGTATCTCACTGTCTCACTGTCTCTCACTGTCTCACTGTCTCACTATCTCTCACTGTCTCACTGTCTCTCACTGTCTCACTGTCTCTCACTGTCTCACTATCTGTCAATGTCTCACTATCTCGCACTGTCTCTCATTCCTCACTATCTCTCACTGTTTTTCACTTTCTCACTATCTCTCACTGTCTCAATATCTCTCACTGTATCTCACTGTCTCTCACTGTCTCACTATCTATCACTGTCTCTCACTGTCACACTATCTCTCACTGTCGCTCACTGTCTCTCACTATCTCTCACTTTCTCTCACTGTCTTACTGTATTTCACTGTCTTACTGTCTCTCAATGTCTCACTATCTCTCACTGTCTCTCACTGTCACACTATCTCTCACTATCTCTCACTGTTCTACTATCTCTCACTGTCACACTATCTCTCACTGTCGCTCACTTTCTCACTATCTCTCACTGTCTCACTATCTCTCACTGTCTCTCACTGTCACACTATCTCTCACTGTCGCTCACTGTCTCTCACTGTCTCACTATCTCTCACTGTCTCTTACTGTCTCACTATCTCTCACTGTCTCACTATCTCTCACTGTCTCTCACTGTCTTACTCTATCATTATCTCTCACTGTCTCTCATTATCTTACTGTCTCACTATCTCTCACTGTCTCACTATCTCTCACTGTTCTACTATCTCTCACTGTCACACTATCTCTCACTGTCGCTCACTGTCTCACTATCTCTCACTGTCTCACTATCTCTCACTGTCTCTCACTGTCACACTATCTCTCACTGTCGCTCACTGTCTCTCACTGTCTTCACTATCTCTCACTGTCTCTCACTGTCTCACTATCTCTCACTGTCTCTCACTGTCTCTCACTGTCTCTCACTGTCTCTCACTGTCTCTCACTGTCTCTCACTGTCTCTCACTGTCTCACTATCTGTCACTGTCTAACTGTCTCTCACTGTCTCACTGTCTCACTATCTCTCACTGAGACTGTGAGACTCACATTGAGACTCACTATCTCTCACTGAGACTGTGAGACTCACAGTGAGACTGTCTCACTATCTTTCACTGTCTCTCACTGTCTCTCACTGTCTTACTATCTCTCACTGTCTCTCACTGTCTCTCACTGTCTCACTATCTCTTACTGTCTCTCACTGTCTCTCACTGTCTCTCATGTCTCTTACTGTCTCTCACTGTCTCTCACTATCTCTTACTGTCTCTCACTGTCTTTCACTATCTCTCACTATCTTACTATCTCTCACTGTTTTACTATCTCTCACTGTCTCTCACTGTCTCACTATCCCTTACTGTCTCTCACTGTCACACTATCTATCACTGTCTCTCACTATCTCTCACTATCTTACAATCTCTCACTGTCTCACTATCTCTCACTGTCTCACTATCTCACTGTATCTCACTGTCTCACTATCTCTCACTATCTCTCACTGTCTCACTGTATCTCACTGTCTCTCACTGTCTCACTGTCTCTCACGGTCTCACTATCTCTTACTGTCTCTCACTGTCTCTCACTATCTCTTACTGTCTCTCACTGTCTTTCACTATCTCTCACTATCTTACTATCTCTCACTGTCTTACTATCTCTCACTGTCTCTCACTATCTCTCACTGTCTCACTATCTCTTACTGTCTCTCACTGTCTCTCACTATCTCTTACTGTCTCTCACTGTCTTTCACTATCTCTCACTATCTTACTATCTCTCACTGTCTTACTATCTCTCACTGTCTCTCACTGTCTCATCCCTTACTGTCTCTCACTGTCACACTATCTATCACTGTCTCTCACTATCTCTCACTATCTTACAATCTCTCACTGTTTCACTATCTCTCACTGTCTCACTATCTCACTGTATCTCACTGTCTCACTATCTCTCACTATGAATGAATGAATGAATGAAAACTTGTATAGCGCGGCACATGCGAACTGAATCGCCTCTGGGCGCTTGTTGTTCCTGTCTCCTTTGATATCAAAAGAGAAAAGTCTTGACCTTTCTCCTGAATGCAAGGTGGTTCTCCTCCAACCGAATGCTGGTTGGTAAAGCGTTCCATAGTCTGGGACCTTGGATCGCGAATCTTCTTTCTCCTTTGGACTTGAAGTTGGCTTTCGGAACCTGGAGCAGGTTCTGATTCGTGGATCGCAAAACGCGATTGGGATTATGCGCTTTTATTATTTCGCATAAATAAATGGGGGCATTCCCATGGACACATCTATGCGTGAGACAGAGAGCTTTAAAAGCAATTCTGTCTTTAACTGGCAGCCAATGAAGGGCTCTCAGTGAAGGTGAGATGGATTCCCAGGGTTTTTTCCCAGTCACCAGTCTGGCGGCCGTATTCTGAATGACTTGCAGACGGGCGATTTGGTACTTGGGGAGGCCGAGGTAAAGGGCATTTGCATAATCCAGCCTGGAGTTTACAATAGCTCCCACCACGACCGCTAAGTCTTCTTTGGGGATGAACGGAGTGAGTCTACGTAGTAGGCGCAGTAGATGGTGAGATCCGCTGACTACTGACCCTATTTGTGCGTCCATTGTCATAAAGGAGTCAAAAATGACCCCTAGGCTTTTGACTTTGGCGCTAGGGGTGATGAATTTTCCCAAAATAGGCGGGGGGGTCCACGCTGTTGAAAGTTGATTCCTGCGCTTGGCGTGAAACAGAAGAAGTTCTGTTTTCGCTCCGTTGAGTTTAAGATAACTCTTTGTCATCCAGTCCTCTATCAAAGAGAGACATGTCTCTAGATTGAGGTGGTGATCCTGCCTGTTGCAGATGCGGAAATAGAGTTGTGTGTCGTCTGCGTATGAGTGATAGAGCAGTTTTTGGCTGCTGATAATCTCAAAAAGAGGACGGAGATATATGTTAAACAGCACTGGTGACAGAGGCGATCCTTGAGGGACTCCGCATGTTACTGTGCGTTTTTCAGACGTAAAAGGTCCTAACTTCACTGTTTGCGATCGGTTTTCCAAGAAAGAGGAGAACCAAGATAAATCGCTTTCTGCGACTCTGGCTACTTCAGCAAGCTGAGTCAGTAACAGATTGTGGTCTACAGTGTCGAAAGCTGCACTTAGGTCCAACAGAACCAGGAGACAAGATTCTCCTTCGTCTGCGGCCTTGAGAACATCGCCCCATACTTTCAGCAATGCTGTTTCCGTCCCATGTCCGGGACGGAAGCCTGATTGCAATGGGTCAAGTAGCTTATAGGTATCTAGATGCAGTTGCAGCTGTTGTACCACTACTTTTTCCATTATCTTAGAGAGTACGTTGAGGCTTGTTATGGGACGGCGATGGAGTGGGTCCTTAGGGTCCAGGGAGGGTTTCTTCAGGATGGGTTGGATTATACCCTCTTTCAACTGTGAGGGCACTATGCCCTCCAAGAAAGACTGGTTGATAAGCTGCGTGATGGGAGGAGCCAGGATGTAGGCGCATTCCTTCAGCAGTTTTGTGGGGATAATGTCATTTGGCGCTGCGCCATTGCGCAGAGTACAAATGACATTCTTAGTGGTCTCGATGGAGATGGGTTCCAGGGTGAACTTACCTGATATCGGAGAATTATTATGGGTGCTGTGTGAGAGGCTGCGGGGGGGGCTGGGGGGAGAATTGTTTTGCTGAATGCTTTCACGGATTGCCTCAATTTTATTAATGAAGCAATCCGATAGCTCATTGCAAAATTCTTGTGTGTCCGAACTGGGGGCTTCAATGCATCCTGGCTTCATGGTCTGGGTGACCATCTTGAAGAGTTCGCGGGGGCGGTTTAGGGCACCGTTGATAGCCTCCGAAAAATAATTTTTCTTGGCTTGGAAAATTCCTTTGTGGTATTTTCTTGTAGTCGCCTTGTAGATGGATAGGTTTAGCTTTGAAGAACATCTTTTCCAGGCAGATTCTGCCCTTCTGCGTTCTTGCTTCAGTAACGACAGCTGGTTGTTAAACCAGCTGCTGTTGTTTTTCCGAATGCGGGTTATTCGTTTCGGCGCTACCAAGTCGGCTGACTGTAGCATGGCCGAATTTATGGCTTCCAATGTTTCAACGGCCGTTTGATGCGGCTGAGTTGTTTCTATTTTTTTCCTTAAAGTCGTTTTGAAGAGTTCCGAGTGGAGCTTCTTCTGACATCTAGTCCAGTGTGCTGTCACTGGATTTGATGTTTTTGTTGCAGGGGGGATGGTGGAAATACTGAATATAATTGCATGGTGGTCTGTCCATGGCAATTTTTCATTTTCCCAAATTTTTATTTCCAGCGCTTGTCTGAAAATAAGATCGAGTGTGTGACCTGAAGCATGTGTAGGCCCACATACTAATTGCTGCAATCCTAATCCTTCCAGGTGGTCAATACAGGCGTCAGCAATGGGGTCTTGTGAGGAGTTGGCCCAGAGATTGAAATCCCCTAGCAGCAAAAGTTGTTTGCTGTTGAGGGTATAAGTGGAGAAGAAATCCGTCCAAGATGATAGCAGCTGCGATTTTGTGCCGGGAGGCCTATAGCTGAGCAGAATGTGGACGGTCTCCTTTGAATTTGCTTGCAGTTGCAGAGTAAGGGTTTCCATGAATGGAAGAGGGTTTTGGCGGACTGGTTTGGTGATCGTAAGATGAGTCTTGTGGATCACCGCCAGGCCGCCTCCTCTTTGCCCTATTCTGTTTTCCGTTATAATACGGTAATTTTCTGGCACCAGTTCTCCTAGAATGGTGTTACAGTCGGCTGTGAGCCAGCTTTCTGTAATAAAGAGACAGTCTAAATCATTTTGTTGAATGAAGTCACGGATTTCTAGTCGATGTTTTACTGCCGATCTTGTGTTAATCAGAGCACATGATATGTGCTTGAGCTGGGGTAAATGGCTGAAACGTCTGACAGTCGATCGATGATCGATTCTCAAAAGTCGCTCAGTTCTTAGGGCATTTTTGGTGATGGCTGGCAGTATTGCGGCGAATTGCCTTAAACTCCAAATGGTTTCGGCCGAATATTGCCGACCTGCCATAATCGCCAATACACCGTGGGGGGGGGGGGGGGAGAGGGGAAATTGGCTTGGTCCAGAGGAAGGCAAAAAAACCCTGGCGGTGCTAGGCCAATATGCTCCGGTAGGGAAAAAAATTCCTTCCTGACCCCTATAAAAGGCGATCGGTTAACCCCTGGATCAAGCTTCTATTCGTTCACGAGACAAGGGGGGGCTGGGGATGAGAGGGGGAACGTGTTGCTGGTCTGGTAGGATGGCTGCCTGCTCAGGCAGTGGGATGAGGGCTGAACAGATAGGGTGTATTCCGAATGATCTAGGGGCTGAGAGGGCGAAAACAAGGACAGATGGCTGTCCTTCTGGGGTGAGGGGGGGTTTCCCAGAGGCTGGGTGAAGTTTGCAGGGCGTGGGGAGCCGCGCGCCGTTAGGCCGCAAGTGAAGCCGCGGTCTTTCCTAAACCGCGGCCCCGCGATTCAGGTCGGCCTGGCGCGGTGCTTTCAAAAAAATGCCCCCGAACGTCGGAATTGCCGCGGGGAGGTTACAGGAGGGGGCCCCTAGTGAGGATGGAGGTGTGGGAGTGCGGGGCACCGAGGAAAGGAGCCAAAAGGAGCAAGGGGGATCCGTGATTGCTGCGGCTTTATCCTGAAAAGGACGGCCGTCAGCAGCTTCAGTGGAGGGCTCTTACCTTCAGGAGAGCCAAGGAGCTGGGCTAGAGGAGTGCTCGGACTGGGTTACAGGATTTTCCAGGCTGGAGCTGGAGAGAAGACCGGGCTAGCAGGGCTGGGAGGGACTCTGCCTGTCTGCCTCCTATGCCTGCCTGGAGCTATGACTCACACGCTCCTACTCCTAGGAGACGTGCGCCGCTGTAGCTCCTGTAGCTAATCCGTCTGCCTCACTGGCTAGCTAGGGACTCGATGTGAAAGTGTAGGAATTGGGGTGATCTGAGGTGTAATGGTGCTGGAATCGGGGTGATCTGAGGTGTGTGGAGATGCAGGACTTGGCTGATCTCTCACTGTCTCACTGTATCTCACTGTCTCTCACTGTCTCACTGTCTCTCACTGTCTCTCACTGTCTCACTGTATCACTATCTCTCACTGTCTCTCACTGTCTCACTATCTGTCAATGTCTCACTATCTCTCACTGTCTCTCATTCCTCACTATCTCTCACTGTTTTTCACTGTCTCACTATCTCTCACTGTCTCAATATCTCTCACTGTATCTCACTGTCTCTCACTGTTTCACTATCTATCACTGTCTCTCACTGTCACACTATCTCTCACTGTCGCTCACTGTCTCTAACTATTTCACTGTCTCTCACTATCTCTTACTGTCTCTCACTGTCTTTCACTATCTCTCACTATCTTACTATCTCTCACTGTCTTACTATCTCTCACTGTCTCTCACTGTCTCACTATCCCTTACTGTCTCTCACTGTCACACTATCTATCACTGTCTCTCACTATCTCTCACTATCTTACAATCTCTCACTGTCTCACTATCTCTCACTGTCTCACTATCTCACTGTATCTCACTGTCTCACTATCTCTCACTATCTCTCACTGTCTCACTGTATCTCACTGTCTCTCACTGTCTCACTATCTATCACTGTCTCTCACTGTCACACTATCTCTCACTGTCGCTCACTGTCTCTAACTATTTCACTGTCTCTCACTATCTCTCACTTTCTCTCACTGTCTTACTGTATTTCACTGTCTTACTGTCTCTCACTGTCTCACTATCTCTCACTGTCTTTCACTGTCACACTATCTCTCACTATCTCTCACTGTTCTACTATCTCTCACTGTCACACTATCTCTCACTGTCGCTCACTGTCTCACTATCTCTCACTGTCTCACTATCTCTCACTGTCTCTCACTGTCACACTATCTCTCACTGTCGCTCACTGTCTCTCACTGTCTCACTATCTCTCACTGTCTCTCACTGTCTCACTATCTCTCACTGTCTCACTATCTCTCACTGTCTCTCACTGTCTTACTCTATCATTATCTCTCACTGTCTCTCACTATCTCACTGTCTCACTATCTCTCACTGTCTCACTATCTCTCACTGTTCTACTATCTCTCACTGTTACACTATCTCTCACTGTCGCTCACTGTCTCACTATCTCTCACTGTCTCACTATCTCTCACTGTCTCTCACTGTCACACTATCTCTCACTGTCGCTCACTGTCTCTCACTGTCTTCACTATCTCTCACTGTCTCTCACTGTCTCACTATCTCTCACTTTCTCACTATCTCTCACTGTCTCACTATCTCTCACTTTCTCACTATCTCTCACTGTCTCTCACTGTCTCACTATCTCTCACTTTCTCACTATCTCTCACTGTCTCTCACTGTCTTACTCTATCATTATCTCTCACTGTCTCTCACTATCTCACTGTCTCACTATCTCTCACTGTCTCACTGTCTCTCACTATCTCTCACTGTCTCTCACTGTCTCACTATCTCTCACTGTCTCACTATCTCTCAGTGTCTCACTATCTGTCACTGTCTCTCGCTGTCTCACTATCTCTCAAGCCCCGTACACACGGCCAAGTTTCTCGGCAGAATCCAGCGAGAAGCTCGCTGGGAGACGTATTCTGCCGAGAAAACCGGTCGTGTACACTTTCGTCGAGCAAACCGTCTCTATAGGGTCTCTATTTTCTGGACGGGAGTCGAATTTGGCTCGACGAGGTTTTCGACGGGCTGTTTTCCCGACGAGAAGCTCGATCGCGTGTATGCTAAGAAAACCCGTGCATGCTCAGATAAAAGTAGGAGACTGGAGCACATCCTTGGTAAAAGTAGCGTTTGGAATGGAGATAGCACGTTCGTCACGCTGCCAACATTATTGCATCGTTTAATAGCAGCGCTTTGAAAAAAATATTAGAATGGCACAAAACAGGACCAGTGTTTTTTAAATTTGCTGTTGATATTCCCACAGAGTTCTGACATAGTTTGTGAAACAACTAGATGATTAGAAATGAAAAAAAAAGGAAAAAATGAAGATCACAGTATTTGAAATACAGGACAAAAACAAAAAATAATGAGATCTGATTTTTTTTTTTTTGTCCTGTATTTCAAATCCTGATCTTCATTTTTACCTTTTTTTTTCATTTCTAATCATCTAGTTCAGGGGTGTCAAACTGGTGGCCCTCCAGCTGTTGCAGAACTACAAGTCCCATCATGCCTCTGCGTGCAGGAGTCATTCTTGTAATTGTCAGTCTTGCAATGTCTCATGGGACTTGTAGTTCTGTAACAGCTGGAGGGCCGCCAGTTTGACACCTGTGATCTAGTTGTATTTGGGTGTCAAGTTACCCCCCACTGAAACATTATTGTTTGGTCTTATCTCATCTGTCCCTTTCTAATTACACCTTTAAAATTATTAAAAAACATAACCTGCCTTCTCACAAGCTACATTATTTTTTGGAGTAAAAACACATAGATAAGTATTAACTGTAAACTCAAAAAATCACCATTTATTTTGGTTAATGATTAGAACTCCAAAAACAAAAAAGGCAGCACTGGATAGCTTGCTGCCATTTGTGCACAGACAGGTGGGGCGTCATGTGACTGCTTAGCAGTTGGATTCAAAAATTGGAAGTTGAGATGCTCATCCAGGAAGGAACGTGTCAAGGTCTTGGACTCCCAGAGGTCAGAAACTGGAGCAGGGCAGGCAGATGTCACAAAGTTGTGGTACTACAGCAGACTGTCCTCTGGTACACCACCTGGAAGGAAGGGAGTCATCTTTTGGATTTTCGCAAGACCTTCCTTGGTGGATTCCCTGCAGCCTGCTCTCTGACCCTCTCTGCAGCCTTCTCAGCAGCCTTCCTATTCTGCCTGGCTGGAGGCGGGGCCACGGAGGCAGTACTCATGCCAGGAGGAGGAGTAGCAGAACGTGGTAGAGGAGGAGAAGAAGAAGAATCAAGAGGAGGAGGAGAACAAGAAGGAGGAGGGGGAGGAGAAGGAAAAGCAAAAGAAGAAGGTGAAGAACGAGTAGGGGAAGCAGTAGGGGCAGGAGAAGAACGAGTAGGGGAAGCAGTAGGGGCAGGAGAAGAACGAGTAGGGGAAGCAGTAGGGGCAGGAGAAGAACGAGTAGGGGAAGCCAGGGCCGGTACAAGGGGTGGGCGGAAGGAGCGGGTGCCCTGGGCGGAGCATTTTATTGTAGCAAGGGGGGCGCAGTGTACGGTTAAACTTTCCAGTCAACAAGTGACTGACTACCGCTGTTTGACTCGGAGCTTGCCCAGTTGCCTGTCAGTTAAATAAAGAGCAGTGCCGCAATGCCTCGTCTTCTCTTCTGATACCGCGTCACCCACTGAACTGAGTGACATGCCCGAGAGGAGCAGGAGAACGTTGTGATGCTGCTTGTTTTCTCCTCCTTCCATCTGGCTCATGCAGAGCCAGCTCCGCCCACTAGTATGCATGCAGAGTCACGAGTGAGGGGCAGCAGGTCTGAAGGATTATAGGAGAAGTGAATGCCCATGGAGCGGAAGAATTAAGGTGCTGCAATCTGTCTGTCTCTCTCTCTCATTGCACGGTGTACCCCCCCCCCCCTCTCTCTCTCTGCCTTTCCCTGTGTTTCTTTCACTCCTGCCTGGTATTCTCTCTCTCTCAAAGCAAACTCACTTTTTCTAATATAAATGGCCTGCAGAGCATTGCACTCTCTTTCACAAACTATTGCAGCCCCCCTCCCTCTCTTTCACACACACACACACACACACACACACACACACACACACACACACACACACACACACACACACACCATTGTACCCCCCCCTCTCTCTCTCTCTCTCTCTCACACACACACACACCATTGCAGCCTCTCTCTCTCTCTCTCTCTCTCTCACACACACCATTGCAGTCTCTCTCTCTCTCTCTCTCTCTCTCTCTCACACACACCATTGCAGCCTCTCTCTCTCTCTCTCTCTCTCTCACACACACCATTGCAGTCTCTCTCTCTCTCTCTCTCTCTCTCTCTCTCTCTCACACACACCATTGCAGTCTCTCTCTCTCTCTCTCTCTCTCTCTCTCTCTCTCTCTCTCTCTCTCTCTCTCTCTCTCTCTCTCTCTCTCTCTCTCTCACACACACACACACACACACACACACCATTTCATCCCCTCTCTCTTAGAAAAAAGTTAACTTATTTATTATAATAATATAAAAAAAGGAACACATTTATTATAATAATGAACATTTTTTGCAGCAAAAAAAAAATGCCCATTTATAAAAAAAAATTGCCTGCAGAGCTTTGCCCCCCTCTCTGTTGTGGATTTCTTTATTTAAAAAAAAAGGTTTAACGTATGTATTATGATAATAAATAGTGAATGCATTTAATAAATTAACTTTTTTTTGCAGGTAAAAAAAAAAAGTGCATTTATAATTTTTTGTTTTGCCTGCAGAGCATCTCTCTTTTTTTTCTCTCTGCAATTATGGGCACAGTGGTAGGCTGCATTTGATGTGCACTGGTGAGACTGCATTGATCTAGCAGCTGTTTGTTCTGTCAAGAAAGGTGAACTTACACTTTAACCATTTGCAGACCCGCCACAGACGCCATACATATACTGCGACGAAGCTACAGTATTTTACTGTTGTATTGTTTTAAAGCGGAGGTTCACCCAAAATTGAAAATCTCCGTTCCGAAACCCCCCCCCCTCCGGTGTCACATTAGACACCTTTCAGGGGGAAGGGGTGTAGATACCTGTATAAAACAGGTATTTGCACCACTTCCTGGTATAGACTCATGCGGGAGTCCGACCCCTCCACGTCACCACTCCCTTTGTGTTCTGGGAAACACTCGCTGCAGCGCGACTCACGTATGCGCAGTAGGGAATCAGCTCGGCTTCAGCTGCTGTATCTGCTGGATTTTTTCAGGTGAACCCCCGCTTTAAGTGTTTTCTGGTTTTGAAAGGACACTTACTCTTTCTTCATAACGGGGGGGGGGGGGGCGCAGTTTGCCATCTTCGCCCTGGGCACCAGATGGCCTTGTCCCAGCACTGGGGGAAGCAGTAGGGGCAGGAGAAGAATGAGTAGGGGAAGCAGTAGGGGCAGGAGAAGAACGAGTAGGGGAAGCAGTAGGGGCAGGAGAAGAATGAGTAGGGGAAGCAGTAGGAGCAGGAGAAGAACGAGTAGGGGAAGCAGTAGGGGCAGGAGAAGAAGAAGAAGGAGCAGGAGGAGGAGGAGAAGAAGGAGGAGGCTGTGAGCGAGCTGTTCTTCGTTAATGGCGATGTGAACAGAGCACCGTCTCCTCAGTGAGACGACCCCTCACCGCCTTATTGGCTAAGGTGACGAGGAGTCCCTCAAAGAGGAGACGCTGGTCCTCACTCATGTGGTCCATTTTGGCCAGAATAAAGGTCAAAAAGCCCTCCTGAGAGGTGGCAGGCTGCTGGAGGCTGGCCTGTGCCCAGGGCCGGACTGGGAATAAAAACGCGAATTATTTCCTACCAGAAGGCCAGTGAGGCCTCACGAACCATCATATCTTTAGTGTTATAGCCTTGTGTGAAAGGGGTCGGATATAAAGGTGGGCCCCAGAGACCACACTTCTGCATTCCCCTTTACATCAGGTGACCAGAGACCACCTGAAGGCGTATTGGAGGCACAATATTGTATTGACTGACTGGCCTGGCGGTGCTGTCACCTCCTTTCGGGTGCAGTACTGCTACTAGTTTCCTCTCCAGCCCAGCCACCTCCTCCGAGCAACTTGGGCCTGCCACCTCAGAGGAGGGGACTCCAAGCCACTTGGGCCTGCAACCAGAGGCTCAGAGGAGGGGGGGGCTCCGGGAGGGGGGGAACAGGAGGTAAACTGGCCCCTGCCACCTATGGGGAGGGGACCTCTGTGCCACTCACCCTGCCCAGGGGGGCAGGAGGTCCTCCTGCCAGAGGGGGAACAGGAGGTGGTACTTTCCAGAGGGGGGGATGTACTGTGGGGAGGGGACTCCTGCTGGCTGAGAGGGGGGGCAGGAGGTGTCCTCCTGTGTATTAAAAAAAGGGACAGAGGGGGGACAGGAGGTTTTACTTGCAGAGGGGGGGACAGGAGGTTGGGGGGGGCAGGAGGTTCTGTGGAGGGGGGAACAAAATCACACACAATTTGCAGAGGGGGGGATCAGCTGTGGGGAGGGGACATGACTGTGGAGAGGGGACATGCAAAGAGGGGGGGCTGTGCAGGGGGGCAGGAGGTTGTCAAGAAATTGAGAGGGGGGGCAGGAGGTTAGCCAATCAGAGGGGGGACAGGAGGTTGTGGGGAGGGGACTGAGAGGGGGGGATAGGAGGTCCTGTGGGGAGGGGACAGGAGGTCAGAGGCTGTGGAGAGGGGACAGTTTGCAGAGGGGGGGCAGGAGGTATAGGGGGGGCAGGAGGTTTTTAACCGGGGCAGGAGGTCTTCAGAGGGGGGGCAGGAGGTCTTGTGGAGGGGGGAAAACTTAAGGGGGGACAGGAGGTGCACCAATAGAGGGGGACAGGAGGTAATACATTATTTAGAGGGGGAACAGGAGGTATTGGGGAGGGGACAGGTAGATATAATATAAATTGAAAAAAAATACTCAGAGGGGGGGACAGAGGTAAAGAGAGGGGGAAAGGAGTCTTACTTCAGAAGAGGGGGGCAGGACGTTGTGGAGAGGGGACATTTTGAAATGTACACCTATATCCACTTAGTGTCGGGAGGGGGGGGGAGGAGTTGTAGGGAGGGGATGTAGGAAGACTTTTACCCCTCCCTCTATTTTTTTCCCTCTCTCGGGTCTTGCGTGTGCTGTCACTAAATAATGGTGGGTGGGCCAGGCAGCCGGCCCACCGGGATTATTAGTCCCTCCTGTGCCTCGCGAACACATTATCCCTTGCGCCCTTCTGGGTTGAATGATATACAAATATTTATTTAAGCTGGCCCCTGCCAGAATGCCCTCCTCCTGCCTGGTATACCTCCTGCTGGCTGATGTCCTCCTGTGTATTAAAAAAAGGGACTTTACTTTTGGGTTCCAATATACACTTTTTAATTCACTTAGTATTAACCTCTTCTCTTCTTAATGCACCAATATAATACATTATTTAGATTTTTTTATAAATTGAAAAAAAATACACCCTTTTTTTTTTTTTAGTGTTTGTACTTTTCTTTCTCCTTGCTTTCTTATCAAATATTTATTTAAGCAGAATATAAACTCTCTTAGTATTAGGATTTTTTTCACCCTTTTTTTTTTTTCTTTCTTTCTCCTTGCCTCTCCTCTACTTGTGTTCTATCTCCCACACACTCCCCCCCCTCCCCTTCTCCACAATTCTTCTTCCATCTACCCCCGGGGACTGTACTCCTGAGGTCCTAGAGGTACAATAGGTGAAATATAGTTTGGGAGCCCACCCGATAGAAGATGAGTTTAGGATCTTGAAATACCCATATTATCCATACTATAACCAACGTAGATTAACTTAATACACTGAGACCATTTTTGCACATTTTTGTATGTTAATGTATATATGTATTCTGTGTCCTTCTGTTTGTTTTTGTATGTTTCCTAAAAAATGTTTTTAGAAATATAAAAAAAAAAAAAAAAATTAACCTCAACATTAGTGGCCACTACTGACTAATGATATGTAAAACACATTTAGCTAGTCCTTTTTTCACCTTTAAACATCTTAACATCTATTTAGCAAAATTTAAACCACACACACACACACATTTGCACATTGAAAGTACTATACCTGGCTCCAGACAGCCAAATCTGGCTCTTCCTCCAGGATGGAAGGCTGCTGAGAGGGCTCTACCGGAGGAGCATCAGGTTGGCTGGAGGGAAGGCTGGGGGGAAGGCTGGACCTCCCTCTGTCTTCTGGGGGGAAGGCTGGAAACTGACGGCCTTACTTCCAAGTGGTCATCCAGAAAGGACAGTCTGTTGTAGTACCACAACTTTGGTACAAAGGGGGGGGGGGGGCTGCCACAGAAAGAAAAAGAGAGAGAGAGAGAGAAATATACATATATATCTTTTTTTTTAAAGGGTGGTTGCCATCTGGGGCCCTGGGGACCTCTGGGCCCTTTAATCATCTTTTTTTTTTTTTTATAAAAATTAATTAGAAAAAAAGGGGGCTTTCAATCCAGGACCTATGGGCCCTTTAATAAATTTAAAAAAAGGTAAAAATAAATATATAATAAAAAAAATATGTATATTAACCACTTAAGGACCGCCTACTGCACATTTACGTCGGCAGAATGGCACGGCTGGGCACATCAACGTACGTTGATTTTAGTACCCAGCCGTGGGTCGCGGGCGCGCGCCCGCGACCCGGTCCGAAGCTCCAGGACCGGGACCGCGGGATTCGCGGACCCGATCGCCGCTGGAGTGCGGCGATCCGTCCCTGGAGCAGAAGAACGGGGAGAGCCGTGTGTACACACGGCTTCCCCGTGCTTCTCTGTGGCCGTAGCATCGATCGCGTCATCCCTGTAATAGGGGGACGCGATCGATGACGTCACAACACATCCCCTACAGCGCCACCTGTGGTTAACTCCCAAACTGCAACTGTCATTTCCACAGTAAACAATGCAATTTAAATGCATTTTTTGCTGTGAAAATGACAATTGTCCCAAAAATTTGTCAAAATTGTCCGAAGTGTCCGCCATATTGTCGCAGTCACGAAAAAAATCGCTGATCGTCGCTATTAGTAGTAAAAAAAAAAAATTAATAAAAATGCAATAAAACTATCCCTTATTTTGTAAACGCTATAAATTTTGCGAAAACCAACCGATAAACGCTTATTGCGATCTTTTTTACCAAAAATACGTAGAAGAATACGTATCGGCCTAAACTGAGGAAAAAAAATGTTTTTTTATATATTTTTGGGGGATATTTATTATAGCAAAAAGTAAAAAATATTGCATTTTTTTTAAAATTGTCGCTTTATTTTTGTTTATAGCGCAAAAAATAAAAACCGCAGAGGTGATCAAATACCACCAAAAGAAAGCTCTATTTGTGGGGAAAAAAGGACGCCAATTTTGTTTGGGAGCCACGTCGCACGACCGCGCAATTGTCAGTTAAAACGACGCAGTGCCGAATCGCAAAAAGGGGCAAGGTCCTTTACCTGCATTTTGGTCCAGGTCTTAAGTGGTTAAAAAAGGGGCTTTGACACATGAGGAATTAAAATAATATAAAAAAATGAGAAACATTTTAATAAAAAAAGGAGGGTTGGCATCTGGGGGCCCTGGGGACCTCTGGGACCCTGGGGAACTCCAGACCCGTAAAAATAAATTGGCCCTTTAATAAAAAATAAAAGAAAAATATATTAAAAAAATATATGTTTTGATAAAAAAATAAAAAATAAATGTGGGCTTCCATCCAGGGCCCTAGGGACCCCCGGGTCCCTTACAGGTGTACTGCCTGTACCCCCCTGATGGCGGCCCTGCTCTGCTGTCCCAAGTTCAGAGCCTACCTACACGCCTTTCGTTCAATCGTCTTCCTTCCGCACCCCTGCCAGACGTACGACACGTGTGTTCGAGCATTACATACACTCCGCACACGTCTTCCGCCCATGATTATGAATTCAATGTTTCCCCGCCCCTTCTCTTTCGTCGTGCAAACGACAAGGAGGAATTTGCATATCGTGTTGGTCAGTTCATAGGAAAAAGATGACCAGTTGTGTGTAATGAGGCCTAGATCCCTTCACTCATTTGTGGATGAAACGTTAGAAACTATCTAGTTTGGGCAAGACTTAAAAGCGACCATTTTCAACATGTATTAAACCACGTATTTTACAAATACATCTGTGAAAAATGACCTTGCCCCAACACCATACTTTGAGCAAAATGCTGTGTCTAAACGCGGTTAGGTACGACAGCACTATAGGTGGCCATTTCATCAAATGTTTATTGTAACTTTCTCCTAGGTTATCATATTTAAGTAGCCCACCAACTCATCCCATCACTAATAAACGTAGTTACATACCGTCGTCGTATCAGATCGTTGTCTCCGCCGTCTTCCGCCAACTGGGAACGCAACTTTCACTTCACGTGGTATCCCTTTATAGACGCGCATGTGCGACGCAACGCACGTCTCCCCACCCCTGACGTTCGGTGTCGTCCTTTCCCCGCCCCTTTCATTATTTCTCCTAGGTTATCATATAAGTAGGTCACCAACTTATCCCATCACTAATAAACTTTAAAATGTAGTTACATACCGTTGTTGAACCCGAGCGTTCTCTCCGCCGTCTTCCACAAACTGGGAACGCCCCTTTCACTCACGTGGTATCCCTTTTTTCGCGCGCATGTGTGACGTTCCGCACGTTTCCCCATCCCTGACGTTCAGTGTAGTCCTTTCCCCGCCCCTTATCCTTCATTTTTTTTTATCGGGGAGCACATGCCTAAAAACATGGACGCACAACAGGCAGGCCGGGCGGGAGAGAGCTCAAGGAGAAGAATTTTTAAGGCCAGCAATATGACCTTCCAGGAGATGGTGGAGCTTGTCCTCATATTTGAAAGGGAGGACTATGATGGGAGACGTGGACCTTACAAGTACCCGAATAAGGTCAAGGCCGAAATTATGGAGAAGGTGGTTAGGAGTCTCCATCAAAAATGTGGGGTGCGGGTACCAAGATGGCCGTGAGGGGGGGGCGTGTCCGGCCAGAGAAGGAGATGGACACCTAGCTTTGCAGCTCGTCAGCCAGGGGACACTAACTAACGCCATTGCCGCACAACCACTGCAATTTTCGCCCATCCTAGCTCCACGGACCCCGGAGAACAAGATGAGCTCCTCCAGGAAGCGAAACACGGAGCACCAGCCTCTCAAACTGACCGAATTCGCCTACAAGCCGTGTCACACAAGATGGCGCTGACCAGGCCGCGCAGCGCGGCTCCTACACGGACCTCCCGGACGATCGATCGGAGGATCATCGCCAAGCAGGTACCTCAGACCAGCTCCCTGACCCACAGGAGGGTGATATGTTCCCCTCCAGCCCTGCGAAAGCTAGAATGAGGATGGACGCGCTGCCGCAGCGGACGCCGCGGCAGCAAATCGAGGCCCAGGCTTTAGGCCCCCTCCTATCCAGCAAGGCCCTGCACTCCTCCATGGCCTCCTTCCCCACAGCAGGCCAACCAGTGCTGGACACTACCCTAAAAGACATGTTAATGTCGCTGCAGACATCCCTCATGACTGACCTTGCCTCTCTATTCACTAAGATCACCTCAGATGTACAAGCCTTGGACACCAGAGTAGTCAACGTTGAGGAGGGCATTACAGAATGCACAGCCAAAGTGAATGAGGTCATTGACTACTTTGGGGATCTCGAAGACGAACAGTTATGGATGCGCGCCAAGCTGGCCGATTTAGAGGACAGATCCCGCAGGAACAACGTTAAACTGAGAGGGGTGTCTGAAAACATTGCACCTGGGGACCTGCCACGCTATGCCATGGAGCTAATACACCTTATTGTGCCCGAAGCATCCCCGCAGGAGGTGGTCATTGATAGGATCCACAGAATAGCCAAACCATCCCACCTGGCAGCTTCTGTCCCGAGAGATGTCCTGATGAGGGTTCACTTTTACCACATTAAGGAACGATTGATGATGGGGGTCAAAGCCAAATCCCCCCTACCTGCACCTTTTGCTGACATACAATTTTATCCGGATCTCTCCAAATACACCCTTCAGCTCCACAGACAACTAAGCCCAGTCACTAAAGCTCTTCAAAACCACAAAGTGCAATATAAGTGGAGATACCCGGCTACCCTCCTTATTGTGAGGAATGGGCAGACACACATGATCACTGAGCTAACTAAGGGTCTACACCTTCTCCACAACTGGGGGATACTGGTGGAACCACCCCAGGCTGCCCAACATGAGAAGAGAGTATCCACCACCCGTAGAAACCTGGATCCCAACCACGCTTGAAAAACGTGTGCGCTACCACAAGAGGCGGCCAAACGACAGTATCTCAGTTCCCCTGGGCCCTGACACCTGTTACCTTTGATTCTTTGCTCTCCCGGATTACTAACTGCTCAATACCCCCACCTGGAGGATATAGAAGTGTTTTCACCTCCCTCCACGAGTTGATGACTCTTTTTGCTCTTGTTTTGCTTTGTTTTTTATTCTTTTTTATTTCTATTTTTATTTTTTTTCCTGTTGTAGCTAAACCTGCAGTACCGCTCTAACTACAGCCGCTGCTTCACTCGATCCTAGGCTTCTGGACTGCACCTTGTCGAGTCTGTTTCTACTGCCGAGACCCCACCAGATCGATTGTCACCACCGAACTGTAAGTGTTATCTCGCACTGCACCCTAACCTACCGAACACAAGATGCCATTCTCAATTCTATCGCTTAACGCGAACGGCCTAAACCATCCGGCCAAACGCCACTCACTATGGAAAACCGCTAAGACTCTCCACAGTGACATCATATGTATTCAGGAAACGCATTTGACACCACCTGATCTACACCTCTGTTCCCACCGTCTGTTTCCACACGTGTTCCATGCCCCCCATTCCACCAAGTCTAGAGGTGTTATGATTGCATTTAAAGACTCATTGGATTTCCACTTCTCAGCATCTATTGCGGACCCGGATGGGTGCTTTCTGATCTTGGTTTTCACCACCAACCAAGTCACCTACACCCTGGTGAATATTTATGCCCCCAACATACGTCAATTGAAGTTCTTCCGCAAAGTACTTGACACCGTCAAGTCTGTTCAAAAAGGACAGTTGATCGTATGCGGAGACTTCAACCTAGTCCCGGACATCCTTTTGGACTCCACCTCTACAGCAAAGAGGCGAGGATCGCCCCTTAAAACTCTCCTTGCAAAAAATGACCTATTTGATATTTGGCGCTGTCAACATGGCTCTGAGAAGGACTTCACCTTTTTCTCTTCTAGACACCGCACATATTCTAGAATAGACCTTTTCTTGTCTGACAAATGGCTTTTACAGAAGGTATGCATGTCTAAGATTCACACCACAACATGGTCAGACCACGCCCCTATTTCAATATTAATTGAAGATTCTAACATGCAACGAAACACATTCCTTTGGAGAGCTAACAACTACTTACTCCAAAGTGATTTTTTCAGGGTAAACGCTGGCTCCGTGTCTGACCCTGCGGTGGTGTGGAGTGCCCACAAAGCGTACATGCGGGGACAGTTGATATCCCTAAGCTCACGCCATAAGAGAGAGAGAACGCAACGTATAGACAACCTGACGGCTCAGATAGCGACATTAGAGACATTCCACAAGACAAACCCCACAGACACACAGATGAAACTCCTACTGTCACTCAGACAGGAATTAAAAACCTTGCTCCTCCATTCCTACGAGTTCCTCCAGAGGAAACTCAAAGCGTCCTCGTACTCTACCTCCAACAAAGCAGGGAAAAAATTAGCACAACGCATAAAAGGCAGGCGGACCAAAACTAAGATACACCAACTCCTCCACCCCCACACGAACCTCCCCCTAACAAACCCACAGGACATAGCTGATGCATTCAGTACTTATTATGGTGACCTGTATAACCTGAACCGAGACTCCAACACCTCGCAACCCACACAAACAGACATTGACCACTTTCTCCAGGCCGTTGATCTCCCTTCCTTGTCTGTACAACACCTAGAAATGCTCAATGCCCCGATCACCACTCAAGAAGTTAGTAGAGCAATAGACTCCCTGCCCAGTGGTAAAGCCCCTGGCCCGGACGGTCTGACAGGAGAATACTACAAACAGTTCTCCTCCGACCTTGCACCTCACCTTACCGCTGTGTTCAATAATGCTGCCACCTCTGCCTCCTTTCCGACTGAATATTTAAAGGCACTGATCATAACCCTACCGAAGCCAGGAAAGGACCCAAACGCTCCTCAAAATTTCCGCCCGATCTCCCTCCTTAACCTCGACCTTAAAATTTATGCCAAGACCATAGCCACACGACTGATTGAAATCATGCCAGAACTCATCCATAAGGACCAAACAGGTTTTACGAAAGGCAGGCAAGCGTCCGATGCTACCAGGAGAATGCTTAACCTGATCCACCACGCGGAATCCACCGGAACGCCTTCTCTGCTCCTGTCTTTGGACGCAGAGAAGGCGTTCGACAGGGTTCACTGGACGTACCTTGAAGCTGTCCTCCATAAATTTGGCTTCAAGGGCCTAATCCGAAACGCCATCTTGGCACTATACACCAACCCTTCGGCCCAAGTATTTACTGAAGGCATGCTCTCCTGCCCTTTCCCCATAACAAATGGCACACGCCAGGGGTGCCCCCTATCCCCACTGATCTTCAACATGCTCATGGAACCCCTGGCTGCCCATGTCCGCTCCTGTAGCACCATCTCAGGCCTCCAAATTGGCTCCCAATCCCACAAAATCAGCTTATTCGCGGACGATGTCATCCTTATTCTCACCAACCCCACCTCCTCCCTGGCGGAAGTACAAAAACTATTACATTGGTTCAGCTCGGTATCCTACTACAAGGTGAACACAACTAAGTCGTTCATACTAGACATTAACATTGATGCCACAACTAGAAATCTCCTTCAACTCCAACACCCATTCGCATGGGCTCACAAAGACATTTCGTACTTAGGCACTCAATTACCGAGAACACTCAAAAATCTCTACCCCTGCAACTTCCTACCACTTCTACAAACCATCCAAAAGACCTCCCAATCTATAGCGAAACTGGAGCTTTCTTGGTCAGGAAGACTAGCAGCCTTTAAAATGATGTGCCTGCCCCAAATCTTATACTTATTTAGGACCCTCCCCATCCCACTTCCTACCTCTTTCTTCAAATCTCTCCAAACACTGTATAACAAATACCTATGAAACGGGAAGAGACCTAGATGCGCTCACTCAACACTGGTCAAACATAAGCTCGTGGGGGGTACGGGGTCGATAGACTTTAGAGACTACCACACAGCAGCCATTTTAGCTCAACTACCCGGGTGGTTCCAGCCGCTCAAAAACCCAATCTGGGGTCAAATAGAAAACCACTCGCTTACCAAACCTAATCTCAAAAATTGGCTTCTGAGCACCCCCTTAGGCGCACAGGTTCCGCCATCCTTACAGCCGCCTGTTAAAGCATCAGCTCAAGCGTGGGGAAGGCTTGTCTCCCTACACGCTACTAACCCTATAGCATTTCGCCCTCCAATTCCCTTGGAATCCCTGCATTTCCTGCTACCTGACTTGCCACTTACGAGGTGGTCCCTCAAAGGGATCCACCATCTCCAAGATCTATTGCACAAAGACCGTCCCAAACCTTTCGCCCAGCTACAAACTGAATATGACCTCCCAGACTTTGACTGTTTTACCCATCTCAGAATATGCCACTGCTTAAACACCATGCCTCTTACTCTTTACTATATCCCACCCAAAACATGGGACTATCTCACCGATCCCAACTCAGAAATTAAGGGCATCTCTCACTTCTACAATATCTTACACGCCAAATCCACCTTCTCCAAACTGATCCCTCACCTCAAATGGGAATCTGACCTTTCACACACCTTTACGGAAAACCAGTGGCACCATGCCTTCAAATCTGCCTACAAGGCCACTAAATCCTCGGCCCTATGGGAACTGACTCAGAAAATTTCCCTCAGATGGTATCTCACCCCTTCAAGGTTAGCTTCATTTAGCAATAAATATCCCAACACTTGTTGGAGATGCAAAATCACCAAAGGGGACCTGTTACACATCTTTTGGAAATGCCCTGATATCACCACCTACTGGACTGACGTTTTCCAATTAATCTCCGATGTGACCAACGTCAAAGCGCCCATATCACCTGCCCTGGCAATTCTCAACCTAACCATAGATGATATCCCCCACCCTGTGAGACATTTAATCACACATATTCTCCTGGCAGCCAGGCTTAATATTGCGAGACATTGGAAGTCGGATACGACCCTTTCCGTGACACAGGTGATAGAAATTGTGACATTACACTTTAGTTACGAGACCATCACGGCAGCCAGCACAGACCGCTCTCTCAAAACTAGGGCTCTCTGGCAGCCCTGGATCGACTGGACAGAGACTGTACCCACCGTGCAACGATAGGGCACCGCACTCATCTACCATTTTTCTTGAACGAGCAGTACCCATGATGTTCACACTGTTGTCTCCTGCTCACCGTTTTTCTTTTTGGTCATTATATCGCACCAGCTATGTTTAGGTCCAACAACAACGCACAGTGGATTCTTGTTTTACATCAACTCTCCTCTCATGTGCCACTAATGTTCCCATGGTGGGTGGCACATCAGAGGGCAGGTTAAAACGTCTGTTTAAAATCCACTATGCTAAATTACGCTATGTTGTATTACCTGACGCCTTTCTTAAAGACTACGTTCACGTTTGCCAATGCCTATCTTTTGTTTTGTTCTTCAACGTCATAACACGACGTCTGCAGTTTATTTGTACTCTGTATTACCCTTGAAAACTAAATAAAATCTTTGAAAGAAAAAAATGTGGGGTGCGAAGGAGCAAGGAGTAGATCCGAAAGAGATGGTCGGACCTGAAACTGCGGGAGCCAGAGACCATGAGCAGGATCAGGAGAGTTATTAGAAAAAGTAAGTCAGTTTCATGTGTATTTTTTATTTTTTTTGTTTTTTGCGTCATGTGCTTTTTCTTGCAGGTTGTACTGTATGTATTTTTTTTTTTGGGCCCAAGAATTGGTCGGAAAAGTCGTCGTTTTTTTCGGAACGTCGACTTCTACGATCAAATATTGAACAAGTTTCATGTTGTGGGCATGATATTTGGTCGTAGGAGTCGATGTTCCGAAAGAACGACGACTTTTCCGACCAATTCTTGGGCCCAAAACATTGATCTCACAAATTTTGTGCAATTTTTTAGTTTAAAGTGAGATCAATTGTGGTATTAATGTTGATGTGTTCTTAAAGAAATTCTCCTACTGTAAAATAAGACAATATACAGCAAATGCAGAGTCTGCTCAGCAGTTGGTGACACATGTGGACTCATTTGCAGAATTGTTGGCCACAAGAATGATCCATTTATGGGTTCACACAGAGGTGAGGTGATCCAGTGTATACTTGGTTTGCCTACATGTTTCAAACTAGAACCAAGGTACAAGAAATGTAATGTTGTTTGGGAATGCCTAGAATCCTGTGTTCTGCCCAGAGGGGTTGTTCAAAACATCAATAGTCCCACAAATGGTCTAAAACAAATCAGATTCCTCTTTCAGGCCTCTTCATCTTTCCATTTTGTTCATTCTCGTAGGGCGGCATGAAGCTTCAACACAGGAGCAGCAAGGCAGCACCCAAGCCCCACCCCCGCGGGATGATGGTGATCAGCCTGCCACTACATCCGGTAAAGTAACATATTAACACAGCTTCAGCTAATCTAGATGTAGGCCTGCTAAGTTTTAATACATGGTTTGGTCACACATTTCAGGAGCTGGTGGCGGCTTGGATACCTACAGTGCTCATCTCCTCATCTCACAGGTCCAGTCCTGCAGGGATGAGATTGAGGAAATTCATCAGGCGAACAGGGAGATTCATCAGGCGCACAGGGAGATACGGCACAAAACCAAACAAGTCGAAATTAAAGCGGAGTTCCACCCAGGAAAACATCATTTGCCCAGCTAGCTTAAAAAAATTAAATTAAAAAAAATGTGAAAAAAAAATACTCACCCGAAATACCTGTTGCAATGCGGAAGTCCGTAATCTGCCTCTTCCACACCGCGGTGTCTTTTCTTCTGCTTCTTCTGCTTGTGAATGGGGCGCGCTGCTTTCTGGGAACTGTGTGTGTTCTCAGAGAGCAGCCGCCCATTCACAAGCCAGCGTGAGACTCACGCAGGCGCAGTAGGAAATGGGCAGTGAAGCCGTACGGCTTCACTGCCTGTTTCCCATAGTGTGGATGGCGGCGCGGGACCTGGATCGATCGTGGGACCGGCATCGGGGGGGCCATCAGTGCGGGCAAGTAGGACAAGGTAAGTGTCCTTATTTAAAGTCAGCAGCTACACTGTTAAAAAATTGCGGCTGGAGCACCCCTTTAAATTAAAAAATATTATTGATGTTCTGGATATGTTTTTAATCAAAAAGAAGGAAAAATATGCAAATTATGTAATTTTGTTTGTTAAAAACCTGATTGTGCAAAAAATAAAGAGATTTTGATATAGAAAAAAGAGTGTGTTGCTTTGCTTAAAATACCAATAACTGTACATGTGATTTGTGTTGATGTCATCTGGGAAATGAGAGTTGATAAGGAAAATACACTTGACACTACATGTAGAACAATATGAAAATATAGTAAACAGCGAAAATCAACACAAGCGAGCCATAAAAAGTTTTTTGCAAAGATTTTTACTTTTTTTTCAACAGAAATTAAACCACATTTGGTTGTGATGGTATGGCCCCCCTACCTATAAAGTATTGAACGTATTTGTCCCTCACTTCACGGGGACTCTGGGGGGGGCAGTCCTGGATGGCCAGCTTCAAGGCCTGGCAATGTTAGATCATTTTCAAAAAGCACAGCCTCGGGTCCAACCGGGGCAAGATATGTTGTAGATTGTCTCCTCAAAAAATTATGGGGTATGCAGCATGCAAAAATAATATAGTTTCACTTGTACTCTGCCATGTGGAGAGAAGTGAGGAAAAGGCGTAACCGGCTGGCCATTATACCGAAGGTGTTCTCCACCACTCTCCGGGCTCTGGCCAGCCGGTAGTTAATGACCCTCCTCTCTGGGGTGAGGGTCCACTGAGGGAATGGCCTCATAAGATGGGGTCCCAACGCAAACGCCTCATCAGCCAAGAAAACAAATGGCAGCCCTTCAAGATTCTGGTCATCCGGTGGCAATGACAGATCCTCCTCTTGAAGGCGAAGCGCAAACTCGGTCAGCTTGAAGGCTCCCCCATCCGAAATCCGTCCATTCATCCCGACATCCACAAAAAGGGATTCGTACTGCGCTGACACCACCGCCCATCAGCACAATACTGTTGAACCCCTTGTAATTGTATAACTGGGATCCTGAATGGGGTGGAGGCACGATGCGGACGTGCTTCCCGTCGATGGCTCCCCCGCAGTTGGGTAAGTTCCACTGCCTCTGAAAGTCCATGGCCACAGACTGCCATTCCTGTGGCGTGGACGGAAGCTGTGGAAGAAACAATTAAAATAAATTAATTATCCCCGAAACATTGCAAGCAGATTATACGAAGACATTATAAGCATTAAAATATTTCTTTGACCTAGCATATTATACCTAAATAGATTTAGTCAATTCTCACAGTAAACACGCCCTCTGATGTGCCAGTGCCCAAGTTTTGTGTGGGCCTAGATGAGTTTGGGAGTACACAAAAAAAAAAATGTACATAGATTTTTAAACCACATTTTGGAGGGGAGGGCTAGATGAGTTTGGGAGTACACCAAACAAAAAAAATGTACATAGATTTTTAAACCACATTTTGGAGGGGAGGGCTAGATGAGTTTGGGAGTACACCAACCAAAAAAAATGTACATAGATTTTTAAACCACATTTTGGAGGGGAAGGCTAGATGAGTTTGGGAGTACAAAAAAAAAAAAATGTACATAGATTTTTATACCACATTTTGGAGGGGAGGGCTAGATGAGTTTGGGAGTACAAAAAAAAATGTACATAGATTTTTAAACCACATTTTGGAGGGGAGGGCTAGATGAGTTTGGGAGTACACCAACCAAAAATAAAAATGTACATAGATTTTTAAACCACATTTTGGAGGGGAGGGGGGCGAACATTACAATGGATATAATACAATAAATTGGGAAGTGACTAGGCTAGGTGTGTTTGGGCCCAGGATAGCATGCTGGGGAGGTAAGTGAAGGGAAATAGGCATGTAGGCCAAAAAAGGGGCATCATTAAAGTTTACAGCATGCATGGGGGCAAAGGGGACATTCACAGCATATTCCAAACGGTAATTAGGGAAGGAGGAGATAACTACAATACATTTGCATACATTTTATACATAAAATGGGATATTAAAGGAGAAAACTTACCCTCATTTATTCCTCCTGCAGAACCTGGATGATAGCAGAGCAGGTATCAGGAATAATAAGGCCCAGAGCCTGGGGGGAGATGCCCGTAGAGAACTTTAAGTCCTGAAGGCTTCTCCCAGTTGCCAGATAACGTAGGGTGGCAACTAGCCTCTGCTCAGCACCAATAGCCTCCCGCATAACGGTGTCCTGCCTGGTAATATAGGGGGACACCGAGGCCAACAGGTGCTGGAAAACGGGATCCGACATCCTCAGGAAATTCCTGTAATCTTAAGGATTATTTTCCTGAAGCTCCCGCAGCAAAGGCATATGCGAGAATTGGTTCCTACGGAGCAACCAATTCCTGGTCCATGAACGCCTCCTCACCCTGTTCATGGACTCGTCATCTAGGTCTAAAAGCAATAGACCTATAGACATGGCACGCACAACACGAGCTCGCCGATGACGAGATGCCTGCAACATGGCTACAAGGTTAGAAACGAATGTCTAAACAAAATTGCACTAAACAGACCGCACTGAAGAACAGCAAGACCTATGAAGAACGACCTGAAAATCAAAAACGGGGGGACAGGACCGCAATGTAAAACAATCCGACCTGACCGCACACGCCCCGATAGCCAAGATATGAACCCACAAGTACAAACTGAACGGCAGAGATCGATCTGCAAAGCACGAAAACTGAGAAGCGCGAATCGTCACTCACCAAACTTTTACTAACACGCGTAAACACAAGATTAGCAAAAGCAGCCCCAAGGGTGGCGCCAAACCAAACGTACTTCCCGTTTATAGTGCCGTCACACGTGGTGAACGTGAGCTCGACGAGATTTGGACTTTGAACGTGTGTACGCAAAGCAAGCTCATCGAGCTTCTCGACAAGCAGAACGGGAAACTCGACGGGCGGAACGATGGGTTTAGCCCGACGAGTTTCTCGGCCGTGTGTATGGGGCCTTACTGTCTCTCACTGTCTAACTGTCTCTCACTGTCTCACTATCTCTCACTGAGACTGTGAGACTCACATTGAGACTGTGAGACAGTGAGACTGTCTCACTATCTTTCACTGTCTCTCACTGTCTCTCACTGTCTCTCACTGTCTCACTATATCTCACAGTTTCACTGTCTCTCACTGTCACACTATCTCTCACTATCTCTCACTGTCTCACTATCGCTCACTGTTTTACTATCTCTCACTGTCACTCACTGTCTCACTATCTCTCACTGTCTCACTATCTCTCACTGTCTCACTATCTCTCACTGTCTCACTATCTCTCACTGTCTCTCACTGTCTCACTATCTCTCACTATCTCTCACTGTCTCACTGTCTCTCACTGTCACTCACTGTCTCACTATCGCTCACTGTTTTACTATCTCTCACTGTCACTCACTGTCTCACTATCGCTCACTGTTTTACTGTCTCTCACTGTCACTCACTGTCTCACTATCTCTCACTGTCTCACTATCTCTCACTGTCTCACTATCTCTCACTATCTCTCACTGTCTCACTCTCTCTCAATGTCTCACTGTATCTCACTGTCTCACTATCTCTCAATGTCTCACTGTCTCACTATCTCTCACTGTCTCACTGTATCTCACTGTCTCACTGTATCTCACTGTCACACTATCTCTCACTGTCACACTATTTCTCACTGTCACTCACTGTCTTCTATCTCTCACTGTCTCTCCCTGTCTCACTATCTCTCACTATCTCTCACTGTCTCACTCTCTCTCAATGTCTCACTGTATCTCACTGTCACACTATCTCTCACTGTCACACTATCTCTCACTGTCACTCACTGTCTTCTATCTCTCACTGTCTCACCATCTCTCACTGTCTCACCATCTCTCACTGTCTCACCATCTCTCACTGTCTCACCATCTCTCACTGTCTCACCATCTCTCACTGTCTCACCATCTCTCACTGTCTCACCATCTCTCACTGTCTCACCATCTCTCACTATCTCACTATCTCTCACTGTCTCTCACTGTCTCACTATCTCTCACTGTCTCACTGTATCTCACTGTCTCACTATCTCTCACTGTCTCACTATCTCTCACTGTCTCACTATCTCTCACTGTCTCACTATCTCTCACTGTCTCACTATCTCTCACTGTCTCACTATCTCTCACTGTCTCACTATCTCTCACTGTCTCACTGTCTCACTGTATCTCACTGTCTCTCTCTCACTGTCTCTCACTATCTCACTGTCTCTCACTGTCTCACTGTCTCTCACTGTCTCTCACTATCTCACTGTCTCTCACTGTCTAACTGTCTCTCACTGTCTAACTGTCTCTCACTGTCTCACTGTCTCTCACTGTCTCACTGTTTCACTATCTCTCAGGCCGCGTAAACACGATCAGACCAGTTCCATGGTGTGTACGGCCCATCGGACCGTTGTCCGTCGGACCAAAGTTTTAAAACCTGCTTTAAAACCTGTCCGATGGAAACCTGTCCGTCGGACAGGTTCGATGGTTAGTACGCAAAAGCATCGGACCAAAAACCCGCGCATGCTCAGAATCAAGTCGACGCATGCTTGGAAGCATTGAACTTCATTTTTCAGCACGTCGGTGTGTTCTACGTCACCGCGTTCTGGTCTGATCATCTTTTTGGTCCGATGGTGTGTATACGCACATTAGACCAACAGACCACTTCAGCCTGGTCCGATAAAAACGGTCCGTCGGACCAGTTTCATCAGACCGGTCTGATCGTGTGTACGTGGCCTCACTGTCTCACTATCTGTCACTGTCTCACTATCTCTCACTGTCTCTCACTATCTGTCACTGTCTCTCACTATCTGTTACTGTCACACTGTCTCTCACTATCTCTCACTGTCACACTGTCTCACTATCTCTCACTGTCTCTCACTGTCTCACTATTTCTTACTGTCTCTCAGGCCCCATACAGACAAGCAGACAGATGTGTTCAAATCGGTCGGACAGACCGATTTGAACAAATCTGTCTGCTGGGGACGTATTGGTTTGATCGTGTACACACGATCAAACCAAAATCCCCGCCGCCAGACGGCGCGGTGACGTCTCACTATCTCTCACTGTCTCACTATCTCTCACTGCAATGATGTTGACGCCGCCACGTCACCGCACCAGGAAGTAAAACACTTCCGCGCATGCGTCGAAACCATTAGATGCGTGTGCGAGAAGACATGTCTGCTGGTTAGCGTACTAACCAGCAGACATGTCGGGCGGACGGGTTCCCAGCCAACAGATTTGAAAGCACGCTTTCAAATCTGTCGGCTGGCCAAATCCGTTGGCTCGCCCGTACACACGATCAAATCTGTCTGCTGGGACGGTCTGGCAGACCGTTTCCAGCAGACAGATTTGGCCGTGTGTACGCGGCCTCACTGTCATACTAGCTCTCACTGTCTCTCACTATCTGTCACTGTCTCACTATCTGTCACTGTCTCTCACTGTCTCATTATCTCTAAGGCCGCGTACACACGATCGAATATATCTGCTGAAACTGGTCTGCAGACCAATTTCAGCGGACAGATTCGATCGTGTGTACAGGCTAGCAGACAGGTTTCCAGCAGACAAAAGTTTTAAAGCATGCTTTAAAACTTGTCTGCTAGAAACCCGTCTGTCCGACATGCCCGCTGGTTAGTACGCCTAACCAGCGGACAAAAATCCCCCGCATGCGTCGAATGGATTTGACGCATGCGTGGAAGTATTTTACTTCCTGGTTCGGTGACGTGGCGGTGTCAATGTCACCGCCACGTCATCGCGCTGTTTGTCCGCGGGGATTTTGGTTTTTCATCGTGTGTACACAGATCAAACCAAAATAGCCCAGCAGACATGTCCGATGAAAACGGTCTGTCAGTCTGGCAACTCTATTGCCATTCATATGTTAAATCAGAGGGAAATATAAATGTAACAACTTAAAATATACATATATATTTCTCTTTCCCTCCCTTTTCTCTTTCTTCCGCTAATTCCCTCTCCATCTCCACAATTCCTCCTTCCCCATTTCCCTCTATTTCCCCTATTTCCCCTCGCCCCCTTCCCCTCCTCAAGAGGAGGGGAGGTGTCTCACTATCTCACTCTGTCTCACTCTGTCTCACTCTCTCTCACTCTCTCTCACTCTGTCTCACTTTGTCTCACTCTGTCTCACTCTGTCTCACTCTCTCTCACTCTCTCTCACTCTCTCTCACTGTCTCACTATCTCACTATCTCTCACTGTCTCACTATCTCTCACTGTCTCACTATCGCTCACTGTCTCACTATCGCTCACTGTCTCACTATCTCTCACTCTCTCACTATCTCTCACTGTCTCTCACTATCTCTCACTGTCTCACTATCTCTCACTGTCTCACTATCTCTCACTGTCTCATAATCTCTCACTGTCTCATAATCTCTCACTTTCTCTCACTGTCTCACTATCTATCACTGTCTCACTATCTATCACTGTCTCATTATCTATCACTGTCTCACTATCTCTCACTGTCTCATTGTCTCTCACTGTCTCACTGTCTCTCACTATCTCTCACTGTCTCTCACTGTCTCACTGTCTCTCACTGTCTCACTATCTATCACTGTCTCACTATCTCTCACTGTCTCACTATCTCTCACTGTTTCATTGTCTCTCACTATCTCTCACTGTCTCTCACTGTCACACTATATTTCACTGTCTCTCACTATCTCTCACCGATTCATTTTCTCTCCCTATCTCTCACTGTCTCACTGTCTCTCACTGTCTCTCACTGTCTCTCACTGTCTCTCACTGTCTCACTATCTCTCACTGTCTCTTACTGTCTCTCACTGTCTTACTATCTCTCACTGTATCTCACTGTCTCTCACTGTCTCACTGTCTCTCACTGTCTCACTATTTCTCACTGTCTTTCACTGTCTTTTTTTCTATAAATCCTTTATTTTTCACAAGTTTAACGTTACAGATTATCACGATTCATATCATCAGTATATAACAAGTATAACAAAGAAGGAAGAACGAGATGGAAAGACACCAATGCAGTGCTATCTTTTCCCTCTCTCCGTTCCTCTTCTCTGGTTCCGTGTAACTTCTCATTTTCTCTTTAACTTACTTCTCGCTATTACCCTCCCCCTCCCTCTTCCCACCACCTTCGGGTGGGGACCCAGAAAAAAAAACCTGCCAATCATGCAGGTTGTCTATCCGCTCCCCCCCATCCCAAGTCCACTCCCCTCACCCCTCCCTATATTTCACATATGGGGCCCATATCGTCCGATATCTCTCATCCTGGTCTTTCATTGCCATTGTGAGATTCTCCATTTGTTGGATCTCTGGAACTCTCGCGAGCAATTGTGGATGGGGGGTTCTCCTGTTTCTACAGGGCTGGAATACACGCCCTATGATAAGGTGTCTTAACAACAAATTTTTATATTTTTCCATTGACGTAGGAATATCTAATATTAAAATGGCTGCTGGCCTGTCTTCTAGGATGATTCCTGTAATTTTTTTAATCGTTTCTATTACCATTTTCCAGAATTCCTGTATTTTTGCGCATTCCCAAAAGATATTCAGTAATGTCCCTTCTCTGCATGACATCTCCAGCAAGCATCTGACGTCTGAGGATATATTCGATGTAGTACGGTTGGTGTTCTATACCATCTAGTTCGAATTTTGTATCCTCCCTCCTGGTATTTACTTGTTACTGAGGCCTTATGAGTAAACCGCAAGATCCTATCTTTCTGTTTTTGGGAGAATGTTAATCCCAGATCTCTCTCCCATGCTTGTTTGAATGTGAGTTCTTGTGGTATGTCTAGATTAATTAGCGTTGCATAAAAATATGACAGTGAGTGTCTCAGAGGGTTCACCTCTAAACATATCTGCTCGAATTTTGACAATGTTCTAACTTCTGTATATGTGTTTGCTTTTGTCTGTAGGAATGCTTCTAGTTGTAACAGTGGGAAAAAATCAAATTCTGGTGTAATTTGTCTTTCGATCTCTCTCCTTGTCATTAATCGGATGTCTTTTGAAAAATGAATGATCCTGCTAATGCCCCTTTGTCGCAGAGTGTTAAATCTTGGATCTATCATGCCTGGTTGGAATGCCTTAGTGCCCAGGATCGGAGTCATCAGACTCGGAACTCGGAATCTTTTTAATTGTTCGCATGGTGGCTCCTATCGTTGGGTGTTTCTTTACATCTGCTGTTATTTCAGCTTCTGGAATCCATACTAGGCCTTCCAATGGCATTTCTACTGTTGCTTGCTCCATTTTTATCCATGAAAACCCGATCCCTCCTTCCCCTTTGGGGAGTGACAGAATAGCCCTTCATACTCTCGCAGGTTTTCTTGACCTCAATTCTCTTAAGAAACTTTGTGGGATCCTAATTGGTAGAGCCTGTATTAAATACAGAAGTTTTGGAAGCACATTCATCTTTAGTATGTTTGTCTGCCCAAATGATGTGAAAATTTCCTTCTCCCATCTCACTAGATCTAGTTTTATTTGTCTAGCCAGTGCTACATAGTTAAATTCAAATCATTTATTTAAATTCCTTGTTATCTTTGTTCCTAGGTAGCTTATGTGGGAATCTGTCCATCTAAAATCAAATTGCATTGTTATCTGGTCCAGTAGTACCGCTTTTGTTTCTATTCCCATTGCCTCCGATTTCCCATAGTTGACTTTAAAATTAGACAACTTTTCGTACTCTCTTATTTCTGCCAGTATGGATGATTATTAACCCCTAAAATTCAAACTTGCCCGTATCTTCCTTAACCGCTTGAGCCCCGCCCGTCGTCATATTACTGCGGGACGGTGGCTCTCCTGGGTGAGAGCCCGTAGCTATACGTCCGCATTAAAGCGGCCACTAGGGGGCGCATGCACGCCACCGCTCGCCCCCGAGCCCCGCGCGTGCCCGGCGGGTACGATGGCCGCCGGGCACACGCGATCGCTCGTTACAGAGCGGGGACCGGGAGCTATGTGTGTAAACACAAAGGTCCCGGTCCTGTCAGCGGGGGAAACGCTGATCTTCTGTTCATACAATGTATGAACAGAAGATCAGTGATTTCCCCTAGTGATGCCACCCCCCATACAGTTAGAACACACCCAGGAACACACTTAACCCCTTCCCCGCCCCCTAGTGTTAACCCCTTCACTGCCAATGGCATTTTTATAGTAATCCAATGCATTTTTATAGCATTGATCGCTAAAAAAATGCCAATGGTCCCAAAAATGTGTCAAAAGTGTCCGAAGTGCCCGCCATAATGTCGCAGTACTGAAAAAAAATGCTGATCGCCGCCATTACTAGTAAAAAAAAATATTAATAAAAATGCCATAAAACTACCCCCTATTTTTAAACGCTATAACTTTTGCGCAAACCAATCAATAAACGCTTATTATGATTTTTTTTTAACTAAAAATATATAGAAGAATACGTATCGGCCTAAACTAATGAAAAAAAATGTTTTTTTATATATTTGTGGGGGATATTTATTATAGCAAAAAGTAAAAAATATTGCATTTTTTTCAAAATTTTTGCTCTATTTTTGTTTATAGCGCAAAAAATAAAAACCACAGAGATGATCAAATACCACCAAAGGAAAGCTCTATTTGTGGGAAAAAAAAGGACACCAATTTTGTTTGGGAGCCACGTCGCAATTGTCAGTTAAAGCGATGCAGTGCTGAATCACAAAAAGTGCTCTGGTCATTGGGCAGCAATATGGTCTGGGGGTTAAGTGGTTAAGAAGGGTTCTATAGTCAGAATAAAAATAATGGGCGACTACAAGGTGTAAATAAATTTGAGTGACATGACGCAGTTTGAACGAATATATAAACAAGATCCTCATTCAAGAGGACTCATTTCAATACTATATAGCCAACTAAGTACTAAGCTTACCGCAAAATTACCTTCATATGCTGAAAAATGACCTTTGTTTCAATATAGATATATCTACCTGGAATAAAGTATGGTCAAATACTAAAGCGTCCTCCCAAACTATACTTGCTATGGAAACAAATAGATTAGCAATTAGAATAGCAAAATTTGCTCCCCATTATTCCCCGCTTTGTTTTTGCAACTGTGGTGATCCGGGAACACATTTACATATTTTCTGGGAGTGCCCTGTTACAAAAAATTACTGGAAAGAAATATTCCTCATGATTTCAGCAGTTTTCAAGAAATCCATTACTCCTGATCCGACTACTGCACTCGTAAATTTAAAACCGGATTGTATTTCCTATGCTCAATTTAAACTGTTCCTACAAATCACTACAGCCGCAAAACAAACCATCTCCAAAGCTTGGAAAACAGCTGCACTTCTAGTTTCTGAAACCATAAATAGAGCCAAGCCATGCCAAGCCATGCTGTACTCAAAATCAGAAGCCATAACCAATGATTCCATAGACATATATGAAACAATATGGAACCCATGGGTGACCTATACTATCTCATCTAACCCAGATGATTCTCTATTGAGACCTTGGTAAGATATATTATTACTATCTCTATTATGTAACGATCCCAGAGCCTTTCTTCTATCCTGTACTCCCTTTCCTATCCTATTGTTTTCATCACTTTACACTTTTTATACTCCACATTCTGTCCTTTTTCTTTCTTTTTATCTTTCACTTCTTCAAATATATAACTCAAGCTATCTCATTATATAAAATGGTAAATGTGAATATCTAAAGACGATATCTAATTTTGCTCCTATTGTTTTAATAATTAACATGAATAAGATCCTTCTCCCCCTATTTCAGCCAGTTTTTGAACCAATTCATTGCTAAAATTACAATTGCTTCATAGCTATAGTTCATATCATAATTATATCCGGGTCCATTTATCTCACAATATTCTATAATATTTTATATGAGTTCAAATGCAATAGACTAACATGATTGGTTTGACTATAACCTGGTTTAATGATTCCTTTAATATTTCTCATAGGATTTACAAATATTTATTAGATTATTCTATGTTTCAAATACTCTCTTATTACATGATACCATTTTTTTTTCTGTAATCTTTTATTGTCAATTGTATCTACTGTTTTCTCTTTACTTTAAACCCAATAAACAAATTTGTCAACGAAAAATAATGGGCAACAATGGGCAACCTTGTCCTGTCCCGTTTCGGATAGAGAATGATTCGGATATCTTACCATCTATTTTAACTCTTGCACTCGGTTGCGAATATAGGTTCGAAAACCAACTCATCATCCCTTCTCTCAATCCTATATGTTGTAACGTTGCTTTTAAAAACATCCTTTCAACTTGGTCAAAGGCTTTTTCTGTGTCGCAAGATACTAATATCATTGGCTTCTTTTGTTTTTGTGTCAGATATATCGCATTCACAACTCACTGTGTGTTTTCTCTCCCTTCTCTCCCAGGTGTAAAATCCCACTTGATCTGGGTGTATCAGCTCTGGGATATACTCTATTAACCTTGTGGCAAGGATCTTAGTGAACACTTTTAGGTCCACATTCAACAATGATATACGGCGGTAGCTAGCACATTGTGATGGGTCTTTCCCTTCTTTTGGGATAACTGCTATATGTGCCAGCAGCGTCTCATTTGGTATTTTCTTTCCTTCCCGCAGTGAATTATAGGCTGCTGTGAATCTTTGAGCCAATTTATCAGCAAACATCCTATAATATGATAGGGTAAACCCATCTGGGCCTGGTGCCTTGCCCAGTTTTAATTTGTACTGTACTTTATGATTTTGTACTTGGCAGTCATATATTTGTATATCTTATGCTCCTGAAGAAGCATTTTAGTGAAACATGTACAGTCATAACAGGCATTTATATAGCGGCATTAAGCTGTATTTTCAGAGTATTGTAATATTATGATGATTTTATATGTAAATTTATATTTCAAGAGTTAACTTTTTTTTATATATATTTTGATATCAAATAAAAAATATTTGTATTAAATATTTGTGGCACCATGCAAATCCTCCTTCTTATTCCCTTCTATAAGTTTTCTGTGATCCACACTAGACATGTGCACACTGAAATATTTATTTTTGGAATTTCGTTTTCGTCCGAAAAATGTATTTATTTAGTTACTCCCGTTTTTTGTTAGAAATTGCATTCGTCCAAAAATCCGAATGAATTAAGGTTGAATCTGCCATTGAATACTTATGGTGTCTGTTAAATGTTCAAAGAAGATTCGACGGAGCAGCGAAACTGTACAATTCTAATGTTGTATGACTAGTAATAATTATATTTATTAATTATTATTACTAGTCAACCAACATTAGAATTGTTCTATAGCCTATAGTGCCAAGCATTTGACCAGAAATGTACGATTGCGGCGTCGTACAGTTTAGCTACTTCGTCTAATCTTCTCTGAACATTCGACAGACACCGTAAAGCGGAGGTTCACCCTAAAAACAAGTATTTAACATTCCATTCAGCATAAGTCCAACATTTACACTATGGTGTTTTTTTTTTGCCGTACATACCGTCTTATTGTTGTTGTCCCCCGGCTTTCGGATTCTAGCTCATATGCAGAGGTTAGATGATTGACGTCTGGTGAAAAAGTTCCCCTGGCACAAAGGGCGCGTCACTAGTTTTACGTAAGTAGCCAAACTGCGAGTCGGCTCTATACAGCGCCTGCGCAGTCAGCTCTACACGGCAGGCACAGGCGCCGTATAGTTCGGCTACTTACGAAATACTCGTGACGCGCCTTATGCGCCGGGGGAACTTTTTCACCAGACGTCAATCATCTAACCTCTGCATAGGAACGCCCACTACCGCGGGAGCAAGAACCCGGAAGAACCCGGAAGTCGGGGGGAGAAACAACAATAAGACGGCAAAAAAAAACCCACCATAGTGTAAATATTGGACTTATGCTGAATGGAATGTTAAATACTTGTTTTTAGGGTGAACCTCCGCTTTAAGCCTTCAATTACAGATTCAATGTTTGTATGTTTTCCGATGCTTTGTCAACTCTTCGTCGTTCATGTTGAATTGTCAAGTTAGTTCTAGCTATTTTACTGCTCCTCCTCTTTGGTTACAATCAGCCAATAACATTCATCATCATCATTATTTTTATTTTACTTCCCCCACCCAATTCCAGCGATCTCTTCTTTTTCATGTAAAATCTTTTCTCTCTATAATGTCAAATCTTTTATCTCTATGTAGAATAATATTGTTAAAACAATAACGAAAATAGCTAAAATTTGGACGAAAATGTATTCAGATGAAAACGAATGCACATGTCTAATCCACACTATCTTAAACACACACTGAAACTCAACACATTTTAGGAACCAGTTTGCTGTGGGTCATCTTGCGCTTACTCAGATAGTAGCTCTCTCCAGACCTCCGCTCCTTACCTGATAATTAAATCAGAAAAAAAGGCAGACTTATTATATTATATATTAAAAAATAAATAAATAAATAAATAAATAAATAAATAAATAATAAACTATATAATTGACCCTTTTTGTTTCTGTTAGTGCCAGTTTACACTGGAATCGCACAGGAATGCTATTTTCCAGCCCATTTCATTTGAATTAAAGTAGGGGGAACGCAATAGCCCCCCCCCCCCCTACCTATGAGAATAGGAAAAAATCAATAGGGTACTGCACTATAAATTTAAAAAATGAAATAGTTATTATTGGTCATTTACCTGTCAGCTCATATTTAACATCAGATCAACGGTTTTTAACAGAACAATGGCTGCAGCAGAAGAAAAGGCATCCCTCCCTCCTTCCCCTTGTCGTGGTCCTTCCCCATTTTAAATATCCTATCTTTTAAAAGGGATAGTAGTTTGTTGGTATAAATTGGTTAGTTTGAGCTTTTAAAGCTGAACCTTTGGTATGTTAATTTATGTTATGTTTTTTATTATATTTAATATATTTAAAGTTTAAGATAAAATTGTATTTGATCTCTATTCCCATAGGCTAACATTGCACTGCATTCCACTAATTGTAGTGCATGCACTACTTAAAAAAGAAACACAGTAACTTGATTGCATGATACTGTGGTATCAGGAAATTGGGTACAGGCAAACGCCCTGCGTTTGTGATCTGTGTTTGGGGTGTTGTTAGGATTACATGACACCTGCAGCAGGTCACAGACCCAATACATTTTGAACGTAATGCAGGAAACACTCACAAAACGTGGCTTTCACGCACTGCGTCCTGGTGTGAATGGGCCCTTATGGTTGCATGCTACATGGGTGTTTACATTTCCTGCTATTATAGTAATATCTTCTGCTGTATTCTGATTCAATAACATTGATTTTTAATTCTGTTTTGCAAATGCTTTTCCTTAAGTTTCTATAGGGTTAACTATTGGATTCTGTAATAGTAGCCTGTTTTGTAACACATCCTAGAAATATGTTTACCCTAATACCTATTATTCAGTCTCCTTGGTTACATGGGAATAAGTATCATTGGCTTCACATTCTTTTGATCACCCGTATTTATCTTTCTGTTATTATTTTTCTCTTCTCAGATTTGAGATTCTTTTATGCTCGGCCAAAACAACAATAAAATGCAGTGTTTTAATAATTTTACTGTATTATGAATGACAAATCCCTATACTGTGGTCCTTTCCATACACTATAATCATAAAATAATCTTGTTCTTAGAAAAACGTAGAGACTGCCACTGGAAAGGCTAGTTGCCTGACTGTTGTGATAAAATGCAACTCAATACTTTAACCTCTTCAGCCCCGAAAGTTTTGGCTGCTCATTGACCAGGCCAATTTTTGCAATACGGCACTGTGTCACTTTAACTGACAATTGCACGGTTGTGCGACGCTGTACCCAAACAAAATTTATGTCCTTTTTTCCCCACAAATAGAGCTTTCTTTTAGTGGTATTTGATCACCTCTGCGGTTTTTATTTGTTGCGCTATATAAAAAAAAGTGTCAATTTTGAAAAAAAACACAATGGGGGTTATTTACTAAATGCAAATCTACTTGCACTACAAGTGCACTGAATGTGCACTTGGAAGTAAAGTCGCTGTAGAGGGAGGGGGGGGGGGGATTGAAGGAAAATTTCAAATCAGCAGAGTTTCCTCTCATTTCAGGTCTACCCCTTAGATTCAGAGTGACTGCATATCCAAGTTCACTTGTAGTGCAAAGTGGATTTGCCTTTTGTAAATAACCCCCAATATCTTTTACTTTTTGCTATAGTAAATATCCCCTCAGTTTGGGCCGGTATGTATTCTTCTACATATTTTGGTAAAAACTTGCAATAAGTGTATATTGATTGGTTTGCGCAAAAGTAATAGCGTCTACAATCTATGGGAAAGATTTATGGCATTTATATGGAGTTTTTTTACTATTAATGGCGGTGATCTGCAATTTTTTGCGGTACTGCGACGGACAGGTCGGACACTTTTGACACATTTTTGGGACCATCGACATTTATAGAGCGATCAGTGCTATTAATATATACACTGATTACTATGTAAATGTCACTGGCAGGAAAGGGGTTAACATTAGGGGGCAATTAAGGGGTTAACTGTGTTCCCTATGTGTGTGTTCTAACTGTGGGGGGGGTGGGACTAACTAGGAGAGATGACAGATTGCTGTTTCTACTTTGTAGAAACATAGAATCTGTCTTCTCTTCTCTGACAGCACAGGGATTTGTGTGTTTAAACACACAAACCCTCGTGCTGCCGCTCGTGCAGGCGATCGCACGTGGCTGCCAGTGATCACAACAGCCAGCCATGCGCTTTGGGTTTCGTGCTGTGCAGCGTGCGCGTGACCTCTGGTGGCTCTCCTGGTAAAGCCGCATATGTACAGGTTTTCGTCAAGGGGAACCATTCAGTTGCAGTATATCTGCATGAGCCGGTCGGGAACCAGTTAAAATGCTGTCAATTTGAAAAACAGCCAGGAAGCTAGCATTTTATGAAGAAAAAGCTTCCATGTTTCCCTCATGACATTTTTTCTTTAATTTCAGCTCATGATAAATAGGGGCAAACACAAAAGTGTTTATAATTTTGCTCAGTATATATGAACAGTATATATGTACATAAGGAATGGAAAAAATGATACTGCACTTATTCTAAATTAACCTAGGTGAAAAGCCACAACTTATATGTTATACAACATCAAACACAATATACAAAGAAAAAATCTGCGCTAATGTGCGTATTAATATGATGCCCTGATACCAGCGCAAAAAAATACAAAACGTGAAATAACAAACAGTGATCAAAACGTGAACTTAATTTGAAAAGTCAAATAAACACTTATGGATTGACCATAATCCACCATAAAGTCCAAAACAGAATAAATGATCATGTTCAATGATCTCCAAAGTGTAAAAAAAATCCCCAACTCCTGAGAAGAGTGATGATAGAAGCACCTCCACCACAGTCACACACTGCCTCTTACCGGAACTCTATGATCGCGTGTCAGCAGAGAGGGACGGTCACAAAGTTGGATTGCCTCAAACAGTGTACCAATATGGGATTTAAAAGGAAGAAAGAACTTGCATAGCGTAAGATCCTCAAGGTTTTAATGTATTAAAAAAAGACGTACACTTACATCAAGGTTGTAGTCATAAAGCATCTAAAAAACGAGCCGGCCGGCTCCTCGAACGTCGCCTCCCTAGATGCTTTATGACTACAACCTTGATGTAAGTATACATCTTTTTTAATACATTAAAACCTTGAGGATAAAGCATCTAGGGAGGCGACATTCTGACGTCACCGCATCAAGTGATTACACCCAGAAGATACAGGCTGTTTGTTCGAGGAGCCGGCCGGCTCATTTTTTAGATGCTTTATAACTACAACCTTGATGTAAGTGTACATCTTTTTTTAATACATTAAAACCTTGAAGTTTGAATCTTAAATGCATTTGGGGGTACTAACAGTGGAATGGATAAGTATTCATAACTTTTGTTGCATGAAATGGCTACTTTAAATAGGATTTTAAGAAATTTCCTGACACCTGACTTGGATGAAGTGTATATTTTATTCAAGAATGAGATTTTCTTTTATGAGAAGATCATAAAGAAGCAGACTGCTGAAGCTAGTGTGCTGTGCACTTTGGTCTTGTCAACTGTTTCATTGTCCCCATCACTGCCCAGGAAATGGGGAGAGGGGGGGCTTTTAGATCCTAGGGCAATCTATACAAATAAGGATAACTTCCAAAAGTGTGATTAGGAAGTACGGTAATGAAACAGAAAATGTACTTTTTTAACTGCTTGCCGACCGCCCCGCCGTCATATTACTGCAAAACGGTGGCACTGATTCGCGAGAGCACGTAGCTCTACGTCCTCTCTTTTTCGGCCACTAGGGGGCGCGCACGCCGCCGGCGCCCCCGCACGCCCCTGAGTCCCGCGCGCGTGCCCGGCGGGTACGATCGGCGCTGGGCACCCGCGATTGCTCGTTACAGAGCGGGGAACGGGAGCTATGTGTGTAAACACATAGCTCTTGTTCCTGTCAGCGGGGAAAATGCTGATTTTCTGTTCATACAATGTATGAACAGAAGATCAGTGATTTCCCCTAGTGAGTCCACCCCCCATACAGTTAGAACACAAATAGGAACACACTTAACCCCTTCCCTGCCCCCTAGTGTTAACCCCTTCACTGCCAATGGCATTTTTATAGTAATACAATGCATTTTTATAGCATTGATCGCTATAAAAATGCCAATGGTCCCAAAAATGTGTCAAAGGTGTCCAATGTGTCCGCCATAATATCGCAGTACCGAAAAAAAATGCTGATCGCCGCCATTACTAGTAAAAAAAAATGTTAATAAAAATGCCATAAAACTACCCCCTTTTTTGTAAACGCTATAAATTTTGCGCTAACCAATCAATAAACGCTAATTGCGATTTTTTTTACGAAAAATATGTAGAAGAATACGTATCGGCCTTAACTGAGGAAAAAAACATTTTTTTTATATCTTTTTTTGGGATATTTATTATAGCAAAATGTAAAAAATATTGCAATTTTTTCAAAATAGTCGCTCTATTTTTGTTTATAGCGCAAAAAATAAAAACCACAGAGATGATCAAATACCACCAAAAGAAAGCTCTATTTGTGGGAAAGAAAGGACGCCAATTTTGTTTGGGAGCCACGTCGCACGACTGCGCAATTGTCAGTTAAAGCGACGCAGTGCCGAATCACAAAAAGTGCTCTGGTCTTTGGACAGCCATATGGTCCGGGGCTAAAGTGGTTAATGATCCTTGTTCTAGTATACTTCTGATATTCTGAAAAAAGCTGCACTGATTAGCCTATTTTAAAAAATGCCATTGTTCACTTTATTTCCTGTAGGCCTTTCAGTGGTGTTCATAATTTTTTTTATACAAGAGTAATAGCAAGCTGAAATAAAATCCTTCACCTGTTTCATTAGACATGACAATAAATCCCAAGGTATTTTTATACATATATATATATACTTAATGTAACCTTATCAATAGAGGTATATGAATTCATACATGAATGTTGTTTATTAGTCAGTCCCTGCCATCCATCTGACCTGTATATGTGTATTTTTATTCAGACATGGTTATTTTTGTGTGAGGAAAAAGATTGGAAAAACTGCTTCAACTGAAATTTTTACCCAGGAAGGCAGAGGTGTATTTAGGTGTTGTGCCTAGGCCTGACTAAACTCATGCACCCCCTAATTTAAATTAGACCCACTCTTCCTGTCAAGGACACACCCCTTCCTATTTAAGACCCGCCCTGTCATCTGTAAACCACACCTTCATATTTAGGCTAGAACACTTCCTCTCTGAATTAGCACACACAATCACACACCATTTACTCCATACTTACATCAATCACTCCATAATGAAACTGACATGATGATCACGAGATTATCAGAGACTGCAGACACACTGCACGAGATTACCAGATACTGCGGACATACTGCATTAGATTTCCAGAGACTGCAGACATACAGCACGAGATTACCAGAGACTGTGGACATACTGCACGAGATTACCAGAGACTGCGGACATACTGCACAAGATTACCATAGACTGCGGACCTACTGCACGAGATTACCAGAGACAGCGGCGTACTGCATTAGATTACCAGAGACTGCGGACATACTGCATTAGATTACCAGAGACTGCGGACATACTGCATGAGATTTCCAGAGACTGCGGAACTACTGCACAAGATTACCAGAGACTGCGGACCTACTGCATTAGATTACCAGAGACTGCGGACCTACTGCACAAGATTACCTGAGACTGCGGACCTACTGCACAAGATTACCAGAGACTGCAGACATACTGCATGAGATTACCAGAGACTGCGGACCTACTGCACAAGATTACCAGAGACTGCAGACATACTGCATGAGATTACCAGAGACTGCAGACCTACTGCACAAGATTACCAGAGACTGTGGACATACACACAGTTAAATATTAAAAAAAGTTAATAAGCGGGGGTTGGGGGGCCTAACACTTAGACTCACTCACAGAGTCAAGCTGAGAATCACTGGTTCAATAAAACAGTTATGAACTGAGGCTGAGTTCACATTTAAAAAAACGTAATAACCGTGGGGGGGGGGGGGGGCTAGGGGATGAAGGGGGGATGCCTTGCGGCTGCTTTTTTCGCGGAACAGTAAATTGGTCCAGTTTGATCTCTTTAAATACATGATACATCCCTCGCTCAGCCTCTTGTCACATTAGTTTGTACCTGCTAAGATCTGAGTGCTGCCTGAAGTTTGTTTCCACAGTCCACCGTCCACCATCGTTCTCCTCTCTCGCTCCTCCTCCTCTCCTCCCATCCAGAGCAGATGCTACAATTTCATGCGGAGGATGGTAGGCGGAGCATTATACTCAATTAGGCTCCGTCTCCACCAGCTAAACAACGCGGGAGGCGGCACTTGCGGCGGCCAGCCGCGGGAAGCAATCTCAGTGGGTGGCTGCCTCTGAGTTGGGAAGACGTTTGGGGTGGGTCTTCGTGCGGGGGGCGGCGAAACGCCTTGTCGGCCTAGGCCAAGATACATCTCTGCAGGAAGGTATATATTTCATAATATTTTAGCTTAATTAGACCGAGTATTTAAAAAAAAATTACATCAGAGTAATCGTCTAAGCTCAAGTGATTACATCTACTTCAATCTTTTTGCAGATATTTTGAAAGTAGTCATCCTACAGAATTCAAAATGTTAGGCAAGGTTAACTGACTAGTTTAAGCCAATGCCACACTTGCAATCTTGCCACTGGCAAGGTAACATTAGCTTTTCTTGCCAGTGACTTATTCAGTGCAGTGTTTTCAGTAAAGAGGATTCAACACCTTTGTGCCAAAGCTGGTAGGCTGGGTTCACACTAGTGCGATGCCTGACATCTCATGTGATGCGTACCACATTGCTCTGCACATCACATGCGATGTCTGTGCAATGCAAATGCAGCCATACAGTTTGTATGGCTGAAATCGGATCGCATTCACACCAAAAGGGTGCAGAACCCTTTTTTAGCCTGCACTGGAATTAAATTGCATGGGTATTCACACCCATGCAATCAGATTCCTGTCTGATTTCATAGTTTGCACTGCGATCTTCGAACCAAACTGGGGGTTTCATTAACTTTACAAATGACGCCCGCAGTGATTCGCAGAGAGCAGTATTAACTGCCTGTGTGTGAGATGCGTTGCGGGAAACCGTACAGGAATCATGCTGGTTCCTGAATCGCACCAGTCTGAAATAGGACATAAGGAAGTGACTTATACAAAAAGTGTGCTCTTCCTGCATATTATGGAGACCATGTTACATAGTTAGTCAGGTTGAAAAACGACACAAGTCCATCTAGTTCAACCATAAAATAAATAAAAATTAAATAAAATATATAATAAAATATATTCTCATCAGCAACAGGATTTCAAAGATGAAATCCCCTTTTAACAGTGGATTCAGAATCAGTGGTTGGCAAAACTGAGAAGGTATTTTTTTTTTATTCGATCGATTGTTGGTTCCGGAAAGTATAAAAGTGTTTTATGTGATCTCCTCCTCTGCAGACCTCAGAAGCGGTCCAGCAGTTAAGGAGTTAGCATTACATACTCAAAAGGAGTGCTTTCTGTATGTTCCAATCAGTCATGCTCAATGGTGTAAAGACCCCAATGCATAATATACTGTATATATAACCCTTGGCAAAGGGGAGCCGATGCGAGTGCCCGGCGGGCGCGATGGCCGCCGGGCATCTGTGGTCGCTCGTAACACGAGCAAGAACCGCAATCTGTGAGTGTAAACACACAGATCCCAGTTCTCTCAGGGAGTAGAGACAGATTGTATGTTCATACTATGTATGCACACCGATCTCTGTCTCCTCCTAGTTAGTCCCACTCCCCCCACAGTTAGAACACATTTGGGAACACAGTTGACCCCTTGATCGCCCCCTTGTGTTAACCCCTTCCTTGCAACAGTACACAGTAATCAGTGCATTTTTATAGCACTAATCACTGTATAAATGGTCCCAAAAATGTGTCAAAAGTGTCCGATCTGTCTGCCGCAAAATTGCAGCCCTGAGAAAAATCGCTGATCACCACCATTACTAGTAAAAAAAATAATATTAAAAAAAAGCCATAAATATATGCCCTATTTTATTTTTTGTGCAAACCAATGAATATACGCTTAATGCAATTTTTTTTTTTTTTTTACCAAAAATATGTAGAAGAATACATATCGGCCTAAAGTGAGGAAATAAATACATAAAAAAATCATTTGGGATATGTATTATAGCAAAAAGTAAAAGATAGTGAGGCTGATTTACAATGCGTTGCGCCGGTTCATACCTTAAACGGTGCATCGGAAAAGTTATTAACTGAACATGCGAACCAGCGCACTTTGAAGTGCAAAATTATAATATATATGTAAACTGCAACTGGTGCTAGGGTAACTGTGGTTTTCTCATTGATAATGGCACAAGTCCAATACAATTGTCCAATACATTTTCATCTCATTGGATGTGTCTTGTTAGGAGGTGTTCTCAGTTAATTAACCCTTTTGATGCTAATCTCATTCCTATCACTTCTAATCTTTGAATTTTCTTTTTTTCTATTTTTACCCAAATCTTTCAATACATTACAAAAAACAGAGAAGTGTTTCTAAACGCAATAAATTATTATTTTCAGATTTTGATAGACCATACACTGCAACCAGTTAGATCTTAAATAAATTAGATTTAGTGCAAGAGCCTGTTTGATTTCCTATAATTTGAATGAATTGTTCAAGTGCTTCTTCCTATTACCTATTTTGCTGAAATATATCAAGTTGTACAGAGGTTGGCCAATCAGAATGCATAGTGCATGATCATCTTAAGTGCCATATTTGGAATGTAGATGTGCCATGACCCACTTGTATGTTCCAAAAATATTGGGCATTATACAAGGCACAAAAGAACACACCTTGGGGCAGATTCACATAGATGTAATCTTCCGCTGCGTAATCGAAATACGCTACGCTGCCGTCTATCACCAGACTCTACGCCGAATTCAGGTAGTTTTTTTGCGCGTACGCTATTGTATCGTATTTTTTTTCCGCCGCGCAATCGAAATACGTGAGTAGGGGGCGTGAAGCATTTAAATTAAGCGCGTCCCCGCGACGATCGAACTGCGCATGCTCTGTTCAGGAATTTCCCGCCGTGCATTGCGCGAAATCACGTCGTGACGTCATTCGTTGTTTGAGTAGCGGCGTTTACGAACATTCCTATTCCCGGACGACTTACGTTAAAAATAATAAAAGAAATCGAAAAACGTTGAAATTCGACGCGGGAACGACGGCCATACTTAACATGGGCTGTCTAATATTAGACCAGCAAAAAGCTGGTATAGTGAAACGGAAAAAAAAGATGACTAAAGGTGCCGTAAGAGATTGCGTTTGAAGAGCGAAATTTTGTGGATTCCAGGCAAAAGCTCATTAGCATACCATGAAGGTGAAAAACAACAGGAAGTCCGCCCAGTGGCCGCAATTTTCAGGCAGCGTAGATCTGAAGGCGTACTAACACGTAATAAAGTCGAAATTTAGCACGCAGGTGTCTTTTCATGGTTTGAGGATTTCGACTAGCGTAAAAACGCTCGTAAATCGAAATTACTCCTGTCTAACAACATTTACACAGGCGTAATCGCTTTGTGAATCTAGGCCCTTGTTTCAAGAGATGCTAGATTGATCAGGAAACTTCAAACTATGGCTCTCCAGCTGTTGCAAAACTACACGTCCCATTAGGCATTGTAGAACTCACACATTCACAGACATGACTAGGCATGATGGGAATTGTAGTCCCTGAACAACTGGAGGGCTGTAGTTTGAAGACCCCTGTGCTAGACCATTATTATGCCTCCAGAATTGGGAGTGTGGCATCTACCCAACTTCTCTCTGCTGGTGGACACAAGAACCTGCATCTATAGCTATATATTAGAACAACACAGTGGTGTAGTGGTTAGAACTTTCACCTAGCAGCAAAAAGGGTCGCTAGTTCAAATCCCACCCACAACACCATCTGCCTAGAGTTTGCATGTTCTCCCTGTGCCTGCATGGGTTTCCCCCAGGCACGGCGGTTTAAAAAAATATATAATGTTTGGGGTTCTAAGTAATTTTCTAGCAAAATGTACTGATTTAACCACTTCAGTCCCAAAAGATTTTACCCCCTTCCTTGTTGTACCCAAACCAAATTTACTTATATTTTCCACCACAAATAAAGCTTTATTTTTGTGGTATTTAAACACTTCTGCAGGTTGACAATCTGTAGATTTTTTTTTTTTTACTTTCTGCTATAATAAGTATTGTATCCCCCAAAAATATCTAAAACAATAATAATTTCTTCCTCAGTTTAGGCCAGGGGTGGGCAAACTGGGCCGCAATGGGTTCACATATTGGACCCGGGGGCCGGACCAAGAGTAGATGGATGGTGTGTATGTGTGAATTAATATAAATTAAATTTAAATTTGTAACATTAAATAGTATTTAAATTTAAGGTATAAAAGCATAAAAAGAGTTATTTTACAAAACCCTCACACAGACAGGATACAGGAGATATCAGAGACAGCAGACAGAGATTGCATACAATGATTTTGTACAATCTCACCACTGCCATTTTTGTCTGGAAACTGCTGCCTGTGCCTGTCTGACAGCAGAAACCCTGTAATGGTTAACAGCACCATTATACCTAAAATCACTGATAATCCACAGTCCAATTTAACTTTTTTTCTTTTTAAAACTAACACCTGTAATTCTCTACCAGCCCGATTAAAAAAATCTAATCATTCGTCCATAAACACTTTGTCCATAAGAACATCCTGTGGTGATACCTTGATTGTTAAAAAGTTTATAGCTTCCATGGCAGCACACTGGTTGGAATATAATCAATGCTAAAAAATCTAACAAAAGGACTGAAAAAATCACCTGTTCACTGTTGCACTAAAAAACGGAAAAAAATTAATTTAGTTCTAATACATGAATACCTAATAGCTGCTGCTTGTAAATAAAACAATAATATAAAAACCACCCAAAAAAAAACAAGTGAATGAACAGCATTGCCTTATCCTATACCTGGGAGAGAGTGGCAGCATGTAATGCCTGTGTCCCTGTATAATGCTTAGACGGCAGCCATCCAGTGTACAAAAGCCGCTCCTCCTCCTCCTCCTCCTTGTCCGTGATAGGGGAACTCAGTTTCCCAGCAGTGAGTTAGTGTTCCGCCTATCACGGACATCCTCTCATCCTCGTCCATGGGAGGAGGATGAGAGGGTGTCCGTGATAAGCAGAACACTGACTCACTTCCCCTATCACAGACGAGGAGGTGGAGGTGCGGCTTTTATACACTGGATGGCTGCCGTCTAAACATTATACAGGGACACAGGCATTACATGCTGCCACTCTCTCCCAGGTATAGGATCAGGCAACACTGCTCCGCGGGCCAGATTAAAAGGTCCGCCGGGCCTTATACGGCCCGCGGGCCGTAGTTTGCCCATCCCTGGTTTAGGCCAATGTGTATTCTTACACATATTTTTGTTTAAAAAAAATCACAATAAGTGTAAATTGATTGGTTTGCATAAAAGTTATAGGGCCAGATCCACATACAATTGCCCTGGCGCAGTGTATCAGAGATACACTATGCCGCCGTATTTTACCTGGCTCTAAGTCAAATCCAGGAAAATTTCGGCCCGTAAGGTACAGCGCGTAGTGTTTTTCTCGCGGCGGAATCAAAATACGCGATTAGGGTACGTGAATCATTTAAATTAGGCGCGTTCCCGCAGCGATCGAACTGCGCATGCTCCGTTCAGAAATTTCCCCGAAAATAAGACCGGGTCTTATATTAATTTTAGCCACAAAAAACACACTTGGGCTTATTTTCAGGGTAGGGCTTATTTTTTACGGTATAAACAACAAAATAAGTTTGTTGCCAAAGACTGGAAAAGTAATTATACAATAATAAATCGAAAAAATAAATCGATGGTTGGCTGCAATAATTAGAAGATTCTGCCAGGCATTGATCAGTAGCTAAATGGTGTGGCACATCAGGAGTCATGTGAAAATGGTGAGCAGAACAAAAAAACATGTATCAAGCGCTAAATCAATATACCATTTTTGTCCATGCAATAGTGAAAACAAAGTAATATTTATTGCCATGAACACTTAAAAATTCCAGCAATCCTCCGTGTTGTAAATAATGTAACTGACAAGCAAGATCAGTGTAGTGATGAAATTTACACAGTCAATCAGTCAGTCAACCTTGCAGTGTACAGCACCTGTCACCTAGAGGCACATCTCCACTGGCAGAGGGAGGGGGCATATGGAGCCCAGAGGGAGCACGTCTGTGCTATGACTGTCTTACCCGGTCCACGGGAGACGGATGGCCAAGCGGTAACAGTGGGAAGGGCTAAGCTGTGGAGGGCTCGGCGGCGTGACTGTGGTATCTCCACTGTGTAGTTTAACTCCACTCACGTGTGCGCTGTTAACTTCCTGGTCAGGACGTCTCGCCGAATCAGGAAAGCAGAGCAGGAACGAGGCTTGGAGAGGGCGGAGGGGATTGGCGGTAGCTCTCCCATTAGCCAAAATCCCTGGCTGATGCGCGCACAGGAGGAAGCAGCAGCAGACATCAGCCGGGAGGAGAGAAGAGGACCTCCGGCGTGGCAGCGGTGGGTGCAAACAAGTTTTTTTTATTTAAAGCAGCAAAAGGGAAACAATAGCAAGCATTTAAAAAGTTTTTTTTTCCTCGAAAATCGACTAGGTCTTATTTTCGGGGTAGGGCTTATATTGCAGCCCACCCCGATAATCCAGCTAGGGCTTATTTTCGGGGTAGGGTGTATTTTCGGGGAAACACGGTAGGTATAGGTAAAATATATTTTAATAATAATAATAACAGGGGTGGATTGACCATTGAGGAACTCAGGCACTGCTCGAGGGCCTCATGCCACTAGGGGGCCCCATCAGGGATGCCAGCCTCATTAAAACCAGGGACAGTATGTAAAAATCTGTGTTCTTTTTACATCTGTCCCTGATATGTCCAAAACCTTCATGCTTTTGATGTGAAAATCCCAGAGATTTTAGCTGCCCCGCCTCTGTTCTGCCACCTGGCTTGGTGGCCATCTGTAAGCCTGGGGGCCCCATAATCTTCTATTGCCCGGGGGCCCCATGAGTTGTTAGTCCGCCCCTAAATAATAATAATATTAGCTTATTAACATTTTAGGTTGCTACTCTAACATTTTGCTGAAAGTGGTTTTCGACAAGTTTCATGTTTTTTTGCGTATGTTTCAATCTTTTAAGGGATTATTTCCTACATCTTTATTGGAATAGTGATTATTATTCTTTCTGAAGGACTGGAAGTAAAATAAACTAGTCACATAGAAGACGTGTTATTTACAATCTGTCTGTGCAGGCTGATAATAAATTTGCATTGACAGCGAAAAGCACAGTCACAATAACCCTACTGAACAAGAAACCTGCACAACCTGCATTTGGGATTTACTATGAATTCATATGGCTGGCTGCCACAACATTTGTAATTGTATAGAGAAAGAATGTTTATAAAACCATGCCAGTTATGGACGTCAATCTATCTGATCACATTGATACTGCATGTATTGCTTGAAATATTCAAATAAACTACTACAAATAAACTAGTCAATAATTAGCGGGGGTGTGTGACCCCCTGGATGGGTTCACTACACACTGAACTGAACAGAGGCAGCCGAAGACGGTTGAAAACAAAGAGTTTGGTTTATTCATCCATATTGCTGGAAACAAGTGCAAGCATCCAAACAGCATAAACAAAACAAAACAAATAAAATAAACCCTGGCCACTTGGGGTGTCTACCTTCACCACACAGGAACCTATCTTTGAAGTCTGGCACAGCCTACTGCTGGGCAGACACTGCTGGTCATACAGCAAATAATCAATAGTCTTTTTGATATTTTATCACACAGAAAAATCAACAACCACCTCACCTCTTCAGAAGTCTTTCTGACTGCTCTCCTTAACTCAAAAAGCCTCAGGATGAAGCAATCAGTAGTCATCCTCTGGATAACTTATAGAGGCCTTAATTGCCTCATTCTGAACAGCTGAAGTTTTCCAACACCCTAAACCTTTCTGGCTACTTCTGTAGCCGACACCTGGTAGTAATTGGTGTATTGTCTAAACAAGGCAGAAATGTATCTCCCGTCTGTGACAACACCCTATATATATATATATATAGTGATAAGGTTACTGAAAACTTCAAAGCAAGTAGTAAGTCTTCAGTAAACATAGGTAAAACATGCCTGAGCAGCAATTTCATGCAACTGTCCTCCCAGGGAAAGTAATATGGAGGAACATTCTCTTGATCCCAGGTAAAGTTTGTGATATAGAGGAACACCTCTAGATGTCAGGCAATGGGGGAGAGTTATTAAAACCGGTGCACACAGAATCTGGTGCAGCTGTGTATAGAAACAAATCAGCTTCTAGACTTTATTGCCAAAGCTTAATTGAACAAGCTGTAGACAGAAGCTGATTGGTTACTATACACAGCTGCACCAGATTCTTTCTGCACCAGTTTTAGTAAATCCACCCCAGTGTGTACAACATGGAAGCATGTTCCCTAGATCCCAGACTAAGTCTGCAATATACAGTACTGTAGAAGGGCATTCTCTAGACCAGCGATGGCGAACCTATGCCTCTCTGTGGGCACGCAAGCTATACTGGGAAGAAGAACGCACAATGACCACCCTCCCTATAGAATTACATCTCCCACATGGCTCTGGGGACAGGGGTGACATGTCCAGGGTGGACGTGACTGAGATGAAGTGGTGCTGCTGGGTTGGATGAAGTTTGTCAGGTAAAACAGAAGATTGAGCCAATGGAAGGCAGTAAAGGTGATATACCCATGTCAGCAGATGGTGAGGAGAGGCAGCAGTAGGAAGAGGGTGATGACAGGCACTAACAAAATGAGATGCTGCTGCCAGGCCCATCAACACTGGACACCAGAGCTGGGAGAGTGCTGAACTGACTGCGATCCCTCCTGAGGTGGGTAATCATCACCAGGGTGGCTGGGTGTCTGCATCGGGAACAGAAAGAGAAAATATACAGAACTTGATGAGAGTGTGCTGTGATGTCTGGGGGTGAACATGGGACACATCAGAAATCATTGATGTTATCACAGCTACGGTGGGGATCGAAAGTTTGGGCACCCCAGGTAAACATTTGTATTAATGTGCATAACAAAGCCAAGGAAAGATGGAAACATCTCCAAAAGGCATCAAATTACAGATTAGACATTCTTATATGTCAAAAAAGTTAGATTTTAATTCCATCATTTACACTTTCTAAATGATAGAAAACAAAAAAATGGCGTCTGCAAAAGTTTGGGCACCCTGCAGAATTTATAGCATGCACTGCCCCCTTTGCAAAGCTGAGATCTGCCAGTGTCATGGATTGTTCTCAATCATCGTCTGGGAAGACCAGGTGATGTCAATCTCAAAGGTTTTAAATGCCCAGACTTATCTGACCTTGCCCCAACAATCAGAACCATGGGTTCTTCTAAGCAGTTGTCTAGAAAACTGAAAATAGTTGAAGCTCACAAAGCTGGAGAAGGCTATAAGAAGATAGCAAAGCGTTTTCAGATGTCAATATCCTCTGTTTGAAATGTAAGTAAGAAATGGCAGTCATCAGGAACAGTGGAAGTTAAAGCAAGATCTGGAAGACCAAGAAAAATATCAGACAGAACAGCTCACAGGATTGTGAGAAAAAGCAATTCAAAACCCATGTTTTACTGCACGATCCCTCTAGAAAGATCTGGCAGACACTGGTCTTGTGGTACACTATTCCACTATAAAGAGATACTTGTACAAATATGGTCTTCATGAAAGAGGAATCAGAAGAAAACCTCTTCTACGTCCTCACCACAAAAATCAGCGTTTGAACTTTGCAAATGAACATATTGACAAGCCTGATGCATTTTGGAAACAAGTTCTGTGGACCGATGAAGTTAAAATAGAACTTTTTGGCCGGAATGAGCCAAGAAAGGAGAAGAAAGGGCACAGAATTTAATGAAAAGAACCTCTGTCCAACTGTTAACCACTTAAGCCCCGGACCAATATGCTGCTAAATGCCCAAAGGCATTCTTTTCTTCCCACAAATATAGCTTTCTTTTGATGGTATTTGATTGCCTCTGCAATTTTTATTTTTTTGCGCTATTAACAAAAATAGAGCGACATTTTTTAAAAAAAATCAATATTTTTTACTTTTTGTTATAGGAAAAATCGAATAAACTAAATTTTAGTCAAACATTTAGGCCAAAATGTATTCAGCCACATGTCTTTAGTAAAAAAAAATCGCAATATAAAAAAAAAATTAGCTACCTAGCGGCAACAGTGACACTAATACAGCGATCAGAAAAACAATCGCTTAGTGACACTGGCAATAGGGGGTAAAAGGGTTAACTAGGGCGTGATCAAGGGGTTAAACCTTTATATGGGGGGGTACGGGGCTACCCTGGACCTAACACTAACTGCCTGTCACAGTATCTGTCACACTGACACTAAATGCAGTGATCAGTAAATATATGATCACTGCAATCAGTGACACAGTGACAGGGGGCTGGGGGGGGGGGTGATCGGAAGGGGTTAAGTGTGCCTATGTGTACTGGTGTCAGTGTACTGTTGGTGCGACTTACTGTGATGTCTTCTCTCCTCTCGTCGGATTGAAAATACCGCAGAGAGGAGAGCTGACATCACTTCCTCTGCCAGTGTTTACATTATACGGGCAGAGGAAGTGAAGGGCGGGGGCTCTGCTGATTCACTGGGAGCGATCGCGAGGGGGCTGGCAAAAATGAACAGCCGCCCCCTCATCCACATCAACAGATCGCTCCCAGAGGTAAGACACCTGCCGCATGTAGCGGGGGGGTCCCGATCAGACCCCCGACCCGCAAGAAGGCAGGGACGTACTAGTACGCCCATCTGCCTGTACGTGCCATTCTGTGGATGTACATATACATGTGGCGGGCGTTAAGTGGTTAAGCATGGGGGTAGATCAATCATGCATTGGGGTTGTATTGCAGCCAGTGGCACAGGGGACATTTCATGAGTAAAAGGAAAAATGGATTCAATAAAATTTCAGCAAATTTTGGATGGTAACTTGATGCCATCTGTGAAAAAGCTGAAGTTAAAGAGAGGATAGCTTCTCCAAATGGATAATGATCCTGAACACACCTCAAAATCCACGGGGGATTACATCAAGAAAGAAGCATAAACTGGAGGGTTTGCCATGGCCTTCACAATCTCCTGACAGAATTAAAAATCTATGGATAGACCTTAAAATAGCAGTGCGTGACAGACAGCCCAGAAATCCCAAAGAACTGAAAGACCTTTGTAAGGAAGAATGTGCAAAGATACCTCAAACAAGAATTGAAAGACTCTTGGCTGGCTACAAAAAGCATTTACAAGCTGTGATATTTGCCAAAGGGGGCAGTACAAGATAATAACTCTGCATGGTGCCCAAACTTTTGCAGATGCCATTTTTTTGTTTTCTGTAATTTTTAAAGTGTAAATGATGGAAATAAAATCTAACTTTTTTTGACATATTATAAGAATGTCTAATCTGTAATTTGATGCCTTTTGGAGATTTTTTCATCTTTCCTTGGCTTTGTTATGCACATTAATACAAATTTTTACCTGGGGTGCCCAAACTTTCGATCCCCACTGCATGTATATATATGTATAGACTCTATATTGATGACGCTGGTGGTTTTTTTTCCCAATAAAAACCTGTATCATTGAAAGCTCTGTTAATATGTTTTCTTTTAAGACAAAAGATGTTAATTATTTCCGATAACTGTACTGTATCAGTTGTTTTTTCTAAACTAAAACCTCAGTATTCAGGTTTAATTGTAGTGTTGGCACTTTGAAATAAATAAGTTGGTTTTGGTTTTGTCGACAGAATGGCACGGCTGGGCACAAGGGCGTACATGTATGTCCCCTTTAAGAACCCCAGCCATGGGTCGCGAAGCTCCGTGACCACGCCCGTGGGACCTGCGCACCCGATCGCCACTGGTGTCCCGAGATCGTGTCACTGATCATCTGTTCCCTGTTATAGGAAACGATGATCAGTAACGTCACACCTACAGCCATGCCCCCCTACAGTAAGAAACACACATGAGGTCACACTTAACCCCTACAGCACCCCCTAGTGGTTAACCCCATCACTGCCATTGTCATTTTCACAGTAATCAGTGCCTTTTTATAGCACTTTTCGCTGTGAAAATGACAATGGTCCCAAAAATGTGTCAAAAGTGTTCAATATGTCTGCCATAATGTCGCAGTCATGAAAAAAATTGCTGATCACCGGCATTACTAGTAACAAAAAAATAATCCCCTACTTTGTAAACGCTATAACTTTTGCGCAAACCAATCAATAAGCACTTATTTGTGTATTTGTGAAGTGAATTGCGCTAACTTATATTTATATAAACATTTTACCATGACTGGTCCTGTGAACTTGTTACTCAAAAAACAAAAAGTATGTACATGTGTCTATGGTTGTTAATTAATGTGCAAACAAACAATCAACAAATGATGTGCAATACATACCAATACAATGCCCCGTGCCAAACTATAACATATGGATTTCTCAATCCATCAAAAAAATGTGAAATAAATCCATTTTTTTTTTTAAAATAATACTGCTATTACCATCCACAGATTGAATGTGCTCCAAGAAAGCAAGAAAGCAAGAAAATACATATACATTATATTTTAATTATCTTTACTTCAAACATTAACTTTTTATATCTCCAAGACATCCATACAATCCTTCCATCCCATACAACACAACACATTCTACTTTCACCCTTCCCCACTCTCCCAATGGTGTGATTATTACCCCGGTTCCCCCTTTATCCTGACGCTGTTGTAGAGTTCTCTATCCAATTTGCCCATACTCTCCTATATTTCTCCCCATATCCTCTATTGCAATATGTCTCTCTGTATAATATCAGATTACTGTTTACTAAGTTCTTCCACTGTGCTATTGAGGGGGCTTCTGTTTTTTTCCAGTTTAGCACTATTGCTTTCCTGGCATAGAACAGCAGCAGGCCTATCTGTGTTTTTCTTTCTTTTGAGATAGCATTACCCCCTATTAATCCTAAGAGACAGATCTCCACTTCTTGTTCCAGCCTTACAGATGTTACTCTTTATATCATGTATGATTTTATTTTTGTATGGAAAATGAGAAAATTTAAATAAAGAGATTTAATTAAAAAAAAAAGAAAGCAAGAAAATGTATTATATACGAAAAAAATATATAAAAAGTAAAAAGATATATATGTGCTAAGAAAGCCCTTAATAGATAATTTCTTGCAGTGATGCCCAGCTATGTTCCCACCTTCACCGCAAATAGTGTCTACACCGTCACTGGATAAAATGGCCACTCACCAGATGGACACAGAAATCTGCCTTTGGTTCATATGGATAACCACTCCCTCTCTTAGGTTTATCAGCAGTCACTCCCAATGCTTTGGCTGTAGTCTCGTTTTATTTCCGCTCATGTAACATATAAAAGACTATCATGGTGTAGTAAATCAAATAATTCACTATGATTAAAACATATATAGTTATTCCACTCACATGTAAAAGTGCCTAGGAGCCGGCACTGAGCTAATCCAGCCGTAAATAGGAGTATACAAATGTACGAGTGTGTCCTGGTCCGCACGTGTGATGCCTCACTTTGTCGCTTGCGTTCCCAGCCTCGTTATACTCAGGTTGGACATGACAAGCTAGCAATGGTCCCGCAGCCTCTATGCATTTCGCAACTTAATGCGTCATCAGGAAGCTATAAGTTAGCGCAATTCACTTCACAAATACACAGAATCTAAACCCAACCTTCAAGGTTGCACTTTGTATTGCAGCAAGACTTAATAAGAATATTGATATCATCTTGGCGGCGGTAACACACATTTTTTCCAAATAAGCGCTTATTGCGATTTTTTTTCTACCAAAAAATATGTAGAAGAAAATGTATCGGCCTAAACCGAGGGAAAAAAAGCTTTTTTTTTAAATATTTTTTGAGGATATTTATTATAGCAAATAGTACAAAATATAGATTTTTTTTTTAAATTGTCGCTCTATTTTTGTTTATAGCGCAACAAATAAAAAACGCAGAGGTGATCAAATCTCACCAAAAGAAAGCTATATTTGTGGGAAAAAAAGGACTCCAATTTTGTTTGGGAGCCACGTCGCACGACCGCACAATTGTCAGTTAAAATGACGCAGTGCCGAATCGCAAAAAGGGGCCAGGTCCTTTAACCTGCATAATGGTCCGGGTCTTAACCAATTAAATTAATAACTGTGAATGGATCCAAATGTATGGATGTACAAAAATCATAACCTTAACCATTTAAATGTAAAAATTGCAAAAATAACACAATGAAGTGATTTTTTGTAAAAGGGGTTGTAAAAGTTTGTTTTTTATTTTCTAAATAGGTTCCTTTAAGCTAGTGCATTGTTGGTTCACTTACTTTTTTCCTTTAAATTCCCTTCTAAAAAATGTTTTTCTTTGTCTGAATTTCTCACTTCCTCCTCAGTAAGCTGTTCTGGCTGACTATCCACCGCTCGGATGAAGGGGGCAAAGAGGAAGTGAGAGATTCAGACAAAGAAAAAAAAACATTTAGAAGGGAAATTGAAGGAAAAGGTAAGTGAAACAACAATGCACTAGCTTAACCACTTAAGGACCCCCGCACGCACATATACGGCCACAGAATGGCTCGTACAGGCACAAGGGCGTAAATTTACGTCCCCGCCTTCGTGCGGTTCGGGGGTCCCATCGGGACCCCCTCCGCGGCGTGCGGGGGTCCCCCTGGCTCTGGGAGCGATCGCCGATGAGCGGGCGGATGTTCGTGTTTTCCGCCCCCCCGCGATCGCTCCCAGCCAATGGGAGCGCTCCCCCTTCGTGTCAGTTCCTCCTCCTGTGTTTACACAGGAAGGAGGAAATGATGTCACCTCTCATCGCAGCGGTGTTTCCCACCGCTGCTGATGAGAGAAGACATCCACAGTAAGTGTGCACCAACACAACACTGACACACACTCACATAGGCACATTAACCCCTTGTGATCGCCCCCCCCCCCACCCCCCTGTCATAGTGTCACTGAATGCAGTGATCTAATCACTGCATTTAGTGTCAGTGTGACAGGCAGTGTAAAATCAGTTAGTGTTAGGTCCAGGATAGCCCCCCCTCCCCCCTAATAAAGTTTTAACCCCCTGATCACTGCCCTAGTTAACCCTTTCACTCCATATTGCCAGCATCACTAAGCGATCATTTTTCTGATCGCTGTATTAGTGTCGCTGTTCCCGCTAGGTAGCTATTTTTTTTATTGCGATTTTTTTTTTTTACTAAAGACATGTGGCTGAATTAATTTTGGCCTAAATGTTTTACTAAAATTTAGTTTATTTGATTTTTTTTATAACAAAAAGTAAAAAAATAGTGATTTTTTTCAAAATTGTCGCTCTATTTTAGTTTATAGTGCGAAAAATAAAAATCGCAGAGGCGATCAAATACCACCGAAAGAAAGCTCTATTTGTGGGAAGAAAAGGACGCAAATTTTGTTTGGGAGCCACGTCGCACAACCGCGCAATTGTCTGTTAAAGCGACGCAGCGCCGAATTGTAAAAACACCTTGGGTCATTTAGCAGCGTATGTGTCCGGGTCTTAAGTGGTTAAAGGAATCTATTTTGAAAATAAAAAACAAACCTTTAGAACCCATTTAAAGGATCAGTAAAGGAAACATTTTTTAATGCTAAATAGCTTGCTTTATCTTATAGCAGTCGTGCTTTCATGTCCTCCGTGTCCGTTTTTTGCTTAGAAGTTGCTGTAATCCCTTGCTGAACTCCACACTTTCTGCTTGTCTGGCTCCTTATGAAAAAACTCATGGTAGCTTTTCATTGTGTAAAGGGCAAAGTTGCGCTACTAGTGAACAAATTATAAGAAAGTAGCTGCCTGCATCAACAATGTAACAATGTTGCATAGAAAAGAAAAACAAAAAATGTGGCGCTATACAGCAAAGCAAATAATACACACACAACAAATGAACTGCTGAAGTGTTGGTCATATGACCTGTGCTAATAATCACAAAGGTGTGTAGACCAAGCACACATGGAAAACAAATCACAAATAATACATCCAAATGTATTCTAGTATCATACACACACAACAAATAAACTACTGAAGTGTTGATCATGTGATCAGGTGTTAGTAATCACAGAGGTGTGTAGACCAAGCACACATGGAAAACAAATCACAAAAAATAAGTCCAAGTGTACTCTAGTGAATGTCATAAGAGGAAAAGAGTCCCAGATAATTAGGTGATAAAACAATGTTGAATATGTAAGGTGAGATATATCACTTTCTGGATTCTCAAATTGAAATGCAGTATCCACCGTGTAGTCCAAAAATGGTCAAGAAGATAAAATACTCTTACCAGAAAAGGTGGACATACTGACCAGCGGTGGTATGTCAAACAAGCATGGATAGGGTCACCAGACTGAGGATGACCATGGAAGGAACACTGAAGTCATCCGATCCAAACATCAATCCAGTCACAGATCACCCGAAATAGGCGTTCCAGGTGTTTTAAAGCGATGAAGGCTCATGAATTGGAATTATCATTGGAGGATATGCAAAAAAAAACAAAGGAAGGCTCCACATGGTGCAGTTAAACCCAAAGGCGGGGCAAAGCAGCTTTTATTGATAAGGCAAAAAATAATGCCATAAAAACATTTACATGTAAAAGGATAAAAACGACAAAGTATCAGCCAGAATGAAATGGTGAATACAAGTGATCACGAAGGGTAAAGCGTGGTATGTGGATAGGCTGTAGCAGGATATGTACCCTACATGTTTCGGGTAAAAAATGATGCCCCAGTTGAAGAGTTTTTTACTCGAAACCTGTAGGGTACATGGCCTGCTACAGCCTATTCACATACCACACTTTACCCTTCGTGATCACGTGTATTCACCACTTCATTCTGGCTGATACTTTGTTGTTTTTATCCTTCTAAATGTTTTTATGGCATTATTTTTTGCCTAAACTGAGGAAAAAAATAAATGTATATATATTTTTGGGGATATTTACTGTATATTAGCAAAAAGTAAAAAATATTGAATTTTTTTCAAAATTGTCGCTCTATTTTTGTTTATAGTGCAAAAAATAAAAACTGCAGAGGTGATCAAATACCACCAAAATAAAGCTCTATTTGTAGGTAAAAAAGGATGCCAATTTTGTTTGGGAGGGAAGAAGCGACGCACTGCCGAATCGCAAAAAGGGGCAAGGTCCTTTAGCTGCATTTTGGTCCGGGTCTTAAGTGGTTAAAGTGGAGAAAGCAAATACATTTTATTTAAAGTTTTGTTATCAGACTTCAGTAATGCAGGCTAGCTTTAAAAACAGTATGAATTGATGTAAAAGAATCTGCAAAGCTGGATCAAGGCCAAAAAGCTAGTAAACAGAATTAATTTCCACCAATGAAGTGATCAGAAGCACATCTCAGTCAAGATGACAACTCAAGGGCAAGGAGGAAGACAGTTCCCTTTGCAAAGGAACATGTTGTCTCTTGAATAAGAATCAAATATCCAAAGGGACAGAAAACAAATGCTTTTTAAGTCCTTGTCTGATAATTCCCCAATACATTGTACTGGAATTATGTAAAATAAAATAAAAATTCATGCCTAACACGAATGTGTTGAAGTTTATTTAAGTGAAATATAAAAACACTGAAGCATTCCTTTCAATCTTTAAAATGTAATCTGCCCTGAAATGCCAAATAATCTGCCCTGAAATTCCAAATTATTCTTATTTCAATGTTTTAAATGTATCTACGTATAGTTATTAATACTCCCAAGCCTAAAGGACAGTTCCCAGCAGTACTATATTATGCATGTTAAAGTGTACCTTTTAGTAGCTTGCAAATTTGCATGAATACATTCTCTACATTTCACAATATACAAGAACAGTATTATTTTTTTTAGAAAAAGCTCTAAAATTAATAATTAAAATTTGCCCCTTGAGCCTCGTCTCTCAGACTGCAAGATTTAGGCCTCGTACACACGAGTAAATCTATCTGTTCAAATCGGTCGGACCGACCGATTTGAACAGATCTGTCTGCTGGCATTTTGGTTTGCTCGCGTGTACACACGAGCAAACCAAAATCCCCGCCAGCAGACAGCGTGCTGACGTGTCGGTGACGTGGCGGTGACGTTGACGCTGCCACGTCACCGCACCAGGAAGTAAAACACTTCCGCGCATGCGTCGAAATTGCATGTGCGAGAAGACATGTCTGCTGGTTAGCATACTAACCAGCAGACATGTCGGGTGGACGGGTGCTTTGAAATCTGTCGGGTGGCCAAATCCGTCTGTTTGCCCGTACACACGATCGAATCTGTCTGCTGAAACGGTCTAGCAAAATTGGTGCTATGCTAGGTAAAAAAAAAAAAACAGATAAAGGCTTCGCTAGGGGATGTAATGAAATATTTAGGAAAATTCACAAATTCCTGGAAGTTTTGCATCTATTTTACTTAAAGAGGAAGTAAACTTGCTTTACTGCTTTTTACCTACTGCAGGGGTTGGGCAACCTATGGCCCGTGAGCCGCACCCGACTCGCCACCGCTAAGTTTCCAGTCCGTCAGTGCCTCTAATGAACCATGCACCCACGCCGTCAATATTTTCGCCCATCTCCTCTTCATTGGACAGCGGCCGGTATCACAGGGCTGGATGGGGGCGGGAACTTCTGAAGTTAACTTTTCAGATTAAACAGCAGCTGATCGGTTGCCAGGCAATCCTAGCAAGCAATCACCAGCCTGTTAATGTGAAAAGGTAACTTCAGCAGTTCCTGTCCAGCCCTGTGATACTGGCCAATCCCTGCTCTGCTGTAGAGCTGTCTAAGGTAGGAGCATTCTACCTACACAGTGTGTGTATGTGGTGTGGGGTGCATGGGGTACATAGGACACTATGGTGGTGGGTGCAGAGGATGAGGGGGCAGAGGACACTATGGGAGTAATGTGAAGGGGACAGGGGACACTGCTACACTGCAATAGGTGTGAACCTATTAGGGACTCCTTCTCCCCTGGGGACAGGGATCCCATCACCTCTGGGGACAGGGATCCCATCACATTTGGGGTCAGTGATCCCATCTCCTCTGGGGACAGGGATCCCATCTCCTCTGGGGACAGGGATCCCATCTCCCCTGGTAACAGGGACCCCATCTTCCCTGGGGACAGGGACCCCATCTTCCCTGTGGACAGGAATCCCTTCTCCCCCTGGGGATGGGACCCCATCTCCCCTGTGGATGGGATCCCCATCACCCCTAGTAACGGAGACCTCACCTTCCCTAGGAACAGGGAACCCATTTCCCCTGGGGAAAGAGACCCCATCTCCCCTAAGGGCAGGAACCCCATTTTCCCTAGGAACAGGAACCCCATTTCCAGACCTTACTGGCTGGCAGGGCTGGTGTCTGTCACCCTTGGGAGACAGGATGGGGGAGGGGGCAGTAAAATCTGAACCCCCAGCCACATGCTCCCTCAGGATGATCTGGCTTTGTATTAGTGAAGCACCTTAAAGTGAGGTAAACCTGTACTTTTATTATTACTTTACGATTATTATTATCTTCATTTATTAGCAGGTGAATGCGGCCCTCCGTGCATTCACATGCATTGAATCGGGCCCTTAAGTGGTAAAAGGTTGCTGACCTACCGTATAGGTAAGCCTATAATAGGCTATAGGTAGTGTAAATATCTCTTAACTGCTTGCCGACCAGCCGCCGTCATATTACTGCGGCAGGTCGGCACTGCTAGGCGAGAGCACGTAGCTCTACGTCCTATCTTTTTCGGCCACTAGTGTCCGCCATAATATCGCAGTACCGAAAAAAAAGCTGATCGCCGCCATTACTAGTAAAAAAAAATATTAATAAAAATACCATAAAACTACCCCCTTTTTTTTGTAAACGCTATACATTTTGCGCAAGCCAATCAATAAACGCTAATTGCGATTTTTTTTTAACGAAAAATATGGAGAAGAATACGTATCGGCCGAAACTGGGGAAAAAAAATGTTTTTTTAGATATTTTTGGGGTATATTTATTATAGCACAATGTCAAAAATATAGAATTTTTTTCAAAATAGTCGCTCTAATTTTGTTTATAGCGCAAAAAATAAAAACCGCAGAGATGATCAAATACCACCAAAAGAAAGCTCTATTTGTGGGAAAAAAAGGACGCCAATTTTGTTTGGGAGCCACATCGGATGACCGCGCAATTGTCAGTTAAAGCGATGCAGTACCGAATCACAAAAAGTGCTCTGGTCAGGAAGGGGGTAAATCCTTCTGGGGCTGAAGTGGTTAAACGCACACTGTTTAGGAGATATTTATATTACATGCAGCAGGTGACATCACTGGTGCATGTGCTCTGAAGGAATGGGCATCCGTGCCATTTCTGAGCCCTGTGCTGTGAACAGCGGCTCCCACGCACATGTGTGGGAGTGACATCATCGTGGCTCCAGCCAGTCACAAAGCTGGAGCCCGCAAACCCGGGAGTAGGACGGGTGAAGATTGAAGTGGCTGCAGTGCAGCCATCACTGGAACAGCTTTGTTTTAAGGTGAGTTTCACATGACTTTATCTTGCAGGAGGAAAAAAAAACGTCCAGCTGTACACAACTGCTTTAACCACTTCAGACCCGCGCTATAGCCGAATGACGGCTACAGCGCAGGTCTGAATATCCAACCCGCTGTCTTTTGACGGGCGCCCCTTTGGGCGTTCCCAGCGCGCGCTCCAGAGCGCGCAGCAGGGATGCTCTGTGTTGGCCGTGTCCCTTGGACACAGCCAATCACAGATCGCGGCGAACAGCCAATCAGAGTGGCCGTTTGTGATGCAATCTGTGCGGCGAATGAGAGATGATCTCATATGTAAACATATGAGATCATCTCTCATTGCCGTTTTACACAGAGACAGCGTCCTGTCTCTGGAGAGGAGACCGATCTGTGTCCCTTGTACATAGGGACACAGATCGGTCACCTCCCCAGGCCCCCCCCCCCCACAGTTAGAACACTATGGGCCAGATTCAGCAACACTTGCGCTGGAGTATTTCGATATGCGCCGCGTAACTGTGAAGATGCGCCGTCGTTTCTATGTGCCCGTACCCACCAAACTAGATGCGCCCGAAGACGCGGCATTTGCGACCGGCGGAACGTTCCGACGCCAGAGTATCGTCAGCGCATAATTTCGTTTGGCGCATCAGTCGTGCCTATTGATTTCCCCTGCAAATATGCAAATGAGGGAGATTTCCCGATTCGCGAACGGATAAGCACCATACGCTGGCTACATGCGCCGCGCGTATCTCGTCCGTCCGGCGCAAAGTTATTTCTACAAAAGGCTGCTTTATCTTTACTCCAGACGGTCACAGGTCAGCAGGAGAGCAGCTACAGCAGCGTTACCGACGATAGGAGCTAGCTGAACAACCACACTTGCAAGGACAACACCTCTGTGTGCCAACATGCCAGGAGCAATTGTGGTCCTCGAACTACTGATGGGTCCCCCAAAACGAAGGAGGCGGGCACGTGAGAGGATATACCGCACTCGTATGAGCCTCTTTGGCATGGGGGATGAGGAGGTGTATCGCCTCTTCAGATTCAGCCCTGATGCAATACTTGAACTAACCACAACCCTGCAGAATGACATCACCAGCAAGACACACCGCTCACAAGCAGTGCAGCCACTGGTGAAGGTCCTGGCAACACTTCATTTCCTTGCAACTGGATCATTCCAGCGTACAAGTGGAGTGGTGGCTGGGATGTCACAGTCCTCCATAAGCAGATGTGTGCACCAGGTTGTCCCTGCAATCCTCAGACGCATGTCCAACCAGTTCATCAGACCCACCACTGAGGAGCTGCGGCAGAAGGCAATGACAGATTTCTACAACATTGTCAGATTCCCACGCACTGTGGGGGCCATTGATTGCACACATGTGGCACTCCAGCCCCCCAGTGCCACAGAGCACATATACCGCAATCGGAAGCATTGGCATTCCATCAACGTACAGGTGATAGCCGATGCCCAACGCCTCATATGGCACGTCCGTGCCAAACACCCCGGGTCCAGCCATGACAGTTTCATATACAATCAGAGCCCCATCCCAGCAGAATTTAACCAGAACATGTATGGGGACAGCTGGCTGGTTGGTGAGTGACATGGGAGTCAGGCATGACTATCCCCTCCCGTGATGCACAACAGAAGTGGCACATGCATGACTAACATTCTCCTGTCTTTTACCTTACAGGTGACTCTGCATATGCACTAGGACCCCATCTAATGACTCCTTTCCGGAACCCCCAAACCAGAGGAGAGAGAAAATACAATGAAGCACACATCAAAACCCGTGCAGTGGTGGAGCAAACATTTGGGCTCCTGAAGTCCCGTTTCCGCTGCCTGGATAAGTCTGGGGGTGCCCTATTGTATTCCCCTACCTTTGTGTGTCAGATCATCGGTGCATGTTGCATTCTGCACAACTTTGCCATGAGAAAAGGCCTGCAGATTGACATACGTGATGACCTGACCCCCGACCCACACAGTCCCCACCTGCCAGAGGACACCCAGTCTGCTGATGGAAGAGCAGTCAGGAGGGTCCTCGCCGTAGGCATCTTTGGACACTAAACCAAAACATTGATCACACGGACAATGCACGCATGCACACCACTGATGTCCCTAGATCACACACACCACATGCACATCGCATTGGATTAGCCCAAGTCCAGCATGTAGGACTTGGGAGCAGCAACGCCAGCGTCAAGGCCCCAATGATGTCACTGTCCATTCATACACCTTTCACACGTCATTCATACAGCCGTGGGGTTAACTTCACCACCACGGCCGAGGGTGACACCCCTTACTGTCAGGAGTGCCACCCTCTCACATTCACACACCATTCACACTGTCCCCTGCACTCCTGACCGTGTGCAGTAAAAAAAGAAATACAAAATCTCATAACCTGAGAAAAAAAATAAACAAAAACTCATGACCTGAGTATTTTTAAACAAATCATAGAAACCAAAACAAAAAAAAGCCTCATCGGGGATGCCGGGGGCTTCTTCTGGGGGCCCCTGTCTGCCTCCTCAGCTGCCTGGATGGAGTGGGTGGGGGTGGGGGTGGGGGGGCATCTGGAGGTGGCTGATCCCCAGGTGGGCCACTCCTGGCAGGTGTGGCCTGCATGCCCTCCAAGGCCATGGCTATCCGGCCGAGGTATGAGTTCGTCTGGGCCTGCATCCGGAGCTGACGGGTGACCTGGTAGTGTTGGGCCCGCCGACTCAGCCTCCCCTGGTCCCGGATGGCAGCACTGTTACCCTGGATGGCAGCAGTGTTGGCCTGGACGGCTGCAGTGAGTTGCGTAATTTCACCATGCACCTCCCCAAACTGGTGACCACTGCAGCGCAATTACAGCTGACATCCTGGACTGCGTTGCTTATCTGGGCAACGGAGCCCAGGCTGTCAGACACTTTCTGTAAGTGGCCAACTATGGCCCCCATTTGTTCAGTCTGTCTGGCGTGATCCCTCGCCAACTGGTCCTGGACAACATCAGACACCCCCCTGGTCTTCTGGGTCGCCTTCCTGGGGCCAGAAGATGGTTGTCCCCGGGGGGAAGGAGTCACCCTTGAGGGGCTTCCAAGGAAGGGGGAGGGGATAACAGATGGCCCAGGAGAAGGGGAGGAGACCTCCAAAACTAAAGTAAAGTCCTGCTCTGCCACAGCAGGCTCCTCCTCAACGACCTCGGCAGGTGTGGTGTGGCCACTCTCCTCCACCACCTCTTCACCACCCAGGGGCTCGGGCACACGATGGCGTGGGGGGGATGGGGTGGAATGGACGCTGACCGATGATGGCCCAGCTCCGTCATCTGTGGATGACACAAAGCAGACACATGTTGGTGGTCCCACACACTTGGCACATGTACCCCCCCCCCTAATGCAACAAATCAAATAGGGGATAAAAAACACTTACCTGTCCTGGAGCCTTCCTCCATGGAGTCATAGCCTGGGACCCCCTCCACCTGCTCCCTCTCCAGGCAGCGTGCGACCACCTCCTCCTCCGCGGTCAGGGTGACAGGACATGGGGGACCACCACCTGTGCCCCTCTCATGCCTCCTGATGGTGGACACCTTGCCCTTGACCTTGCGCCGCAAGTCGTTTATTTTTTTCTGAATGTCCCCAGCAGTCCGGGTGGAATACCCCAAGACATTCACCCTGGCAGCAATGGACTCCAGGATGCCCTGCTTCCTTTCCCGGGTGGTCTTGCGGCTTTTTTTCCCATGAAGCAAATCATTCACAGACTCCATCGCTGAGATGATAACCGAGACCTCCTGGGAATTAAAATTAAGGTTCCTCCTCTCTCTGGGGGTAGCGGGAGCAGCCATTACAGAGCAAAAGTATCTTCCCTGGGGTGGGGGGAAATGGATATACTTTTGCGCCGGAATGGCGTTTCCGCCTGCGCTTTTAAGCGCCCAGCGGAACGCATTGCGCTGACGTTTCCCGGGAAGTGGTGCCGACGGAAGTTGTGAGCATGCGCACAAGGGGGCGAGTGGAGCCGCACTCACTGCGCATGCTCCGTGGATGATGCGCTGAACGTAAGCCTCTGCGCTGGGCTCCGCCCATCATTTACATATGATCACACCCACTTCCACTTGCGTCGGGTTACGCCAGCGCATTATCGTTACTCTGGCGCAAGTTTACGCGCAACTGCTATGTGAATAACAGTACTTGCGCTGAAAGGGTCTTCAGAGTAACGTAAATGAGAAGCGTTACTCTGGAGCAAAGATGCTCCCATCTACCTGAATCTGGCCCTATGTAGGGAATACATTTAACCCCTTTCTCATCCCCTAGTGTTAACCCCTTCAATGCCAGTCACATTTATATAGTAATTAGTGCATATTTGTAGCACTGATCGCAGTATAAATGTGAATGGCACCAAAAATGTGTCAAAAGTGTCCGATGTGTCCGCCATAATGTCGCAGTCCCAATAAAAATCGCAGATCGCCGCCATTACTAGTAAAAAAAAAATAATAAAAAATAATAATTCTGTCCCCTATTTTGTAAGCGCTATAACTTTTACGCAAACCAGTCGCTTATTGCGTTTTTTTTTTTTTTTACCAAAAATATGTAGAAGAATACGTATTGGCCTAGACTGAGAAAAAAAAATGTTTTTTTTTTTTTTAAATTGGGATATTTATTATAGCAACAAGTAAAAAATATCTTCAGCTTCTAGACTCTTTCAAATTTTTACTTCCTTTAGCAGTAGGAGTGGAGTCTTGGCATGTGTGACAGTTGATTGAAGGAAAGGCGCACACCCCATCTCCACATAGGAAGAGGCAGTAAGGAATGTGCAGAGCTGTGACAAGACAAGACAAGACACAAATTTCAGGCTGGTTTTATCTCAGTTGTCAGAGAGCTTGTCAGAAGTTATCATGCTGATAACAGAGGAACTAAACGGCAGAAACACACAGGAATTAGGGATTAAGAGAGAGATAAGTAAACACTACAGATATATGTGCCTAGGTCAGATTTCATGAATTGGGTTTACATCCACTTTAATATAGTCTTGGATAGTCTTGGTTAAAACCCCTGAAAGTAAATTTTATGTTTGTTTACAATTGGGGAAGATTCTTAAAGCCTGCAAAATACAATAAGATTTTCAAATGAATGTTTGTATAATCATTCTTATAAAAGTTCTCAATAACATAAAAAATAGCATTCGAAAATACTTAAAACACCCAGTCCCATTCATGTAGATTGGAATGTAATGGCTGCACAGATAAAGCTATTCCTTCCAATAGTTCGGGACATGCACCCGCACCCATATGGATGTCGAATTGGAGCAGCAGCTGTGTTTATGCTGGCACTGAATCCTGATTGACATACATTGGGACTTTCTGCACATGGATGCACAGATAACCTGTGCATCATATGAAGGCAAAACATATTCCTCCCAGGGGTGTATGCTTAACCAGTTTCCGACTGTCTCACGCAGATAAACTGTGGCAGAATGGCTCTCCTGGGCGAAATCACGTACATATATGGCTTTGCCCAGGAGAGCCACCAGAGGGCGCGTGAGCCGAAAGCGAGGAACCTGTTGCGCGTGGCCGATAAGCATGTCTTCCGCTGGCCACGCGCGATTGCGTGCACTAGCGCCAGCATGGGGATTTGTGTGTGTAGACACAAAAATCCCTGTGCTGTCAGAGGAGAGGAGACAGATTGTATGTTTATACAAAGTATAAACAGCGATCTGCCATCTCTCCTAGTTAGTCCCATACCCACACAGTTACTCCTTGATCGCCCCCTAGTGTTCCCTGCCAGTGACATTTAAACAGTAATCAATGCATTTTTAAAGCACTGATCTCTGATTAAATGCCAATGGTCCCAAAAATGTGTCAAAAGTGTCCGTTCTGTCTGTCGCATTGGCACAATACTGCAAAAAATCGCAGATCGCTGCCAAAAAAATAACAAATATTAAATTGACGCTTTTTTTTGTTTGTAGCGCGAAAAATAAAAACCACAGAGGTGATCAAATACCACCAAAAGAAAGCTCTATTTGTGAAAATAAGGAAGCAAATTTTGTTTGGGTACAGCATTGCATGACCACGCAATTTTCAGTTAAAGTGACGCAGTGCCAAATTGTTAAAAAGTGCTCTGGTCAGAAAGGGGGTAAAATCTTCCGGGGTTGAAGTGGTTAAAGTGTTACTAAACCCAGAATATGAAAATAGTTAATCCAAACACCCCCCGGTTCAGTTCGCAGCAGACAGGCAAAAAATTAGTTTGAACACACGAATACTGTTAAAGTCCATGGCCTCGTACACACGACCGAGAATCTCGTCGTAAATGAAACGTTGTTTTCCTCGACGAGTTTCTTGTCAGGCTTGTAGAGAATCTTGTCAAGCTTTCTTTGCATACACACTGTCAAGACTAAATCTTGTCGTTCTCAAACGCGGTGATGTACAACACGTACAACGGCACTATAAAGGGGAAGTTTGATTTCACTGGCGCCACCCTTGGGGCTGCTTTTACTAATCTCATGTTACTGCGTGTTAAGTGAAAGTTTGGTGAGAGTCGATTCGCACTTATTAGTCTGTTACAGCGTGACGAATGTGCTATCTCCATTACGAATTGAAGTAGAAGAGTGCAGCGCAAAAATTACAAAATTCTAAAAAAAGGGAACACTACACAATATATAAAGAATACATAATATATAAAGAAAGATGCAAGCCAGTGAAATTAAATGTCCACATGTCCACAAAAATAGTCCATATAGTGCTAATAAATAACACAAATAAATCCAGCAGAAGTGACGGTGAAGAGAAAACACCAGGAAAGGAAATCCACCACCGCAAGCAAGATGGACTCTCACCTTATTGCTTCGACCCGTGAGAGTCACAAAGCATATCAGAATATGTCAATCCGATCCAACCTCCAAACAGATTCACCATATCAGACCGATATCAGCAGGCAGCCATATAAGAGGAAACACAGAAATCTAGTGCTCTCTGTATATAACAGTTTATTCAGGACAAGAATACAAAAAATGGGCACTCACATTTAAAACCACTCCATTACGAACTCTACTTTTACCGATGATGCACTCCCGTCTCATACTATATTCTGAGCATGCGCGCGTTTCTAAGCATACACACAAATGTATTTCTCCTCGTAGACCAGCCCGACGAGGAACACGATGAGGAAATTGAGACTCCCAATGAGAAAAAAGAGAACATGTTCTCTTTTTTTCTCGTCGAGATCCACGACCGTTTTCTCGACGAAAAACATATACACAACCGTTTTCCGTGGCAAAAAAGCTCTGCCAGCATTTTTCTTGATGGATTTTGTCAAGGAAAGCGGCCGTGTGTACGAGGCCTATGGGATATGAACATGAAAAATCAAAAGTGCTAATTTTAAAGTGGATGTAAACCCCCAATTTATTTATTTTTATGTCACAATGTAGAGTATAAGATTTCATCTGTGCCCAGTCTTGCCACAGAGTTAATCCAGCTCTGATCAATCCTCTTTTATTGTTCAGTGAAAATGAGCAGACTCAGGTGCCGTACACACGGCCGAGGTTCTCGCTGAAAATCAGCGAGAACCTCGCTGGAATGCACATTCCAGCGAGGACCTCGGCCGTGTGTACGGTCTCGGCGAGCTTCCCGTCGGGAAGCCCGTCGAGCCGAAATAGAGAGCACGCTCTCTATTTCCTCGACGGCCCGCCTGGAAGAATGGCTGGTTGCCATTCCCGACGGGCGGGTCGCCGAATCCGACGGCCGGGAGAGAACCTCGACGGGCGGAACGATGTGTTCTGCCCGTCGAGGTTCTCTGCCGTGTGTACGGCACCTCACAGATAAAAACGTGTCTAAATAAAAATTCAGTTTCTCTCTCTTGCTTTAAATGGCAGGTTATTTACATATCTAGCTTGGACATGTTTATTATATATTATGTTATGTTTATCATAATATGAGGTGATCCAAAGTATAAAAAGTGAGAAATCCACCCCTCCCCCACATACCACATCCTGGTAATATACAATGAACTATATATCACCTCATATTATGATATTATGCCCCTGTCCCCCTCTGATGCAACAAGGGTTTTCCGTTATGCAAATGTAATTGGAATGGCATGGAATTTGGGGGACCCCCAATCATTTTTTTTTGGTTCGGGGTACTATTTGTACCAGACCCAAAGGGCCTGGTAATGACTGGGGGCAACCCATGTAATTTTTTTTGTTATTTTTATCAGTATTGCTGGGACCCGCCAATTCATTATAGCCGCAAGTTGTTTTAAATTACCTTTTTCCTTTAGAAATAAAATTTTGTGTGGGGACTTTTTAAGCACGGGAAACATGCACTACTTTACATGCATACTATAGACACCCATAAGTACGTGGAATAAAAAAAGAATATTTCACTGTTATCGTTTCACTTTAAGCATATTAAAATCACTGCTGCCGAAAAAACGTTTTTTTGCATTAATACATGTCCCCTGGGGCATGACCCACATTTTTTATGACAATAACTTGCATATTAACCTTTAAAATTAGCAATTTTTCAGGTTCATGTCCCATAGACTATAACAGTGTTTTTGTGTTTAAACAAATTTTTGGCTTGTTTGCATGTTCTGCTGCAAACCGAACCAGCGAGTGTTCGGCTCATCCCTACTAGGCATTACACTGACTGCCTCTCCTACTGCATTGGCGGCTACCAACCTTAAGCCCCTGATTTCTAAAGTTAACAAAGAACTCCAAAACCTAGCCAAGTTTCTCCCATAGACTTTTAAAGGGTGTTCCGGAGCTTTCAATTGTTCGCTATTCAGCGAATGGGCGAATAGCCAATGTTCGAGTCGAACATAAAGCTCATCCCTAGCCAGTATATATACCTTTTTGGATGATCTGTATACCACGGTTAAATGATAAACTGCACTGAAAATTACTCAAAACCCCCAAATATTATATATATTGTTTTAGAAGACACCCTAGGTAATAAACTGGTGGTCATTGCAACTTTTTATGTTATACCGTATTTTTGCTGCAATTTTTCATACTGTTTCATAAATATATATATATACATTTTATATATATATATATATATATATATATATATATATATATATATATATATATATATATATATATATATATATATATATATATATATACAAAACACTAAAGAACTAAAGATAACCAGATGTTTATGTATAATGTGAAAAATGATGTTATGCCAAGTAAATAGATACCTAACATGTCACACTTTAAAATTGCGCCATACTTTAGGACTTAAAAATCTCCATAGGCGACGCTTACATTTTCTTACAGATTACAAGTTATAACAAGTTATACGACGACGTAAGTGCAAATGTGCGCCGTTGTATCTGTGCGGCAGACCCACAAACAGAGATACGCCTAAAACCAAGCTACACCCCGCCGACATAACTTACTTACGCTGGCGTAGGGTGGGCATACATTTAGGCTGGGTGCATGGTGCCACTCCCATTGATTAGCCATTCAAACATTCAAATGAGGTAAATACGGCAATTCACAAACGTACGTGCGCCCGACGCAGGCTATGCGCGGTGCGCTTAAGTTGTACGTCCAGCGTAAAGTTATTCCCCATAAAGGAGGTGTAACTCAGCAACAGACATGCTCAGATCTGCACCAGGGAACACAAGCCGGCGTATTTTACGTTGGACGTGTGTTTGGCTGGGCGTAGGTTACGTTAAGGGCGTACACAGTGATCCAGCGTATCTTAGGCAGTTGTTCTGACGTGGTTGTGAGCATGCGTGGCGCATGCGCAGTTCGTTATACGTGCTTGTCTGGCGCTCGGCCCATCATTTGCATGGGGTCACGCCTCATTTGCATGGATCACGCCCACTTCCACTTACGCTGGCCTGCGCCTTCGAAAATACGCTGGCACATCTTGGTGAGCAATGGCTTGCTGAATGCAGTGCTTTCCTCTCCACGCTGCGCCTGCATTGCGTACTGTGTGTGCGCTACGCCGGCGTAAATGTGCGCCCACTCTCTGTGAATCTGGGCCTACATGTTTAGAGTTACAGAGGAGGTCTAATGTTCGAATTATTGCTCTCGCAGTAATTATCATGGCATATGTAACCTGTGTGTATCTGGCTCTGATACTAGCCAGTGCCTCACCAGCCACTGACCTCATCGCACGTCCCTGGTATAGAGTACATTTTCATTTTCTAGAACATATTGTTTATAAGGTGGCCATCCAATCATCTTCTGTTAGTGCTGCCTCATGTGTAACTATTGCATTCTGTCTAAAAACATGCCATGATATTGTACTATAACATAAGATCCTTATCATGATCAGTACAATATCTTTAATTAGCTTTCTATTGTCTATGAAATACTTTACTTGTTACTGATTAGACATTGTTATTCTCTTTGAATAACATACTCCAATAAAAAAAATAATAATCTGCTATTGTGTGTAAACTAAGGGCCAGATTCTCAAAGAATCCCCGGCGGCGTAGCGTTAGGCATTTACACTACGCCGCTGCAACGTACTAGAGCAAGTGCTTTATTCTCAAAGCACTTACCTGTAAAGTTGCGGCGGCATAGCGAAAATCCCCGGCGCAAGCCCGCGTTATTCAAATGAGCCGGGTAGGGGGCGTAGAGCATTTAAATTAGGCGCGTTCACGCGCCGAACGTACTGCGCATGTGCCGTCCCAAAAACTTCCCGACGTGCATTGCGCAAAATGACGTCGCAAGGACGTCAGTGTTTTAGACGTGTACGTTAATGGCGTCCAGCCCCATTCACGGACGTCTTATGCAAACAACTTAAAATGTTCAAATGGCGACGCGGGAAAGACGGCAATGCTTAACATAGGATGCGCCACCTTCGGGCTGCTTTATCATTACGCGGCGCAAACCTTACGGAAACAACATAAAATTTGATGGGGCTACTCGTTCGGGAATCGGCGTATTAGGCTCATTTGCATAGGCAAATGAGAAAACAACATTATGGCCACCTAGCGGCCAGCGTTGTCATTACATCTACGATCCGACGGTGTAATTCTTTTACACCTGTCGGATTTTTAGTGTATCTATGCGTAAGTGATTCTAAGAATCACACGCATAGATACCCATTGAGATACGACGGTGTATCTGAGATACACCGTCGTATCGCCTCTAAGAATCTGGCCCTAAGTGTGTGTAACCTTCTAATGCCGCGTATACACGATCAGAATTTCCGATGATCGTGTATATGACCGTGTTTATGCCCCATCGGAGAAATTCTATCGGAATTCCGATGAATTCCATCGGAGTTTAACCACTTCAGGCCCGCGCTACCGTCGGATGACGGCAACAGCGCGGGCCTGAATATCCAACATGCCTTCATTTGACGGCATGTCATTCTGGCATTCCCAGCGCGCGCTGCGGGGAAGCCCTGTGTTGTCCGTGTCCCTTGGACACGGCCAATCACAGATCGCGGCAAACGGCCAATCAGAGTGGCCGTTTGCGATGCGATCTGTGGGCGAATGAGAGATGATCTCTCATAGATCATCTCTCATTGTCGTTTTACACAGAGACAGCGTCCTGTCTCTGGAGGGGAGGAGCCCGATCTGTGTTCCTTCCTACATAGGGACACAGATCGGTCACCCCCCCAGTCACCCCCCCCCCTCCCCCCACAGTTAGAACACACCTAGCATACACATTTAACCCCTTCCTCACGCCCTAGTGTTAACCCCTTCAATGCCAGTCACATTTATACTGTAATTAGTGCATATTTATAGCACTGATCGCAGTATAAATGTGAATGGCGCCAAAAATATGTCAAAAGTGTCCGATGTGTCCGCCATAACGTCGCAGTACCAATAAAAATCGCAGATCGCCGCCATTTCTAGTAAAAAAAAAATAATAAAAAATAATAATTCTCTCCCTTATTTTGTAAGAGCTATAACTTTTGCGCAAACAAGTCGCTTATTGCGATTTTTTTTTTTTTTTTTTTTACCAAAAATATGTAGAAGAATACGTATTGCCCTAAGCTGAGAAAAAAAAATGTGTTTTTTTTTTAATTGGGATATTTATTATAGCAACAAGTAAAACATATTGGGGCAGATTCACGTAGATCGGCGCATTATCATTCCGGCGTAGCGCACCACTTTTCCGTTAGACTTGCGCAATCTAGCCGCGTAATCCGGCGATTCACGTAGCTTTTACGCAAGAGCTTGCGCAAACGTAAGGTTTTTTCCTGAGGCGTAAGGAGGAGTAATACAAATTGGGAAGGACGTGGGCGTGTTACATTGAAATGAGCCGTGACCCCATGCAAATGAAGGGCCGGCCGACTCGCGCATGCGCGCGTGAAGGAAACCATGTCAGCTCCGTTGTGCGCATGCTCACAACTCGGGAGCGGCGCAATCAGTGAAATTGGAAATGGACTAGGGCAACTTTATGAACTACGCAGACAGCATAAATAGACAGACACAAATGCACTTCCTTTGCAAAAGTACATCCCTTTGTATCCCTCCCTATACAGCAAGGTGCTTTTGTTTGTTTGTGACGTGTCTTTGAGATATTTGGGGACTGTTTTGCAGAGTGATTTTTGTCTTTTATGTCTTTGTTGTTATTTTGTTTAAATTATATTTTTGCTGGGCATTTTTTTATTTTTGCTCGTCATTTATTTAATTTTTTTGGTTCTGTTTGTGTATGATTTTGGAATGTGGGGGTGATATTCCTGCGGGAAAAGGGGTGTCACCCTCATTTGTGGTGGAGAAGTGATCGCCAGGTCTGTGTGAATGGTGTATGAATGTACAGTGACATAATTGGAGCCGTGGCATGGCGTTGCAGCTCACAAGTCCTGCATGGTGGACTGGTGCCAATCCAATGTGATGAGGATGTGGGGTGTGTGTGCTAGGGACCACAGTGGTGTGCATGCATGCATTCTCATTGTGCCATGATTAATGTGTGTGTTTAACGTGCAAAGATGCATAATGTGAGCTGGCATGAGATGGAGTCATGAGATGGGGTCCCAGTGCATATGCAGAGTCACCTTGAAGGGAAAAGACAGGAGGATGTTAGTCATGCATGTGCCACTTGTGAGGTGTGCATCACGGGAGGGGATAGTCATGCCTGCCACCCATGTCACTCACCAACCAGCCAGCTGTCCCCATACATGTTCTGTTGGAAATCTGTGGGGATGGGGCTCTGATTGTATATGTAGCTGTCATGGGTGTCATGGGTGGTGCCATGTGTTGGGCTGGTGATGTCCTCCTGCAGGGTTGTGGTAATTCCATGATGGCATGAGGGGTGAATCTGAAGATGCGAGACACCTCAGAATCACTCATGCCATAGATGTCTATGCGTGTGTGATATATCAAGTGAAGAGTGAGGGGCTTGTATCAGATAAGAATATTGTATTAGATTAATTTAAATTGTAAATTTTATATAAGCAAATAAAAAAATTAAAAAAAACATCTCCCGTGCCCTCCTTAGTGCCATCCTCCGTGCCCTCCTCCTTCTTTGTTCATCTAAAGTCAGTAGTATAGCTATGCGCGACGATGCCCCTGGCATGTTGGCATACAGATTGTTGGGCAACACGTGTGACTGCTGAACTCCTCACTAACAGTGTTGCTTTATCTGACAATTAGACTTTTTTTCAAAATTTAGACCAGCTTTTAGGTCCTCTAACTTTAGACAGAACATTTTGCTGTTGCGCACATCGCGTAGCCTGCGCAGCAACTGCGTTTTTTTGTGGATCCCCGTAACTCCCTCATTAGCATATTTGACTAGCAAATCAATGGTGTGTCTAGCGCAGTTTTGCACGAAGGGAAGCGAATGTCTAATTCAATTACGCCGGACCAAAAAACGTAGATTTCTGGCGTATATTGTTTTGTGAATCGCGTCCAACTATACGCACGCGCACATTTAGACTTACGCACGCGCAACAGCAGTTGCGCAGGCGTAATCGCTCTGTGAATCTGGGCCATTGTATTTTTCTTCAAAATTGTCGCTCTTTTTTGTTTATAGCGCAAAAAATAAAAATCGCACAGGCGATAAAATACCACCAAAAGAAATCTCTACTTGTGGGGAAAAAAGGACGTCAATTTTGTTTGGGAGCCACGTCGCACGACCGCGCAATTGTGAGTTAAAGCGACGCAGTGCCGGAAGCTGAAATTTTACCTGGGCAGGAGGGGGGTGTAAGTGCCCAGTATGCAAGTGGTTAAATATAGAACATGTTCTATTTTACTCTGATGTAATTCTGTCGGAATTCCAATGTGCTTATGGTCGGGTAAAAGCCTGATCATGTGTACGTGGCATAAGGGTTCCCCAACCACTTTTTATATTGTTTTACCAACTGTGATAAACAACATTTATTGTATAAAATTAACAGTTTTCCCTCCTATAAACCAATATAACTGAAACGCTTTACCATTAGAAACATTCACATTTCATTTGTATGAATTTACAATTGCTATTTTATATAGCGCTAAAAGAAGAATGATTTAGAAATGATGCATTATTGTATTTCCTTAATCATAATGATTTTTTTCATTTATGTGAGCTTTCATACTGTAATTATTTTATTTATTCAGTTGGTATCAACATCATGCCCTCTTATTCTGACGATAACCCATACTCAAATGCATTGTCTATTGAAGGAATACCTTTTCCTAGTTTGGCAATGTGATTTCACCATTTTCCGATCAAGGGGAATAATATAAAAGATATTGTTTTAGAAGTTATTTCGGTCTGCTTTAGAGAGGAGACTGAAACACAGTCAAGCAGAAAACAAAATGGTAATGTTATTGTAAAAATTCAATGAATATTTATATACATTTCGCTCTGTTCCGTTTAATATGAGGACAGTTCAATGGCATGTGTTCAGTAGTGCTTCATGAAAAATAAATGAACATTAAAACAAAATGAAAGAGAGAAACACATTTTACATGTTCATCAGAGCCAAACTGTACTAATATATTACAAATGAGTAAGAGATGTAGAACCTGCACTGGATCCTTATACACTTTAAATATACATATATTATTGTAGGAGCTAAAATACTTGTCTTTTATTAATTACTAAGGATGAGCTTCGCGTTCGATTCAAACGTCTGTTCGACTCGAACATTATCTGTTCGTACGATCGACGAAATTTGAACAAAACCGGTCGTTCGCGCCAAATTCAAGTGACGCGCAACGGCCCATAATTCACTGCGGCATTGCGCGCTGATGATTGGCCAAACATGCACTATGACCCTGCATGCTTGGCCAATCACTGCGCGCAAAAAACAGAGAGATCAGTCAGAGAGACAGTCTTTTTATATAGCTAGATAGGGCAGGCAGGCTAGTCAGTTTAGCTTAATTTACAGTGTGTAGAGAATATATATACATCCCTAGGAGTTGTACATATATTTATACACTGTATAGCTTAGCTAGATCAGTTCTCCTTAATTTACTGACAGGCAGGTGATTGTGCTATTTAAAGACATTATCACAGGTATAGACACCCAGCAGGTACAATATTTAAAGGAATTTTTCATTTTTTTTCTTTAATTTAAGCATCATTAACATCACTGATGTACTACTTCTATACTGTAGCACAGGCCTATGGAGCCAAAATTACTACCTATGCTTAGAGCAACTGAGCATACAAGTGTGAACATGAACAATTAGAAATTGGATGAGAGTCTGCATATCCAACTAGTGGAGAAATGCAAAAGTGTTGGGGGTTAAAGGCCATCTTTGGATTAACCACCTCCATTCCCTCTCAATCTTCCTCTAACTACAAGCTATTTAGTATAACCACTTCAGCCCCTGACCGTTTGGCTGGCCAAAGACCAGTCCACTTTTTGGGATTCGGCACTGCGTCGCTTTAACTGACAATTGCGCGGTCGTGCGACGTGGCTCTCAAACAAAATTGGCGTCCTTTTTTTCCCATAAATAGAGCTTTCTTTTGGTGGCATTTGATTACCTTTTATTTTTTGCACTATAAGCAAAAAAAGACCGTAAATTTTGAAAAAAAAAATATTTTTAACTTTTTGCTATGCTATAATAAATATCCCCAAAAATATATAAAAACAATATTTTTCCCCAGTTTAGGCTGATACGTATTCTTCTACATATTTTTGGTAAAACAAATCACAATAAGTGTTTATTGATTGGTTTGCACAAAAGTTATAGCTTCTATAAAATAGGTGATAGTTTTATGGCATTTTTATTAATATTTTTTTTTACTAGTAATGGCAGCTAGGGATGAGCTTCGCGATCGATACGAACGTTGTCTGTTCGTACGTTCGCCGAAATTCGAACAAAAGCGGTTGTTCGCGCCAAATTCGAGTGACGCAAAACAGCCCATAATTCACTGCAGCATTGCGCGCTGATGATTGGCCAAGCATGCTGTATGTCCCGCATGCTTGGCCAATCACAGCGCGAAAAAACGAAGAGCCATAATTGGCCAAAGCCTGGGTGGCTTTGGCCAATTATGGCTCAGGGCTTTAGCACACGCCCCACACTATATAAGGCCGCCTGCTGGGCGGCCTCGTGTAGTGTGTTCCGTCTTATTAATGAAAGCAGTCAGAGAGACAGAGAGATTGTCTTTTTAGATAGCTAGATAGAGCAGGCAGGCAGGCTAGTCAGTTTAGCTTAATTTACAGTGTGTAGAGGATATATATATATACATCCCTAGGAGTTGTACATATATTTATACACTGTATAGCTTAGATAGATCAGTTCTTCCTAATTTACTGGCAGGCAGGTGATTGTGCTATTTAAAGACGTTATCACAGGTATAGACACCCAGCAGGTACAATATTTAAAGGAATTTTTTTTTTTTTTTTATTTAAGCATCAATAAAATCACTGCTCCTGGATCAGTGATTTTAATGATGTTTAACTTAAAAAAAAAATGAAAAATTCCTTTAAATATTGTACCTGCTGGGTGTCTATAGTTTGCCTGTGAAAACGTCTTTAAGAACCCGGGTCTTGCCCGAGGGAACATGTATCAATGGAAAAAAAAGTTTTAAAAACAGTAATTTTTTCAGGAGTCCTGCTCCTGAAAAAACAACCGTTTTTTAAACTTCTTTCCATTGATACATGTTCCCTGGGGCAAGACCCGGGTTCTCAAAGACGTTTTCCAACAATAACTTGAATATTGGTCTTTAAAATGATCGTTTTTGAATTCGAACGTTCGAGTCCCATAGACTTCTATGGGGTTCTAAATGTTTGCGTGACGGTCGGTCTGTTCGACGGTTCTGGTGCGAACCGAACGCGGGGGTGTTTGACTCATCCCTAATGGCAGCGATCAGTGATTTTTATTGTGACTGTGACATTATGGTGGAAACATCGGACACTTTTGACACCATTTTGGGACCATTGTAATTTTTTTACAGCGAGCAGTGCTATAAAAATGCACTGATTACTGTAAAAATTACACTGGCAGTGAAGTGGCTATCCTGTAGGGGGCACTGAAGGGGTTAAGTGTGACCTAGGGAGTGCATCTAACTGTTAGAGGCGTGGCTTGCCGTGACATGTCACTGATCGCTGTTCCCGATGACAGGGAACAGACGTTCAGTGACATGTCACTAGGAAGAACGGGGAGATGTTGTGTTTTACACTAACATCTCCCCGTTCTCCAGCTCTGTGACCTGATTGTGGGACACTGGCGGGCATCGAGCATGCAGGTCCCGCGGGCACGATCATGGAGCTTGCGACAGGGTCGTGAGCACGCCACCACAGGCCGGCAAATTAAAGGGGATATATATATATATATATATATATATATATATATATATTATATATATATATATATATATATATATATATATATATATATGCTTATTTGCTCAGCCTTGCCATTCTGTCGACGTAAATAGGCGTGTGGCTGTCCTTAAGCCGATAACACAAGAGGTGCAGGGAAATCTAGAACATGGAGACACATACTCTAATGACAGTTCAAGATAAGAATTCTTCTCACTTTGGGGAAATTTCAAGACAGGAAGTGAAGGAAAATCTGCCTAGCAGGAAACTGCCAGCAAAAAAAAACAAAAACAAAACAAAAAACCTCATATGGGCTTTAACTTTCCCAACACAAAAATAATAGGCTATACACAAGTGATGCAATTATACAAAAATTTGCATAGCTGTCATCAAAAACTTCATGTAATTTTGTTCTGTGTGAGTGGAGTAAAATTAAATGATCTCAGGCAATTTCAATGTGTGAATTCTGAAAATCCCCCTTTGATATAGAGTCATGAGGGCATGACAAAACATGTCAGAGCAGGACCTGTCATCATCGCATCTACCCGAAAGTGCTTCTGGACTGCTGAAAATAGGTGGTGCTGAGGTTTAGCCTTAGGCCGCGTACACATGAGGAGACATGTCCGATGAAAACGGTCCGCGGTCCGTTTTCATCGGACATGTTTCCGGGGATCTTTTGGTCTGATGGTGTGTACACACGATCAAACCAAAATCCCCGTGGACAGACAGCGTGGTGACGTGGCGGAGACGTTGACGCCGCGACATCCGCAAACCAGGAAGTAAAATGCTTCCACGCATGCGTCGAATTAATTAGACACATGCGGGGGATTTCGGTCGTACTTTTCGTCGTACTAACCAGCGGACATGTCCGACGGACAGGTTTCCAGCGGACAAGTTTTAAAACATGTTTTAAAACTTTTGTCCGTTGGAAACCTGTCCGCTAGGCCGTACACACGATCGGATATGTCTGCTGAAACTGGTCTGCGGACCAGTTTCAGCGGACATGTTCAGACGTGTGTACGCGGCCTTAAAGGGGTTGTAAATGACATGTTTTTATCCCTAAATAGCTTCTTTTACCTTAGTGCAGTCCTCCTACACTTACCTCATTCCTTCAATTTTTCTTTTAAATTACCTTATTTCTTCTGAGAAATCCTCACTTCCGGTTCTTCTGTCTGTAACTACACACCGTAATGCAATGCTTTCTCCCTGGTGTGGAGAAAGCCTCTTGAGGGGGGAGGGGGCGAGCAGGCAAGTCAAGACACTCTCTACTTTGCAGATAGATAGGGCTGACATCATGGGCTTCTTGCTGTTGTCACCTACCCAGAAGCTGCGATGAGCTCTGCACACCCCTCTCTCCTCCCTCTCCCACCCCTTGGGTGTGGTAGGTCCTGGGGATGTGGGTGGCGCCCACAGCGCATTGACGTCACAAGCACGTGACTCGCGTCTGACGTAATTTTTGGCGCCATGATGTGGGCCGCATCTTTACCATCCCGGGCCTACGCAGCCTATGGAGGCAAGCTGTTTTCGTGGGCAGGGTTCCCCGTCACGAAAGGAGCCCCTCTTGGCATGCAACTAGCCGACGTGACATTGGTATCAGCCAATGAGCAGCTGTGCGTAGTGGGAAGGGAGTATATATAGGCTGGCTTCACACAGTTCCTCTCTATCTCCATGGGATCACGCCATATTGCGTGGGAATTTTTTTGCCCCATGCTACTCCATACCAAGGTAATTTTGATACTTCTATTTGCCTCTGGGCCGAATCTAGTAAGGTTGTTCTCTACCCTAATACCATTTATTTACTTTTTAATACAGATTTTATGATGTTTCCCAGTATCTTACCACCATTCCAAAGGAGGACCCAATCACCTTTTTGCTATCTGTTCTTTGTGACAGTCCATGCCTACAACTCAGTTGCACGTGGCTTGATCCCCTCAGCTTCCGGGACTGACACCCTTTTGCCGACCTTGTCATACATCCTAACCATTTCCATCATGCACATCAAGCACTTAGGACACATAAGTTTAGGACTGACACATATGCTTTTCCTTTATGCTCAGTGACATCACAATTTTAAACACATCTCCATCTCTTTAGATGTGGGAGCATCCGCCCCTGATGAGTGTCTAACATGAAACACAAAGGGCAATATAGGATGCCAATGCATTCCCATATCAGATCATGGATCCACTTATTGATTCACAAGCAACCACAAATTACCAATCCCATACCCCATGTCATCCCTATCGTACCATGCCTTTTCAAGGATTTAATTGTGCATGTCTATGTTTTAATGGGAGCTGTTCATCTATTTCCCTACTGTCATGCATTGTTGATTGTTAACATTATGTACCCTTGACGTACCATGTTTCATATGTAATGCCATGTGCCATGAGTTTCCAAGTTGTTACTAAGATGTGCCTTACTAAGATGTGTATTATAACTTGTTTTGTCATGTACAGCCCCATTGTAGCAGACACTGTACCACACTGTGTTTTATACAAATAAACATGCTTCCTTTTAACATACCCCCACATTGTCTTGAACCTCACTCAAAGTCCCAATTTCCTTTCTATACATTTGTATCAGGGATGGAGGCACAGGCATGTGCCTCATTCAAAATACCACCTATGCTGATGCATAGTTTCCCCCTTTTTTGCTGCAAATGTATTTTATTGAGCTTTTATGTGGCACAAAGTGGCACAAAATTGTGAAGTGGAAAGAAAATTATATTTTTTTTAATGATGTTTTTCAAGATTTCTACAAATAAATATCTAAATAGTGTGGTGTGCATTTGTATTCAGCCTCCCCGAGTCTATACTTTGTATAACCACCTTTCACTGCAATTACACCTGCAAGTCTTTTTGGGTTGTCTCTGATAGCTTTGCACATCTAGAGAGTGAAATTTGTGCCCATTCTTCTTTGCAAAATAGCTCAAGCTCTGTCAAATTAGAAGGAGAGCGTCTGAACAGCAATTTTAAAGTCTTGCCACATATTCTCAATTGGATTTAGTTCTAGACTTTGACTGGGCCATTCTAACACATGAATATGTTTTGATCCATCTAAACCATTCCATTGTAGCTCTGGCTGTATGTTTATGGTCATTGTCGCGCTGGAAGGTGAACCTCTGCCCAAATCTCGAAGCTTTTGCAGATTCTGGAGTCTGTTTTTTTCTAAGATTGTATTTGGCTCCATCCATCTTCCCATCAACTCTGACCAGGATCCCTGTCCTTGCTGAAGAAAAGCATCCCCAAAACATAATGCTGCCACCACCATTCTTTTTTTTACAGTGGTGTGTTCAGGGTGATGTTCAATGTTAATTTTCTGCCACACTTAGCGTTTGCTTTTAGGCAAAAGTTACATTTTGGTCTCATCTGACCAGAGCACATTCTTACACATGTTTGCAGTTCTTGCAGATTGCAGACAGGACTTATGGCTTTATTTCAACAATGGTTTTCTTCTTGCCACTCTTCCATAAAGACCAGATTTGTGGAGTGCACGACTAAGACCCCTTTCACACTGAGGGCGTATTGCAGGCGCTATAGTGTTAAAAATAGTGCCTGCAATCCACCCCAAACGTGCTGCTCTATTGTCTCCAGTGTGAAAGCCCAATGGGCTTTCACACGGGAGTGTTGTGCCAGCAGGATGTTAAAACAAGTCCTGCTAGCCGCATCTTTGGAGCAGTGAAGGAGCGGTGTGTTTTCCGCTCCTCCACAGCTGCTGCCCATTGAAATCAATGCTACAGGGTGGCTATACAGTGCATTGCGGGCAGTTGTAACCCTTTCTCAGCTGCTAGAGAGGGTTAAAGCGGAGGTTCACCCTCAAAATCAACTTTACAGCATCCTTAACCTCATCTAAGAAACATAGCGTTGAAGTTTTTTTTTTTTTCAATGCTCCCTTACCTGTAATATCCTGTGCTTCCAGGTTTCCATCCCTGCGGGGAGTGGGCGTGTAGCTATTTTGCCCGACGGCGCTGTGCATTGTGGGCGCCGATTGTCAGGCCTCCATGCAGTGACGTGCGGGCCAATCACAGCATATCGACAGAACTAGCCAGTCTCGTGCTAGCTGTGCTGTCACGTGACGCAGGGAGCGGGTCACATGACCCGCAAAGCGCGTCATGTGATGGGGGCGTATACATATTCCCCCATCACCGCATCCCGGAAGACATACAGGAGGGAAGATGGCAATGTCCATCACAACGTTTTATAAAATATTCTTTCTTGGCAAATCACGATCGTGGCGGCTGCAAGATCGGCACTAGTAAGTAACTAAATTTGTATTTGAACAGCAGCAGAGTAGACTGAATTTTTTTTTTCCAGCAGAACAACCGCTTTAAATGCACCCCGCTAGCGGCCGAAATGTGCCGCAAAAATCCGCCCATAGCGTCAGCGGTAAAAATAGCGGCATTTTACCGCTGACGCTATGGGCGGCTCAGTGTAAAAGGGGTCCAATAGCTGTCCAATGGACAGGTTCAACCACCTGGGCTGTGGATCTCTGCAGCTCCTCCAGAGTTACCATCCGCCTCTTGACTGCCTCTCAGTTTAATGCTCTACTTGCCCTGCCTGTCAATTTAGGTGGACGGCCTTGTCTTTGTAGGTTTACAGTTGTGCTATAATCTTTACATTTTCAGATGATGTATATTGAACAGTGCTTTGAGAGATGCTTAAAGCTTGTGATATTTTTTATAACCTAACCCTGCTTTGAACTTTTACACAACTTTATCCCTGACCTGTCTGGTGTATTCCCATGATGCTGTTTGTTCACTAAGGTTCTCTAACAAACTTCTAAGGGCTTCACAGAACAGCTGTATTTATACTGAGATTAAATTGCACACAGGTGGACTCTATTTACTAATTAGGTGACTTCTGAAGGCAATTGGTTCTACTAGATTTTAGTTAGGGGTATCAGAGTAAAAGGGGCTGAATAGAAATGCACGCCACACTTTTCAGATATTTATTTGTAAATAATTTTGAAAAGCATTTATCAATTGTTTTCCACTTCACAATTATGTGCTACTTTGTGTTGGTTTATCATATACAATTCCAATAAATACATTTACATTTTTAGTTGTAACACAATTTAAAAGTTCAAGGGGAATGAATACTTTTTTGAGGCACTGTATATTATGGATTTGTATTTTTTTTGTTACTTTACGGATAATAAGTGTTATTGTCACTCATCAATGTAAATGGAAGCACATGACATTATTTGATGAATGCAACAGTGAGATTGGTTGTTTTGAGAAATTTTAGGTAAAAAATAAAATATGAGGTTGTGTCAAGTGAATAGATAGCAAAAAATAAAACCTTAAAACTGCACATTCCTATGAAAATCAAGAAACTTTGATACCCACATATTCCATAGGCAAGGCTTTATAAGTCATCACTTTAACATTAACCATAAATAATGGCCCTATACTGTAATTAGTGTTCAAGTTGGTGTGAACAGCAATAGGTAACACATATAGCACAGTGTAGCCACACTAAACACATACATTTACAAATGTATGTATGTGGGGGAGGGGGGTCTTTACTTTTTTTTATGTTATTTTATCCAACTTTATTGCTATCATGTAGGGGGTTATTAGTTCCTCCACCCACCATAGCAGCTGGGGAATGACAGCTCTGAACCCTGAAGTGATGCAAACCTTGTTGTTCTACATTCATTCATAGATGTTGACTGATGTCCATCCACTCTCACCACCTGCCATTACCCATTCTGGGCAGGGGGGGTTGCAAAGAGGGTTAGTAACTTATGGGAAGTGTAGAAGTGATCATGAGGGTGAAAGTCAGTTAGTAACTTATGGGTAGGGATGAGCCGAACACCCCCCTGTTTGGTTCGCACCAGAACCTGCAAACACACGTTCGTGTGAACTTTAGAACCTGTTAAAATCTATGGGACTCGAACGTTTGAAATCTAAAGTGCTAATTTTAAAGGCTAATATGCAAGTTATTGTCCTAAAAAGTGTTTGGGGACCTGGGTCCTGCATCAGGGGACATGTATCAATGCAAAAAAAAGTTTTAAAAACTACAGTTTTTTCGGGAGCAGTGAATTTAATAATGCTTAAAGTGAAACAATAAAAGTGAAATGTAAAACAAAAATAGTAAATTAACAAGTCTGTTCCAGTCCTGTGGTTCACTATAGCAGCGCTAATTATCACTCCATTCAGTGTGACCAATCTTTCCTTATATTGTAGTTCATAAAAAGTATAAGATAAAAAGTATAAAATAAATTAAGTAAATCCAATTGTCCACAATAGTGCTTTAGAATTATAGGATGCTCTTCAATCCAGATAGTGTATCACACGTCCTTTCGGGTTTGTACTCACCACAAAGCTGAGTTTGATAAGCGTTGACACATGGTATAATCACTCCTCTCTCCTCATCACAGCACTGCACTCGATATCCCCGACTGGTTCACTGGATCTCCTTAAATGTTCCCGGTTATAAAAGAGAATAGAGCACACAATAGTGTAATTCTGTAACTTCTCTTTATTCCCAAAAAAACTTCCAAGTCATCCACAGGGTCGGCACAGTGCCGTTTGTTGTACAAAAAATAAAATATAATATAAAATAGATGTGCCGTCCTTAGCCACCCAAGCAGGTGTGTGAACTAGTAGATGCTAATTGTGTCCACCGCAAATCGACACACCGTTACTCCCTTAAGAGTGGAATGCGGCTGGATCATTCACCGTTCATACATAACTTCTTGATACCGTAAGGGTGACCTTTAAGTATTATTAAATTCACTGCTTTTTAAAAAAAAAAAATTGCATTGATACATGTCCCCTGGTGCAGTATCCAGGTCCCTAAACACTTTTTAGGACAATAACTTGCATATTAGCCTTTAAAATTAGCACTCAAGATTTCTCCCATAGACTTAAACAGGGTGTTCCACGGCTTTTCGAATTTGCCGCAAACACCCCAAATTGTTCGTTGTTCGCTGAACAGGCAAACAGGCAATGTTCGAGTTGAACATGAGTTTGACTCGAAACTAGAAGCTCATCCCTACTTATGGGAAGTGTAGAAGTAATCATGAGGATGTAAATTACTTCCACAAGAAAGTAGGTAGTCGACTTAACAAATGTAAGCACACCCCCAGCTGCTATAGCTCCCTTATGCTGCCACTAATGTAAGCTTCTTGTTCGTGGGGGCAAAATGGTTAACACCTAAACCCAAATCAAAGCAACAAACCCACAAAAAAAGTAACATATTGCATTTTACTAATCCTCAGATATGGTGGCAGCAAAATATATTTCTCTGTACTTGCAGAAAATGTACAGAAAAAATAAATAAATCAACACATTAAAGGACACCTAAACCTAAATATAGTACATTTTTAGAGGGGGTTATATTTCCTTTAACCTCTTCAGCTCTTTAGACGTGCCTTTTACATCCAGAACAGGTAAAACAAGCTCATGGCAGTATATATGTGGATATTTGTGCTCGCTGGGAAAATGGAACTGCGGGGGATGGCTGTCAAAGTGAGTATTAGTGGGTCATAGAGGTCCCATTTAAACAGACGTTGTCCCTTTGACCTGAATTATCAGCGTAATAGATTATGAACTTCTCATCCAGCAAGAAGGTTGCATTATGCTTGGTTGCACCGCAAATCACTTTACTTTACTGACACTTTTTTTGCTGGCTCTAATAATGTCTTCTGCTCTGCAAGAGTATGTTTCTTATGTTACTGTGTTTGCTTGTCTGTGCATTGTTTGCCTTTCAGTCCACACTGAGCTGTAAAATACAGTTGCAATAAAAAGTATGTGAACCCTTTTTGAATAATTTGGATTTCTGCACAAATTGGTCATAAAATGTGATCTGATCTTCATCTAAGTCACAACAATAGACAGTCACAGTCTGCTTTAACTAATAACACATAAATAATTAAATGTTACTGTAACAGTCAGGGGTTACCATCGTACACAATCTTCCATTCCACCAACACACAACAGCTTATCCGACACTCCGACAATCCAGCAGAAACGACCCATTCAATTCCACATAATAAACGAGACACAAGCTCTGTTCTCTGGTCCCTAACGAGTCCCCCTCAATCTACATCTTAGATAGACGTTCTGACTCCCCAATAAGCTATTTACCTGCTACATAATGCACCTTCCTGTGTAGACGTAATTGACATGCTAATCCACTACATCTGAGAAGTCAGACATCTGACCTTTCAGACTGCCAACACATATCTATCATCAATAGAATGTTCATACAATACAGTGTAATTAGCATCACACAATAGATAATGAAATATCTAAGGAGCCCAACTCAATTAACACCTCAAAAGTATGTTACCCCACATTGAATGAGTCATTCTCCTATTGACCTGTTGGGGTCAGAATAACTTGTATTATTCTTCTAGACATTAAGGAATATATTGTGGATTACTGTTCCATGCTAAAACAATTCAAGGTATGTCCATTATTTCCTGGCTCAATCTGTGCCCAAAAGTGACTCTCGGTACAGATACAAATTTTTTTTGAACACACCATGTGAACATTCACAATGCAGGTGGAAAAAGTATGCGAAACCCCTAGACTAATGACATGTCCAAGAGCTAACTGGAGTGAGGTATCACCCAACTGGAGTCCAATCAATGAGATGAGATTGGAGGTGTTGGTTACAGCAGCCCTGCCCTATAAAAAACACACACCAGTCCTGGGTTTGCTTTTCACAAGAAGCTTTGCCTGATGTGAATGATGCCTCGCACAAAAGAGCTCTCAGAAGACCTACGATTACGAATTGTTGACTTGTATACAGCTGGAAAGGGTTATAAAAGTATCTCCAAAAGCCTTGCTGTTCATCAGTCCACTGTAAGACAAATTGTCTATAAATGTTGAAAGTTTCAGCACTGCTGCTCTTCTCCCTAGGAGTGTCCGTCCTGTAAAGATGACTGCAAGAGCACAGGGCAGACTGCTCAATGAGGTGAAGAAAGAATCCTAGAGTGTCAGCTAAAGACTTACAAAAGTCTCTGGCATATGCTAACATCCCTGTTAGTGAATCTACGATACGTAAAACACTAAACAAGAATGAATTTCATGGGAAGCCACTGCTGTTCAAAAAAAAATGGTTTGGGGCTTTGCTGCATCGGGGCCTGGACAGATTGCTATCATCAAAAGATAAATTAATTCCCAAGTTTATCAAGACATTTTGCAAGAGAACTCAAGGCCATTTGTCCACAAGCTGAAGCTCAACAGAAGAGGGGTGTTGCAACAGGACAATGACCCAAATCATAGAAGTAAATCAACAACAGAATGGCTTAAACAGAAGAATATAGGCCTTCTGAAGTGGCTCAGTCAGAGTCCTGCCTTCAACCCGATTGAGATGCCGTGGCATGACCTCAAGAAAGTGATTCGCACCAGACATCCCAAGAACATTGCTGAACTGAAACAGTTCTGTAAAAGGAATGGTCAATAATTACTCCTGATCATTGTGCACATCTGATCTGCAACTGCAGGAAACGTTTGGTTGAAGTTATTGCTGCCAAATAAGGTTCAACCAGTTCCACCTGCACTATGAATGTTTACATGGTGTGTTCAATAAAAACATGGTGACTAGGGTTGAGCGAACCCGAACTGTAAAGTTCGTGTTCGGTATGGACTTTGTTTTTTTTTGTACCGGAACCCGAACCCGAATAATTGGAAAAAGTTTGGGTTCGGGTTCGAAGTTCGGCTATGTTACGGCGCGTTGCACGGCAGCCAATCGCCATTTGTTTTACTACTGTGACTAGGAAGCCATCACAGCCATGCCTACTAATGGCATGGCTGTGATTGGCCAGTGCAGAATGTGACCCAGCATGTGACCAGCCTCTATATCAGATAGAGGCACACAGCACAGCTCGTCACTCTGCTTTAGTTAGGGTAGGGACAGGCTGCTGCTGATTGAGGGACAGAGTTAGATAGGATTATCCTGCTTCAGAAATCTACACCAGCACTGTTTCTTTCTGTGAGATCTGCATCTTATCGTTTAGGGACTGTGCATTACATCGTTTAGGGCTCGTCAGTTTGCTTTAGCTAGGGTAGGGACAGGTTTGCTACTGATTGAGGGAGAGTGTTAGATAGGATTATCCTGCTTGAGAAATCTACAACAGCACTGTTTATTTCTGTGAGATCTTCATCTTATAGTTTAGGGACAGGTTCCTGCTATTTGCTATAGGGACAGCAATATATAGGTGACTCTCTGCATATTTCACCAGCACTGCACCTGTCACCTGTGATATACTGTGTGTGTCCAGTACATTGTTTAGGGCTAGGTTCCTGCTATTTGCTATAGGGACAGAAATATATAGGTGACTCTCTGTATATTTCACCAGCACTGCACCCATCGCCTGTGATATAATGTGTGTGTCCAGTACATTGTTTAGGGAAAGTTTCCTGCTATTTGCTATAGGGACAGAAATATATAGGTGACTCTCTGTATATTTCACCAGCACTGCACCTGTCACCTTTGATATACTGTGTGTCCAGTACATTGTTTAGGGACAGGTTCCTGCTATTTGCTATATGGACAGAAATATATAGGTGACTTTCTACATATTTCACCAGCACTGCACCTGTCACCTGTGATATACTGTGTGTGTCCAGTACATTGTTTAGGGACAGGTTCCTGCTATTTGCTATAGGGACAGCAATATATAGGTGACTCTCTGCATATTTCACCAGCACTGCACCTGTCACCTGTGATATACTGTGTGTGTCCAGTACATTGTTTAGGGACAGGTTCCTGCTATTTGCTATAGGGACAGAAATATTTAGGTGACTCTCTGTATATTCACCAGCACTGCACCTGTCACCTGTGATATACTGTGTGTGTCCAGTACATTGTTTAGGGACAGGTACCTGCTATTTGCTATAGGAACATAAATATATAGGTGACTCTCTGCATATTTCACCAGCACTGCACCTGTCACCTGTGATATACTGTGTGTGTCCAGTACATTGTTTAGGGCTAGGTTCCTGCTATTTGCTATAGGGACAGCAATATAAAGGTGACTCTCTGCATATTTCACCAGCACTGCACCTGTCACCTGTGATATACTGTGTGTGTCCAGTACATTGTTTAGGGACAGGTACCTGCTATTTGCTATAGGGACATAAATATATAGGTGACTCTCTGCATATTTCACCAGCACTGCACCTGTCACCTGTGATATACTGTGTGTGTCCAGTACATTGTTTAGGGACAGGTTCCTGCTATTTGCTATATGGACAGCAATATATAGGTGACTCTCTGTATATTTCACCAGCACTGCACCTGTCACCTGTGATATACTGTGTGTGTCCAGTACATTGTTTAGGGCTAGGTTCCTGCTATTTTCTATAGGGACAGCAATATATAGGTGACTCTCTGCATATTTCCCCAGCACTGCACCTGTCATCTGTGATATACTGTGTGTGTCCAGTATATTGTTTAGGGCTAGGTTCCTGCTATTTGCTATAGGGACAGCAATATATAGGTGACTCTCTGCATATTTCACCAGCACTGCACCTGTCACCTGTGATATACTATGTGTGTCCAGTACATTGTTTAGGGACAGGTTCCTGCTATTTGCTATAGGGACAGCAATATATAGGTGACTCTCTGCATATTTCACCAGAACTGCACCTGTCACCATTACTGTGAGATACACCCTTTATATACTTTTCTTCTATTGTGCTATTCTAAAAACAACCATTTAGGGGAAAAATAAAAATGTTGCAGTGTTTCCATTGTTTCCTCCATATCTGTAGGTGTGAGATAAACACTTTAGCTAGTGTTGTTCTATTGTTGTACTCAAAAAACACCCATTTAGGGCAAGATCCTACATTTGAGAAATATGAGGAGAAAGTCAAATAAGGTGCTGCTAATTAAACTCACTTGGTGCCTTATCGACAGTAAATTAGCCCCAGAACCGGTGTAATTACTCTGTGTTCAGGTTTAAAGGGATGAGGTAGCAACCCTAGATCTTTCTCCCTTTTTTGGGGTTTACCCTAATTTACCCTAATTTAAAAAATAAATCAATTAAAAATCAAAACCTGTGTTGGCTAGCTCCTCCTCCTCCACCACCGCTCCCTATCCACATTTATTTTCAGAGTACTTGCCATGCTCTTCCTGACATTGTGCTGCCATTTGCAGCCCTCCAGCCCTTTCCCTTCGTTTTTTAGAGACATTTTAGTAGTCAAAAGTCTGGGTCCACATTGACTTCAATGGGGTTCGGGTCGGGGTCAAGTTCGGGTCAGGTTCGGGTCCCGAACCCAAACTTTTTTTTCAAAGTTCGGGTTTGGGTCCGAACCCGAACATCCAGGTGTCCGCTCAACTCTAATGGTAACATTTAATTTTTAGTAGTCAAAAGTCTGGGTCCCCATTGACTTCAATGGGGTTCGGGGTCAAGTTCGAGTCAAGTTCGGGTCCCGAACCCGAACTTTTTTTTTCAAAGTTCAGGTTTTGGTCCGAATCCGAACATCCAGGTGTCCGCTCAACTCTAATGGTAACATTTAATTCTATGTGTGTTATTAGTTTAAGCAGACTGCGATTGTCTATTGTTGTGACTTAGATGAAGATCAGATCAAATTTTATGTCCAATTTGTGAAGAAATCCATATCATTCCAAAAGGGTTCACATACTTTTGATTGCAACTGTAATTAATCTTGTCCTGGTTTTTACTTGTTTAACCATATACAGGGTATTAGAAATGTCTCTTTGTCTCAAGTCTTTTTACACAATATTTTTTCATTGAACTGAACTTGTACAACTTTGTCACATTTCCTTTTAATAAATGTAATTTAGACAATGTCATCTGCAGGGTCTTTAATCACCTACAGATTGCTTTTATTTATGATGAGATATTGTGTATTTGAATGCATTTCTGTAAACTCAGATTTTACACTCACAGTGAGAATTTCAGATTTTGCACACTATCTTTAATGTGAGAAGTTTCAGTTCTGAAAAACCTATCCATACTTTGCCCAGATTCCTGAGTTCTTGAAAATAACTTGTTTCTTTTTACAATTGTATTTCTTTCTAGGTCACAGTGTTCATAAAATTCAAATGCCTGAATAATGTCTGTTAGAATCAGCTACTCTAGGTAATTTTCCTTGAATATGGTTTGTGAAATATATTTGCTTTTTTATCTATTTAAGCAATGGAAAAACTTTCATTTACATATCTCATCACTGGGATTACTGTAAGATGCATGTTATTAAATAAAACAAACTAATGCTTGCTTGCACCCAGATGTAGTCTTCCTGTTCTATTGCAGTAGTGAACTGTGGGCTTAAAATGGTACTGAATTCCGCATAGTTTCGGGTGGGTTTACCAAATATACACAATTTGGAACACTTACCTCCCAGTGTGCCATTCTACAGTGGTATTTACAGTCCAATGAGAGCACCACACAAATGTCCACATGTTCAAAGATTTAAATTATAAAATAAATTATATAATTATAAAAACCTACACATTTCAGGTGCCAAACAAGTTTTCCCCTCATCAGTACTCAAACATTTTGACTGTGCCTAAATGGCAGAGGGATAAGCAGATATGATATAGATCTGTGTTTTTTTGCTTCTTGGACCAGTTTCAGAAGGAAGGTTATGCCAGTAGAAAGTGGAGGCGATCCGAGTGATTCTATAGCAAAACACATCTCATCCCAAAGATAAATAGTTTAGATACAGAGAGGAAGTGGGATTATAGCAGTGCTGGAGTATCATACAAAGTAATAGCTATTAAGATTTTAAATTTTCATTAAGGAATGGTATTGACCCATAAAGAATGGTATTGACCCATATCAAAATCTGTCATTAATAATTTTAATTTCGAATATTATACTTTAATTACAAAAGCTCTTCAAAAGGGACTCATTGATAAGGATACATGGATCTCAACACAAAAGAACCCAAACTACCTACCTTATATGCTTTTCCTAAGTTGCATAAGTCGATGGATAATCTGCCAGGTAGACCATTTGTGTCCGGATGTCAAAGCCTTATAGAAAACGCTAGTGCACTGGTCAACAGATGCCTTTACACACATGTAACATCCTTGACTTCCTATATAAACGACACAATTCATTTGTTACAAACAATTGAGGGCATGCGTGTTCCTCCTAACACATGGCTAGTTGCCTTTGACATAGAGAACTTATACAACACAATTCCCCATTTCAAGAGAATTCAGGTTGTGGGCAATCTCCTAAAAGAAAGGGGCAGTTCTGCACATCAATACAATCTGTTTATCTTGGAACTTCTCAATTTTATTTTGGCGCACAATAATTTTCTTGTTTGGACCTTCCCACTTCCTCTAGGTTCAGGGGGTTGCGATGGGGACTTAATGTGCCCTATCGTATGCCAACCTGTACCTGGGGGTTGGGAAAAGGAACTTTTTTATACGTGAGGACATACCGATGTACCTGTCCCACGTCATATCGTGGTACAGGTACATTGATGATGTCCTACTTCTTTGGTTCAGCACTAGGGCCGAATTTACCCATTTTATGAATATTTTAGCCATCAACTTATTTAACCTAAATTGTACCATGGAATGCAGTTAACACTGCATGAATTTTCTTGATCATCAAATAACCATCGACAACGATAGTTTCCTTTTCTCGTCTCTATAACGCAAACCCTCACATCTAGTGGCCATCCATTGTCAATTAAAAAAAAAAAAGCATTTCATATAGTCAGTATGTTAGACTAAGGCCCCATACACACGAGCAGACAGATTTGTTCAAATCGGTCGGACAGACCGATTTGAACAAATCTGTCTGCTGGGGACGTATTGGTTTGATCGTGTACACGCGATCAAACCAAAATCCCCGCTGGCAGACGGCGCTCTGACGTGGCGGTGACGTTGACGCCGCCACGTCACCGCACCAGGAAGAAACCATTCGACGCGTGTGCGAGAAGACATGTCTGCTGGTTAGCGTACTAACCAGCAGACATGTCGGGCGGACAGGTTCCCAGCCGACAGATTTGAAAGCATGCTTTTACTTCCTGGTGCGGTGACCAAATCCGTCGGCTCGCCCGTACACACGATCGAATCTGTCTGCTGGGACGGTCTGGCAGACCGATTCCAGCAGACAGATTTGATCGTGTGTACGCGGCCTAACAAGATAGCAAGATTTGGATCAATTGCTTTGGAGCAGTACTATTCAGTGTCTACCTGTGAAGAAGCCTAGCTTTCCTTTTTACGGAAAGCCACAGAGTTGCTTTAAACATACCATTGATATGCTTTACCACACTCTTTTCCTACTATTTTGAAAGAAATAGAAAAGACAAACAACCATAGTATCCTAAAAGGGCACAGTGACATTAAAATGTCTTTGCTTGGGAGCAACACAATTTTGACAAATCTTTTGTATTTGTGAGAAGAAAGTGTACAGTAAAACCCATTCAAGTACAAATCAATATTTTATAACAGTTGATCTGAGAACCTGAGATATTTTGAAATAGTTTGGTTTAGAGGCCTGTTAATAAAAATCAGAAAGAAAACTACTGAGTTCTTATTAACTGGACTTTTGGTAATAGTCAAACACTAAATTTGTAAATGGAGAAATGAAAATCATATCATGATCATAAATATGTGGCCTGAAACCACTGTATACATGTGGGGGTGAATAGGATGTACTTATACCAGTTTTTGGGGGAGTGCTGTGAGTATAAATGGTTGAAGAGCCATACTCTGAACCCTGTGTTATAATAAAAGCAGAACAAAACACAATGAGAAGTTTTTAGAAAGAAAAATTAAAGATCCAATGTTATCTGGAAACTATTTACAGTATATTAAGAACACAGATCATAGCCTCTTTTAAGAAATTTGTAACAGTATTCCTTACATTGCTGGTCAGTGAGTGAAAAAATCTGTTCTATAATTGTTGTTAGTGGCATAAAAATAACCAATAGATGCCAATATAAAAAAAAGAAGAGCAACACCTTGAAAGAATTGAGAAGAAAAATGTGAGTGCAAGTGTGTGTGCCCAAAAATCAATAAAGTGGGTGTTACTTCATGGTATACAGCTTTTAGTGTGCAATTTCCCCTCTTTATTTGCTATGGTTTAAACAGGGGTCCTCAATTAGGGCCCGCGAGGACTCTGGAGGAGAGGCAATACACAGCAATGACAGAGATATTTTTTTTGGAGTAAAATGTGCTGTCTTCAGGCCAGGAGGAGGAGGGCGGACATTTCTCACAGCGCCAGAACTTATTGGAGCACAGCACAACGTGTCAGTGCCAGCAATGATAAACTCCAGAATGTGTTTTGTGATAATGGGGGGGGGGGGGCAGGGCCAGAAATAATGATGATTTTGTGATAATGGGGGGGGGGGGACAGATGCTAATGATGATGATTTTGTGATATATGGTGGGGGGGGGGCAGATGGCGATGATGATGATTTTGTGATGATGGGGGGGGTGGTGGCATATGATGATGATGATGGTTTTGTGATAATGGGGGGGGGGCAGATGGCTTGCGACTGGTGGCTTGCATGAGGATAATGATGATGGTTTTTGTGATAATGGGGGCGGAAATTCCATCAAAAATGATGATGATTTTGTGAGAGGGGGGAGATGCTTGCGAGATATGATGATTTGTGATGAGGGGGGGGGGGGAGATGGCTTGCGATGTATTTTTTTTCCCGACTGATCTTTGGCTTAAACTTGTGTTGCATACACAGGGTCACACACAATTCCGACCATCAAGAACGGGTCAAAGTTCAATGATTCCTAGCATGCGTCGAATTGATTCCAAGCATGTGTGGGTTTTTTTTGCGTGTCGGAATTGCATACAGACGATCGGAATTTCCGACAACAACTTTTCCCGTCGGAAACTTTGAGAACCAGCTCTCAAATTTTTGCTGTCGGAAATTCCAATCAAAAGCTCACGTCAAACTTTTCTTGTCGGAAATTCTGACTGTGTGTAAGCGGCATTAGAGTATGTGTTAGGGCCAGCATTGAAAAGCTCCAGCAATAATTCTCTCCAATTGTCAGGGCCAGCCATGAAAGATCCCACAAATGTCAGGCCTCGTACACACGAGTAAATCCATTTGTTCAAATCGGTCGGACGACCGATTTGAACAAATCTGTCTGCTTGGATTTTGGTTTGCTCGCGTGTACACACGAGCAAACCAAAATCCCCGCCAGCAGACAGCGCGCTGACGTGTCAGTAACGTGGCGGTGACGTTGACGCCGCCACGTCACCGCACCAGGAAGTAAAACACTTCCGCGCATGCGTCGAAATCATTCGGCGCGTGTGCGAGAAGACATGTCTGCTGGTTAGCATACTAACCAGCAGACATGTCGGGCCGACGGGTTCCCAGCCGACAGATTTCAAAGCATGCTTTGAAATCTGTCGGGTGGCCAAATCCGTCTGTTTGCCCATACACACGATCGAATCTGTCTGCTGAAACGGTCTAGCAGACCGTTTCCAGCAGACAGATTTGATCGTGTGTACGAGGCCTCAGAGTAAGGAATAAACTGCAGCACAATAAAAATGCCCAAGACGTGTCAGGGAAAGCAATAACTCCTCCTGACAATAATAACCTTCAGTTCTCCAGGAAAAAAAAATGACACAGATTTAGCCCCCAACACAAATTTAACCCCCAGCACACACACAAAAAAAAATGAAAACCGTACTGCTGATAGTTCTTCTAAACAAAAAATAACTGTTATGAAACTGTCATGCTCAATACAGATCAATTCTATAAAACAAATATGATTTTATGAGTGTAAATTAGAATCCCATATCAACTATATATTAGTGCAAAGTGCTCATGCTGTAGAAAAGACATGACAAGTGCTTCGCTTTCAGGTGCTTCCAGTGTCAACACATAAACAGACTTTCATATAGCGTATTGACCCTCTATTACTACACAGGTCAATGGTGCTTGTGCTTGGGGATGTTCCCTCATGTGATCTTTAATCTCCAGTGACTTGTCTCTATGGTTCCATGCATTTGTGATATACAGTCATATGTGCAATAAAATACCAGGAAGAGGCCTCATAGCATCCTAAAGCCATCCAATCAGGACAAAACTAGAGGTGTGGTTTATGTGCTGCTACAACACATCCAGTGATGTCACATCTGGCTCCTGGAATTGAAGCAGCAGCATCCACCTTACTTACCTATACGAGCTGAATAGATCCAGTGACGGGTTTGGAAGTTACTTGTAATGTGAGTTTATATATTATATACTCTACTGTTTTAATAAAAGAAGATAGTTTTGCACTATTGGTACATCACAAGTGAATGGAACAGTAGAGGCAAGTCATTGAGGATTAAACGGCACATGGGGAACATCCCAAACACAAGTGCTATTGACCTGTCTAATAATAGAGGGTCAATACATTATGGTGAGTCTCTATGTGGGGACACTGGAAGCTTACTAGGAATGAGCCCAATGTTGAAGTCGAATGTAAGTTGGACTCGAACATCAAGTGTTCATCTGTTCAATGAATACCAAACATTATGGGACGTTCGCTGAAAATTTGAGGGCCGTGAATGCCCCATAATGCACTGCGAGATTGCAATGCATTGGCATATTATGCTGTATTGTTAGAAACATGGAAAATATGCACTACTTTACAGGCATACTAAGGGGACCCCCAGGCACGATATTTAAAGAAATTTTACATTTTTATTGTTTCACTTTAAGCATTATTAAAATCCCTGCTCTTAGAAAAAACTGCAGTTTAAAAAACTTTTTTTTAGATTGATGCATGTCCCCTGGGGTAGTACCCAGGTCCTCAAACACTTTTTATGGCAATAACTTGCAAATAAGTCCGCGTACACACGATCGGTCCAAACCATTGAAAATGGACTTAAGTCCAGTTTCATCGGTCCAAACCGACTGTGTGTCCGGCCCATCGGTCCGTCGTCCGTCGGACCAAAGTTTTAAAACTTGCTTTAAAATCGGACCTATGGACGCCTGACCATCAGTCCAAACCGATGGTTAGTACGCAAAAGCATCGGTCCAAAAACCCGCGCATGCTCAGAATCAAGTCGACGCATGCTTGGAAGCATTGAACTTCATTTTTTTCAGCACGTCGTTGTGTTTTACGTCACCACGTACTGACACAATAATTTTTTGAACTGATGGTGTGTACGCACATCAGACCATCAGTCTGTGAACCGATGAAAACGGTCCGCGTGTACGCGGCCTAAGGCTTTAAAATGAACACTTGATTTTTCACGGGGGGAGTGTTTGGCTAATTTTTAAAGCTCAGTAATAACAGGATTTTAAACTCACCAGACTGTAGGACCTTCTTTTATAAAGCAGGTCGATACACATTAAGTCCACAGAATAATATAAGGGATACATCAGAGTCTCATCATCTTTCAGCATCATCTCAAATGGAAAATAAACACAAAATACAAAAGTTCTTATAGCGTAGAATTCTTTAATAGAAACTCTATAAAACCCATACATATTAAAAAAATCAAAAGTCAGCAGATCTTACGTGTCACTCTAGTGCGTGTCAACTACATTAGGCCAACATCTGGTGACCAATGCATTTTTACCAAATAGAACATCCTCAGGGACTAACATCAGCTGTTCCTCTTCCTACTATGCAAGATGCATACCCAGGCTGGGTAATCAACTAATAACAACACTGTTATATCAATCTGGACAGATCCCACTAATCTAGTGCTAGTGCAGTACTACAAAAATGCTGGTGCAAAAAAAAAATATATAATGATATACAAATGATGAGGAAAAACTAATATTACAAAAACATAACCTGACTAATCAAGAGTAAAGTATGCCATAATTATATAATATGTATGTAATATACATAAATAAAATTACCACTGATTCATATCTATTTAAATTAAAAAGGTGTCCACTAATTAAATATTCAGTATATAAATATACAGTGCACAAATATATTAAAAATGTATCCTAGAGGGTCAATATAAGAAATTTGCTGCATGACTGTCACTTCATTCACACAGCCATCACAAATAATCTCCATAACGTGTTTGATATTGTTTCCTTTGACTATTAGATCCATTTAAAGGCCATAATTTTCTTGAAATACCTCAATCAAAAACTACTGCATTATAGCCACTAGATGAATCTGCCAATCAAAGGAAATAAACATATTAGACACATTACGTGTATTCGTGTCAGCTGTGTGGATCCTGTGACATGTGTGCAGTGATTTTTTTTATAATCCCCAATAAATAGACCGCTAAGTGTCGTTAACATCAATTACAGTATGAAGTCTATTTACAATTAAAAAAAAATGAGACAAATGTCACCAGCTTTTTCCCGGCCTTATGAATTCTGACAGTGATTTTCTATGACACAGTGATTTCCTAGTCATCAGTATGTGCTGCTTTATTTTCCTAAATGAGCTTTTTCAGTGCATTATGCAGCAAGCTCTCAAATAAATAGACCTCTTATTGTGCATCCCAACACTTTTAGAGGTGCATATACTTTTTCAACAACTGTATGAGGAATCAGTTGATCAGAAAAAAGCCCTCCCAATTACGAATTAGAGACCTAGAGCTTTCAATTAGAACTGAGTGTATGTGCTGGGAGTGCATTATGCAGCAAGCTCTCAACACAAACACAGAGGTGCATATACTGTATGCCCCATGAAAAAATACCCACTTCCATAAGGCCATATATATATATATATATATATACACATACATTTACCTGAGCTCTATCTCGTCCACCTGTAGCAGCTCTCTCCTCTTCTCCCTTCTCATAGCCTTTACTGAGAGCAGTGGGAGCAATTGGCTCTTGCTGCTGTTAGTCACATCCTGTGACGAGGGAGTAGGGGCAGGGCAGAGCAGCGCTATCTGTGTCTATAGATGCAGGCAATGTTGCTAAGGGGAAGTCCACAGGTGTGTCACAATAGGAAGTGGCTTCTTATGACATATTGAGAAGAGAAGAAAGAAGCCAGGAATGCCAGTGCGGAAGAGAAGGACCAGAGCCTGTCTGTTCAATACCATTACACAGAGAACATAAGTAAAACATGTTTGTTATTTTAAAATAAATCATTGATCATTAGTATGTGTCTACAGTATATGTGGCCCCACTTTTTTGAGGTTGCATATTTGTGTATGCTTGGCAGGAAGGGGTTAAATATGTTAACAATGCTTAGAATACAAAATGTACCATTTAATTAGCACCTATTTTATGTATGCATTTACAGTATCTCACAAAACTGAGTAGGTCACCTGGGTATGACGGTAAGAGGAAATCTTTGCTTTGCTTTTTTGAGTAAGCTACTACATCAGTGTTGTTGGCCCCTGTTGATGTCCTATTGGATGCAATGTGCTGGGCATGGCTAGTGCACTGATGCTTGGCTGAAACCAAAGTGATGCAGCCCCATGTAAGATCTGCTGGCATTTTTTATATATATATATATATATATATGCATTTTTTTTTGTTTGTTTTGTTACGTTTTTATTGTTTTTTTAGGAATAAACAATAAGCATACAACATAATTACAGTGCAAAACACATAGCTCGAAATAGTAATTGAATAGTGTTATAGTATACAGAGAACATAATATGGACATTGCAGACAGTTATACAGGGTGGGAAGGTTGTTTGCTGACCCATATACTCCATGATTTGGAGAATTCTGAGTATTTAAGGGCATTAAATGCTATAAGGCACTGAAAAGTGTAGTTGGAGTTGATTTTTTTTTACAATATCTGAAACGTTAGGGGATACATTTACAGAGTCTGAAAATGGTCAACCTTGCTGCTAATAGGATATGGATGACAACTTGTCTATAGGTAGGAGGGTAGAGATCAATACCAATATTAAGGAAGGCTAGGGCAGGCTGGGGTTTGGTTGGTATGCCAGTGCAGGTGGCTAACAGTTGGAATACCCGTGACCAGAAACTGGTAAGGCTAGAGCAATCTCATAGGACATGCATAAGGTTGTCTACTTGCCCACACTCCCTCCAACAAACTTGGGAGACTGAGGAAGAGAATCTGGATAGCCTGAATGGTGTATAGTACCACCTGTTGGTGAGTTTAATTGTCATTTAATAGTGGAGGGCTTTGGAACTAAAGGCAGTGCACCACTGTGCAGAAGAGAAGGAGGTGCCAAGGTCAGATTCTCACTTGGAGTTGATTTTTTTTTACAATATCTGAAACATTAGGGGATACATTTACAGAGTCTGAAAATGGTCAACCTTGCTGCTAATAGGATATGGATGACAACTTGTCTATAGGTAGGAGGGTAGAGATCAATACCAATATTAAGGAAGGCTAGGGCAGGCTGGGGTTTGGTTGGTATGCCAGTGCAGGTGGCTAACAGTTGGAATACCCGTGACCAGAAACTGGTAAAAATAGAGCAATCTCATAGGACATGCATAAGGTTGTCTACTTGCCCACACTCCCTCCAACAAACTTGGGAGACTGAGGAAGAGAATCTGGATAGCCTGAATGGTGTATAGTACCACATGTTGGTGAGTTTAATTGTCATTTAATAGTGGAGGGCTTTGGCTATGGAACTAAAGGCAGTGCACCACTGTGCAGAAGAGAAGCACTTTAGCATTGGGCTAGATTTACTAAATATGCATTTATTGTGTAGAACATAGTAGAAAAGCAAAATCCCCTTAAGTCTAAGTTAAGGGTGAGTAAAGAAATCCCTGCTATTGTAGGGGAATAGAGAGTGTAGGAAGGGGACATTTAGCTATAAATGGTGCGCATACATGTAAATTGATGCTTTGCGGGAATATGATAGGTGTCAATTAACTCTTTCAGGGAGAGTGGAGCACCACCTTAAAAGTGGGCATTTACATCATAGATATCATTGGATTGCAGTGTTGTGACTGACAGTTTTACACGGATGGACTGTTTATGTCCTCCTGCCAGTTTTTTAGGGGGACCCGAACGGGTGTTCCGTGCTCCTCTATGGAGCCACGGATGTCAGCGGTGACATCCCCACTGACATCCGACCAGCTCCCACCTGCCAAAGTGTGACAGAGGAAATCCCAATTTTCCATCCATCTGACGGATCGGATCGGGTGACAACGAACTCTACGGTCCGTCGTCAACCCGATCCCCCATAGGGGAGAGCGTCGCTCTGACAGGTCGGACCCTGCACAGTGTGCAGAGACAGACCTGTTATCTGCCGGCTCAGAGGGGATCAACGGAGCGAGGTGAGATGTCTCCAAGCCATTAGCGAGGCTTGCATGAGTGAGGTCAGGGTTTTGAAGCCTCACGGTTTCCATATATCACTTAGCAGTAGCAAGTAGAGGTTTGGTGTGGGGGCAAAGGCTGACTCAATGTCAGTCCATAATGGGGGTTCTTCTGAGGAGAACCAATGTTTGAGTTGCTCTAAGGCCCCATACACAGGAGCAGACACATTTGTTCAAATCGTGTACACACGATCAAACCAAAATCCCCGCCGCCAGACGGGGCGGTGACGTGGCGGTGACGTTGACGCCGCCACGTCACCGCACCAGGAAGTAAAACACTTCCGCGCATGCGTCGAAACCATTTGGCGCGTGTTCGAGAAGACATGTCTGCTGGTTAGCGTACTAACCAGCAGACATGTCGGGCGGACGGGTTCCCAGCCGACAGATTTCAAAGCATGCGTACACACGGTCGAATCTGTCTGCTGGGACGGTCGGGCCGACCGTTTCCAGCAGATAGATTTGATCGTGTGTACGCGGCCTAAGTGGGTAGCCCAGTAATCTCTAATGTCGGGAAAACCTGCCCCACCAAGTGACCTGTGTTTCTACCAGCACTAGGGATGAGTCGAACATACCCGAGTTTGGTTCGCACCAGAACCGTCGAAAAAGTAACCGTTTTAAAACTTTTTTCCATTGATACATGTTCCCTCGGGCAAGACCCGGGTTCTTAAAGACGTTCTCAGACAGGTTTTAAAGCATGTTTTAAAACTTTGGTCCGATGGAAAACGGTCCGATAGGCCGTACACACCATCGAACTGGTCCGATGAAACCGGTCTGCAGACCAGTTTCATCGGACATGTCCGATCGTGTGTACTCGGCCTAACACTGCAATTTGTACTTGGATTGTATGGAAACTATTTTTATTATTCCTTTATGGCAGTGGTTAAAACTGTATGTTTACATTTTTTTAATTTAAATATTTGTGTAGTGTCACTTATAGTGCTGCAATTGTTTTGGACAATATCACATATATGATTTTATATTTTGACAAAGGTAAATTAACAATACTGCTAAGGTAACATTATATTGCCACACAAACGTGATACCAAATTTTATCAGCACTGTCTTTGTGAATAAAAAATGTTATGTCATGAAAATCATGATTGCTATTATTATTTTTAATTTTGTTATGTTTGAAAAACATTTAGTATGGTTTGAGTAGTTTCCAACCAAGTTTGTGCCGCATGTCCTATCATAAACTGTATCTCTGCATTGTGATAAAAAGTTAAGCATCATGGGATTCCTTTTGCAAATTTACACTTTACTGTATATTACACTTTATTGTTTTATTTCTTTATAACTACTCTAAAATGATGTATGTTACACCTTACTTTATTTACCTCTGAAATGTCAAGACGTGTTTGTGTTTTGTCCACTGAGTACAATAACTAAGCTTGTAAATATGCTAAACATATTTCTTTCAAGTGCTTCTGGGAAAACCACCAAAGCCCTAAAGTGAAATTTTCTGTTAAGTGACCAGGTAAGAAATGCATTTGATTGAAAAACAAAAATTAAAGCAAGAACTGTCTTCTGCCTGTTTAGATATTTTTCTTTGTAAATAAAAAAAATGTTATGCCTCCATTCCAATCCACCTTGCAAGTTTCTTACCTTGGGGTGTGAAACTTCAGGTTTTCAGCCATTGCAGAGTTTGATAATTTCCTGGACTAGGAGCACACATAGTTTAGACAATGTTTTTGAGCTTAAGCTGTAGAAAAATAATATATATTAGAGTTCTACTTATAAATACCTCTATAATAATTTTGTATATGTAGATCATTTTTTTCATTTAGTAAGGAACAGAAACCTAAAATTGCAATAAAAGAGATCTGCAAAAATGCTTCAGCAGACATTAAGAATCTGATATATAATATTCCATAATTAAATAATATATATTTTAGATTTTGGTTAATATTTAAAATAGGAAGTACGGTAGTTTTTACATTTTATATCCTTTCATGTAATACTTTTTTCACATACAAGTATGAGACGATTCTGTAGAGATAGCAGTACTTGTTTTTAACGTTTCTTAAAACTGGTTAGTAGGAATGAGCGAACCAAGTGAAGTTTGTTTTGCAGAAGTTTTGGCAAACCCAGTGAGAAGTCTGTAAATCCTGAACACAATGCCGAACCCTACTGAAGTTTATGCATATGTAACATAATGACCTCCACTGTGCCACACCCATGGTAACTGAAGAAAACAAGTTTATAAGGAAAGATACCTATAGCAATGTTGGACTTTAATGGCACTGGCATGAGACAAACTACTTATGATGAAAGACAAAAAACTTTATTTACATTACTTAATAAAAACATTTGTGTGTATACACATTAATTTGTAAAAACATAAATTTTTCAAGTTTATAGACCTGATACAGAATATACTCTAATGGACCAAAACAAATACACTATACAAAGTAGATAGATGTATTTCAGGTCCAAATCCATAGGTCAATGGGTTTCAACTAATATATGGCTGGGACCATAGCCTGTGGGCTATCGAACATGAGCAAGGTAGAAAAAAAAAAACATTACTATAATGCATATAAATATACATACATACATATTACTTAGAACATACCAAATAAATTAAGCAGGTGATTATATTTAAAATGGCAGGATGTCAGCACACATCATCAGTCTCTGGGGTGGACACAGGGGAGCCCCCAAAAAATTGAAGTTTATGAAAGCTGTTACTTGCTATTTTTCTGGCCTTTTACAGGAAACATCCAGGAATTATAAACCACTATACATATCAAGCACAGAAGTAACATTAGTCCCAACAATAGGGTGATTAATGGCATGACTCATCCAGCAATGAATCAAAAGGGCAGTAGAACAGCATGGTATATAACGCAAAGTTTGAGAATTAGTCAATCTTAAGGAATCTTACAAAGTGCATTCAATTGGAGACTGTGAGGGGGATTCAACCTCCGACACCTTATCAAACTTGTGAGGTACTCCTCTATTAGTGTAAGTTGCTTTATGTAAGAGAAGGGCCCTAATAACTAAAACTTTCCAAGACGTTACATTTGGGGATACAGTCTTCTTCATTGAAAGTATAATACGTTTCCCTGCATAGTACAATAATATGGTAAGTAGAGTACTTATAACTCTAGAAGAGGGAAAAACCATCCTCCAAACCTAGGAGCCAGGTCCTCACAGAAGGGCCAATAGGAATAGTGATGACAGACTGAATACATTGGAGGATTTAAGTCCAGTAAACCTGGATAGCTGAACAATTCCAAAAAATGTGCATAAAACTGCCCCAGTGAAAGAGCAGCACCAACAGGAGTAGGAATTATTGCCATGAATTCTACCTAGCTTAGCAGGAGTTAAATATATGCAATGTAAAAATGTATAATGTATGAGTTGGTCCCTGGCAGAGATGAGCCTGGTGAATGGCACCTCCCACACATCCTCCAAATCAAGGTCTGGGACAAAGGAGCAATTTAGTAGTCTCAGGTAAGAGGTATTTATAACCCCCCCCCCCCCATTTCTCAACATGGACTTCAAACCTGAAGGACTAAAGGAGACGGGAGAATACCCAAATTGTTCCCCTGGGCAGATGCCTCTTCTAGAACTGCCCCCCCCTTCCTAGAAGGCTGGCATCTGTGGTTACCATTTTCCAGGTAACTGGAGTTAAGTATCTTCCCTTTGATAGATTTTGGGGAAGCAATCAACAATTGAGCCTCTGGCTAACCTTTGGAGATGAGATCATAGGAAAGTCCAGGGCCTGAACATCTTTGATCCAAGTGGACAGAATTCTGCCCTGTAATGGCTTTGAGTGAAACTGGACATAAGGGACATCCTCATATAAGGCTACCATCTTTCCCAAAAATGTCTTGCATAGACGGATGGAAGGCCTTCCTTTTGCCTTTATCACTCAGACCAAGTTTCCTATGGCTTTTGACATTGGCCTGGGAAGTAATATTCTGCTTTGGGATGTGTCTTTAATCATGCCCAAATATTCCAGCCTTTTCTGAGGCTGTAAGGAGGATTTTTTCCAGATTGAGGACCCAGCCTAGATACTCTAAATACTACACTGTGCTGTGTACATTGTGGCCCAAGCATGCAGCGGACTGATCTATGAGCAACAGATTGTCTAAATAGGCTGTTACTGCTATGCCCTGTGCCCTCAGCCTTGCCAAGGCTGGGGCAAGTATTTTCGTAAACACTCGAGGGAGGTGCCGTAGCCAGACTGAAAGGAAGGGCCACAAACTGAAAGTGGCGCTGATCCACCGCAAACCTTATAATCTTTGGTGAGTGGGGAATATTGGCACATGTAGATATACATCTCTGATGTCTATTGATGCCAGTAATTCCCCTCCCTGGAGGGAGGAGACAACTGAACGGACAGTGTAGTAAGTGAAGGCGTAGTGGCACTGCCTGTAGGTCGTGGGTGTGTAGGGTGGTTAGGTCCAATAGTGTGTTAACCTTAAACTAGGAGTCACAATTGGATGCTGTTGGTTCCACCGGTAGGTGACAATAGAAATGTTGGGCTATTGTCACCTACCGGTGGGACTAACAGCATCCAATTGTGACTCCTAGTTTAAGGTTAACACACTATTGGACCTAACCACCTTACACACCCACGACCTAAGGGCAGCGCCACTACCCCTTTACTTATTACACTGAATTCCAGACCCCATCACTGGGGTACTATAGGGGGCAGCAGCCTTACCCAGCACCTCAGCGCAGATTTATTACAGGTTTTAACTGAACGGACAGACTCGTAAGGAGCTGATGATTCAGGCTTTTCAGATCTAGAATAGGTCTGACGTCCTGTTTGGTTTTGGAACCGTGAAAAGGTTTGATTATAAACCTGATCCTCTGGGGCTAACTCTATGATTACCCCTTGGGACAACAGACGTTCCAAGGCGTCCCTTCATAGGGAAGTTTTGGAGTTCTGCTTGGAAGATTTTAAACCCCAAGTCCTTTTCTGCCCTTGGGATTGGCTCTGGGCCTTTCCCCTAGTGTTAAACTGGGGAGGCCGTCACCACTGCCTGGAGAATGAGATTCCAGGGGCTGAGGAAAGAGAATGCTTAAATGAAGAACGTTTACTGTTCTTTTTAACCAGCAACAGAGTAGACTTGCCTGGGTAGTCTTTTGTAGTGTTGCTCACGAATATTCGCATTGCGAATATTCGTTACGAATATTGCATATTCGAGTATTCGCGAATAAATCGAATATCGCGGTGAATATTCGCTATTGCGAATATTCGTATTTTTTCAAATTTATTTTTAAAACAGATCACATCTTAGTGATCTCCATCGACGTCTAAAAGCATTGCTGGTATGATTAGAGACCCTGGGCCGAGTAGCTGAGGCGATCCTTTTATGTTGTCGAATATTCGCAATGCGAATATTCGTATTACGAATATTCGCGAATACTTTCTCTGCCCTTCTGTGTTTTGTGTATAAAAAAAGAAATAAAAAAATTAGCTTTAGTTTAGTCATATAAGTTTGTGTAAGTAGAGTTAGTGTTTAGTGCATATTAGTTTAGTAATCCAGGAAATGATCTCCGTTTTCGCGTGTTGACGAGAATTTCGCAATAAATTTCGCATTCGCATTAGTGAAATTTCACAACATTTTTTTTTTTGATAAAATATCACAAATATTCGATATTAACGAATATTTTGCGAATATTCTTCTATATATTCGTGAAATATCGCGAAATCGAATATGGCGTATTCCGCTCATCACTAGTCTTTTGGATGTATTTATCTGAATCATCCCCAAACAGGCATGCTCCACAAAAGAGGAATGCAGCCAAGTATCTTTTGCAAGAAACCTCAGCTTCCAATGTTTCAACCAAAGGGACCTGCACATGTGGATCTGCAGAAGATTCAAGCGTGATTCTTGCCCAGTCCATTATCGCATCAATCGTAAAACATAGGGCCCTAGGAAGGTCCTCATAAACTTCAATCTCCTCTGTAGGGAGGGTAACTATCTGCTTCATCTATTCCTTAAGGAACTGACATATGCCAATCGCTGCAACTGCAGGTTGTACTCCAGCACCAGCCATAGAGGAGGAGGCTTTCAATAAAGATTCCAGCTTGTTATCAGTTGGATCCTGAAAGCCCTGGGCATTGTCTATATGACAGGTCAGGCTTTTGTTTGCACAAAAAATAGCTGCATCTATAGCAGGTACCCCCATTTCTTAGTGAAACCTTCCTCCATAGGATAAAGGAGGGAAAACTGCTTAGGAGGAGAAAACTGTTTATCTGGGTGAACCCAGTCCTCATACATCAGTTTATTCAGCAAGGGATGAACTGGAAAGGAGCATGCAGCCTGTGGGGATTTCCGAGAGCCCAAAGAGGAAACAGAGAACATTGAAGCTTCAACAGGAGGCAATTTGTAAGGGGCACGCACCATCTCTGTATAATATTGCACCTGCATCTTTAGCGACTTATGCCGCATACACAAGATCATTTTTCTGCCTGTAAAAAACAAAGTTTTTTAAAAATGTCATTTAAAATGATTGTGTGTGGGCTTCACATAATTTTTTCGGCTTCTGAAAAACGACAAAAAAAAAAAATATTTGAATTTTTTTTTGCATTTTTTAACAACGTTTTAAACAATGTCGTTTTTCGGGTTGTAAAAAATTATTGTGTGTGGGCTAAAACGACGTGAAAAACCTGCGCATGCTCAGAAGCAAGATATGAGACAGGAGCGCTTGTTCTGGTAAAACTACCATTTGTAATGAAGTAAGCAAATTCATCACGCTGTAGCAGACAGAAAAGCGTGAATCGTCTTTTACTAACACAAAATCAGCTAAAGCAGCCCCAAGGGTGGCGTCATCCGCATGGAACTTTCCCTTTATAGTGCCTGGTTGTACGTCACCGCGCTTTGCTAGAGCATTTTTTTAAAACGATTGTGCGTGGGCAACGTCATTTTAATGATGAAGTTGGAAAAACAATGTTTTTTCTAGATGCTGAAAAATGTTGTTTTTTACAAGCCGAAAAATGATCGTGTGTACGCGGCATTAGAATGCTCATCTGATGAGAGAGCCAGAGCAGATGAAGGGGATCTACCCCGTTTTCTGCCACTTTTTAAGGAGGTTGCGATTATAGTAGCAATCCTTACTTCCAAGCCATTCAAAGCAACTTTTAGGCGCCTTTCACATGGGCGGCTGTCCTGCCGCAGTTAAAAGCATGTTTTTTCCTTTTGAAATTCAAGACTCCAGGCACAGCAATCGGCTGCATTTGTACACTGCGATTAGCTGTGTTTACATGCAGCTACGTTTAGCTGCGGTTCTCCATTATTGTCATCCCCACATCAACCGTTTTTATTTTGATGTGCTTCCTGTTGTTTTTTCTTTTGTTCACGCTGCTATCCGCAGCTGACACAGTGCACTGCGTTTACCTGCAGTTATGTGCAGATAGCTGCGCAAAATCGTTCCTGGACGCGGTCAAATATATTTTTTCTATCTGCACCAAACCGCATGTAATGAAACTGCAGCTAAACGCAGTGTGTGAATGGGGCCATAGGAAAACATTGTGTGCTTTCAGCTGCAGTAGAAAACTAGAAAATCCACAGCTAAAAGCACCATTCTATCCGTCCGTGTGAAAGAGGCCTTAAAGCGTCCTCAGTGACGTATACAGGAGCTGCAAAAGGAGAAGCTGCAAAACCAGACAGGGGCACATGATCAGCCTGTGAGGCTGCTACCAGACTGACAGAGGGGGATGGTAAACTGCAGGGAAGCTCAGAATTCTTAGCCATAAGCGGGGATTTCCTAGTGCCTCTTTTACTAGCCCTTGTACCTCTTCTGGGGGACATAGTCCTTACTGCAAAGCAGAGGTACTATAAAAAAAAAACTGCAATCACTGTTGTGCTATAGTCTTACAATACACAATATTAGCTCACTGCACAACCTGATGCCGAGTAAGATTTTTAGGTTTGCCTGGTTCAATCCACAGGAATGCTTACAGCCCACAGCTCTGTGTCCATGCCGCTTTACAGAAGGCTCTGGCATGCTGGGCCTTTTAAAAAAAGCCTTTTGGCGCCTGCACACAGGTGTGCCGTACAAGCGCACGGGCACAAGCAACTACGGCCCTCCCCCTCTTTACCTGCCTATAGACAGTCACAAGCACTCTCTCAACCATTCATGGGGGCACCCTATGGTGAAATAGGAAGAATAGCAGACCAGTGGGAGGCTTTGGGGGATCCCTGTATTTGTTTTGTGGCAGAGCCTGCAGCGGAGGAGGTGAATGGTGTTTAAACTAACCGACTTCACTGAGCGTGTTTCCTGGATTGCTTTATCCCCACCGCAGAAAAGCTACTAAAAACAGTAGACCCAGCCTTCATCCACCACAGCAGTTAATGTTGTGCCAGCCTTCAGGTTCCATGAGTTCCTACTTTAGGAGGGGTTATATAGGGGGGGAACTCAATTATAATTGGGTTTGCCAGTGTCCAATCACCTGTGGTGACTGCATAACCCATTAAGTAATTAAGGATCTGTGTCCCATCATGTATGAGCAAGAAAAGAGGAGTCCTAAATGCAGTCAAAGACACAGTAACCTTCCAGCCCCATCAGGTGGCTCTAGACCCGAATGGTCGGTACATTATACAACAATGCACTATTACCAATGTCACCTAATGTTTCCAGATATTCACCTGGACTCATCTACGACATCCAAAAGATGTGATTCCCCTTTGAAAACATTTCTACTTGACAGTGACATGTTTGACATTTGGCAATGTCACCACGGGTCTGAAAAAGACTACAGGTATTGTTTCCCACTTCATAAAAACGTGTTTGAGAATTGATATTTTTGTTGCAGATAAATGGCTCCTTTAAAGCCACTTCTTCGACTATACATACCATGTTGTGGTCGGACCACGCACCCATCATCAATATCTCAATGTAGACTCCCCACCATAATCTAAAACCAATCTCTGGTGAGCTAATAATTTTCTACAGCAACAGTTATCATATACTTCAGAAATCACCACTCTACTCTCTGAAAAACCCGACCACAACTTGGTATAGAATACACACAAGGGCCCGGATTCAGAAAGAATTGCGTATTTTTCGGTGGGCGTAGCGTATCTCATATGCACTACGCCGCCGTAACTTATAGTGGCAGGTACCGTATTCAGAAAGAATTTGCGCCGTAAGTTACGGCGGCGTAGTGTAAATGTGCCGGCGTAAACGCGCGTAATTCAAAGTATTCAAAAAATGAGCCGTGACCCCATGTAAATGAGGTGCCGAACGAACGGAGATACGCCAGCGTACTTTGTTTTTGAATCCGGGCCAATGTATTTATCAGAGCTGTAATAATGCAAATGAATTATTGTATGAAAAAAAGAAAGGACGCAGCGTCTAGACTCCCTTATGACTGACAGAAATAGAAAAAATCAACAAAGCCAATTCACAGGCCACACATTCTGCTAAGCTTCTGTCCCTAAGGCAAGAGCTCAGAATCCTCCTCTTGCACTCCTTTGAAAAAACACATTGCAAATTGAAGGCTACAGCTTACTCCACCTCAAATAGAGAAGGGAAAGCTCTAGCTAGATGCCTAAAGGGATATCAAGCAAAAAACAAAATAGCCTACCTAATACGCCCTCACACAAAATAAAAATTGCTAAATCCTCAAGACATTGCTGATGCCTTCAGTGCATATTACAGTGGCCTATACAAAATTAAACTAGATGCATTCTATTGAAGATAATTACGCTTTTCTAAACCATGTAAACCTTTCAACGCTAAATGACGCACAACTAGAATCCTTGAATGCGCCTTCCACGAACCTTCCTCAGAACTACGATCTTTTATTAAATCTCCCCCGACAGGGAAAGCCCCAGGTCCCGACGGACTGACTAGTGAATACTACAAACAATGTTCTCCTGTACTTACTCACCATATGACTACCCTTTTTAATGATGCTGCCTCCTCTTCTTCTTTCCCTCATGAAATGTTACAAGCAACAATAATTACCCTCCCAAAGCCAGGGAAGGAACCAACTACTCCCCAAAATTTTAGACTAATCTCTTTACTAAATCTTGAGGTAAAAATATACACAAAAACGATTGCCACCCGACTAAATAGCATACTGCCCACCCTAGCACACCGTGATCAATCAGGCTTCACCATGGGTCGCTAAGCTCCCGGCACTACCAGAAGAATTATAGATATGATCCACCACGATGAGTCCAGCAGAACGCCTTCTCTACTTCTGTCTCTGGATTTAGAGAAGGCATTCAAAAGGATACACTGGACTTATCTTCAGAGAGTCCTTCTAAAATTTGGCTTCAAGGGAAACATCCTGCAAGATATTCTAGCCCTGTACACAACACCCTCTATGAAAGGATACTCCTCTGAAACACCATTCCAATTATTTAAAAAAAAACAAAGTGGGAAAAACGGTATATACCTAGGTATATGCACTCACCGCGCTACTAAGCAAATATAGCAGCTAACACAACTAAATGATCAATTTAGCAAGCATAGAATAAACAAAAAGAAAACGTGTAGCGCTTAACTAAAGATAAATAGCAAATAATAACATATGCAAAAAATAAAAAATAACACCGTAGGTGCACTTGAAGTGTCTCTAAAATGGTGATAAAGTCCAAATAGATCAATACAGAGTGACTGGGTGCAGGTGTAGTCTGGATAGTCCACCACCGTAGAAGAGACTGAGGAGGCTTACCAGATGGATAGCGACCAAGGTAGGTATACACCTAATTGGTCAACTAAGGCTTAAATGAGACATCAAGGATCGCTCACATAAGGACTCCGGTGGAAGAGAGATGATGAAGGTATCCAATCAGATGAAGGACCAGACACATAAAAATTTCACTTCTCAGTATATGTAGCCGACAAGATGACTCAGATGGCCCATTGCTTCTACATCACCGAGAACCTTCTCGCAGAATTCCTTAGAAAGAGGGATGCTTCTCATGAGCACGACATTCCCCAGGGATGGACGATCAGAGCGGACTGGGTTCTCCTCTCTCCCCGGTATACAGGGAGCTCCGTGTATACCGGGAGAAAGGAGAACCCAGTCCGCTCTGATCGTCCATCCCTGGGGAATGTCGTGCTCATGAGAAGCATCCCTCTTTCTAAGGAATTCTGCGAGAAGGTTCTCGGTGATGTAGAAGCAATGGGCCATCTGAGTCATCTTGTCGGCTACATATACTGAGAAGTGAAATTTTTATGTGTCTGGTCCTTCATCTGATTGGATACCTTCATCATCTCTCTTCCACCGGAGTCCTTATGTGAGCGATCCTTGATGTCTCATTTAAGCCTTAGTTGACCAATTAGGTGTATACCTACCTTGGTCGCTATCCATCTGGTAAGCCTCCTCAGTCTCTTCTACGGTGGTGGACTATCCAGACTACACCTGCACCCAGTCACTCTGTATTGATCTATTTGGACTTTATCACCATTTTAGAGACACTTCAAGTGCACCTACGGTGTTATTTTTTATTTTTTGCATATGTTATTTATTTGCTATTTATCTTTAGTTAAGCGCTACACGTTTTCTTTTTGTTTAAAAAAAAACAAAGGAATGCGGTAAGGATGCTCATTATCCCCCCTGATCTTTAACCTCCCTGGCGGTATGATTCTTTCTGATTTTCGGTGCTGAAAGCGGTACCATTATTTGAAAGGAAATTTGGCATTTTATACTGTAGGCCTGTAAATCTTAGGAATAACTCACTTAAATCTGACCCGTGTATGATTTAAAAAAAATATATATAAATTATAATATAATAAATAATTATAACAAATAATAATATAATTATAATAAAAATTATTTAATAATGTAATCAACTCAAAAACACTGAAATTTGCTCAGTTGCAGAATTGTCGCTGTCATTATTTATTTTTTTATGACGAATTTCCCCACAAATCGCTATCGCTCAATTCTGCATGTGATTCAAATTTATTTTCGCTGTTTTCTAGCTGATCTAAAACCATTTTTGACATAAAGGGCCACTTTTGGTTGCTATGGACAATCTACAGTTTGCAGGCAGAAAGAACCATTTTTATTATATAAAAGAACATGTAGGGCACTGGGCAGACCACTAGGGACAAGGGGGGGGGGTGTGTATTTTTTACATACAGTACTGTAATCTATAAGATTACAGTGTACTGTATGTATAGTGTTTGTTTACGTTTTTGAATTTGGCTCCGTTCTCCGCTCCCGTGCGTCGTAACGTCGCAGGGAACGGAGATTGACGGCACTCAGGGACACTGTGTGAATCGAGCGAGCACCCGCTCGCTTACACAGTGTGGATGCATCGCTGGAGCCAGGAACAAAGTAAGCCAGCGTGGACTGCAGGCTCTGCATAGCTACCCTGAGCGTGACTTGGGGGTTACCGATAATGGCACAAAAAAACACCCCGAGTCACGCTCGGGGATACCGCCAGGGGGGTTAATCCACTTATGGAACCTCTATCAGAACACATCAGATCCAATCCCTTTACTTCTGGCTTAACAATCAACAGGACCTTGCATAAAATCAGCCTATTTCCAGATGATGTAATCCTAATGTTCACCAACCCGACTACTTCCCTGGCAGCAATACAAAACACTCTCACATGGTTCAGCAAAGTATCATACTACAAAATAAATTAAACAAAATAATTCATCCTCAACCTAGGTATAGATGCTATGACTAGACATCTACTACAATATCAGTTCCCTTACACCCAGGCAGAAAACTGTATCTCATATCTAGGCTTTTTAACTCACCAAATCAGTAAAAAATCTTTTTGCATCTAACTACCGTATATACTTGAGTATAAGCCAAGTTTTTCAGCCCTTTTTTGGGTGAAAATGTCCCCCTCAGCTTATACTCAAGTCAGTGTCCATACCTAAACGATGCAATGCTCCTCCACATGGCAGCAGCCACTACTTTAGGCCGCGGCTTCGGCCTAGTCTTCGGATCCGGCAGGCAGTATGATATAGTATGAGACCAGGGAGTATAGATGACCCTCTAGGTCAAAGATTTTTTGCCTTTTGACAGGAGAGTTTAGGCCTTGAACATTATGTGTGGCTATTTTGAGGGAGCTCTGTGATCAGCCGTGGGGGTCAGGAAAGGCACTGTGTCTATCTCCACCATCACTCACCCTTAGACGTCGTCTGTCCTCCCAATCCTGCAGATTGTCTGGCCAGACATCTAGCAGCCGAGTGGACACTCTTCACTCATGGGCAATGCAATGTAAAATAATGAAATGTTAGGCACATGTGGGAGAGACAGGGAACAGAAAAGGAAAGAACAGATTATAAAGAAAAGAAGAGATGAGAGAAAGGTCTCCTAATCCAAACAAAGGAAAAAAGAAAAAACATTCTCGGGGGGAGATACCCCTCAAGAACCTCTACCAAGGTAGAACAGGTTAGGCCTGTTCCAAAGGGGAACAGGCGACCTCGCCCAAGAGACCTTCTGGAGTCTGAGGGAAAGGCAGAGGTACATGGGGCCCACCCCAGCCAGGGCGCTCCTGAAAAAAATGATTAAAGCAATCTTCAAAGCAGTAACTGAAATAAACAAAGTAAATCTTAAACCAGTCCAGCCGGATCTAGGTCAGTCCCAGAGGTCTCTCCATCCTCTCCCCCTGAGGAAGCTGAGGAGGGAGGGACCCAGGATTCAAGGTGGGGATATCCCCCTGCAGGAGAGAGATCCTCTTAGGAAGTGAAATAAAGGCGTAAACAACAACCGACTAAGAAATTGGTTAACCGAACAGAGATAATCTTGTCCCCTGGTATAGGTCCATCCGGGATCCTCTAAAGTTCAAGGAGTATATGACAGTACATGTCAGTCGGGATCTGGTCAAATGGATCCATTGTCCCTAACCTTCTTGGACCTCGACCTGGTCCATAGCGGGGATTGAGGAATGGTGGGAGTCGGTCTCTTGGAAGTATTTGGAATTCTATAGGAAGTATCCATGGTGGCTTCTTGCAAGGTGAACTTAAGGCGCAGTGGTAATCTTTCACCATCAGGAAAAGTGGAGAAAGAGTAATTCTTCCCTTTGTCTGAGAACTTAACCGTGAATGGGAATGCCCATTTATATTTTATATCCTTTTGAGCCAGGACTAGGAGTAGTTGCTTCAATGACCATTTGCATTGCATTGTGGAGGGAGAAAGGTCAGCGTATATTTGGATGGGGTGACCTTGGCACAAAACATTGGGCACAGACCGTGCTAGTCTCATGACTTCTTCCTTTACTGCGTAAAAATGAGGTTTAGCAATGATGTCTCGCGGTAAGCCGCCCTTTCTGTGGGGTCCCAGGGCTCTGTGGGCTCTGTCAAGCTCTAGGCGGTGTTGTGGGATATTAGGAATCAGATTCTGGATCACATTTTGTACTGCTACTGGAATGTCAGTGATGGATTCGGGCAGGCCTCTGATCGGATATTATATCTCCTAGATCTCCTAGATCTGTTTTCATCAATCCTGGACAGGGCCACATCCAATTGTTCCTGTACTGTTTGGATATGCTCTGAGTTCTGGTTCGTTGCAGCCACAGTTTGCTTAAGCTTGTTTTCAATAGCTTCAATTCTGGTACCCAAATTCTGGAAAACTGTTTTTAACTCTGCCGTTATCTTAGTTGCTGTTTGAGAAAGTCCCCTGTCAAGGACTTCAGCCAGTGTCTGATATAAGTCACTCACTGAGAAGGCAGAGGCTGCAGTCAGGGGGCTGACAGAAAATTGAACAGCCTGGCTCACTGTGTTAGGTCCCATGAGGGGAAGGGAAAAGTCCTTCATATTACAGCCTATCTGGGGTTCTGTGGAGACTGTTGAGGGGAAAATATTCTGCTGGTGACTTACTTGAACCAGGGGGGAATAAATCAGGGGTGCTGGTTCCATCATTCTCCTGCCCTCAGATGCCTCCTCAGCACCGCTCACATGAGGTTTAGCCATTTTGAATTTTTCAGCCATGTTTAAAGAGTTAATTTGTGCCCTGAGGGTATGCAGTTTTGTTTTACTGAGTAGATGGGGGGGTGCCCGGGGGTATCGGTGGCACCACTTCCAGACTGCTTTTGGCAGACTTACAGGCGCCGCTGGGCTGGGGTGGTGAGGAGCTCCTGGCTCAAGCGGCTATCTTCCGTGCTCCGGCATGCGTTTCAAGGTGAACATTTTTTATGGTATTTTTGATAATTTTTTGCTGCCACAGACTAAAGGCCTACATTGGCAGCAGCAGGGGTATTTACCTATACTCCCAGCTGATACACATCATCCAGCGACGTAGATTCAGTGTCAATTACAGTGACTCACCCCCAGGAACCTGCTACCTGACAATGTTGCCATGATGGCATATCTCATTACTGCTTCAAAACAACAGATCCCCAGATAGCTTCTGTTTTTTAAACAAGCTGGCCAGGGTTTCTGGGTAATGTCACTGACCAAATATGGTCTTTACCATACATGGTCAATGATGTCACCCAGGATCTCCAGAATCAAGTGCACCCAGCTGGGTTTAGGTCAAGTGCATATTCTAATCCTTACTAGTTAATTGCTGAAACCATTTGTAGGAGTAGGAGCCCCCACAATGTGATTCATTAACTAAAGACATTGGCCCAGATTCACAGAGCGATTATGCCTGCGTAACAGAAGATGTGCGGCGTAAGTCTAAATGTGCGCATGCGTTTCGATGCACGGCATCCCCAGAACGAGATACGCAAGAAATCTATTTTTTTTTGTCCAGCGTAATTTCGTTAGACAGGCGCATCCGTCCGCGCAAAACTGCACTAGACAGACCATTGATTTGCTAGTCAAATATGCTAATGAGGGACTTACGGGGATCCACAAAAGAACGTTGGGGCAGCGCAGGCTACGCAGTGTGCGCAACAGCAAAATGTCCTGTCTAAAATTAGACCATATAAAAGCTGGTCTAAAAAGAGAAAAAACGTCTACATGTTACAGTAGGTGACTGGGATATTGTGTCAATCTCGCTCCCTTTCTCGGCGAGATTGAGCACTTGCGAGCCCCATCGCGGGAGCCAGCGCCGAGCTGGCTTGCCGCGATGGAGACAAAGCAGTCATAGAAGCGATGGGGATCCGACGCGGATTCCCGCCAATTCTACACGTGGGCGGAGTTTGTTATGAATCCTGAGAAGGAAGTCCGCTGTTATGGCGGGCGCGCGGCTCGCAGCGAGTTATATAGGCCTGTCTTGTGACGTCGCAGTCCCATCATGCTCCGGTAGGTACCACGTGCTACCTACCCATGTGGTACCTACCGGAGCATGATGGGACTGCGACGTCACAAGACAGGCCTATATAACTCGCTGCGCGCCCGCCATAACAGCGGAAGGAAGCGTTGTGTCAACATCTGGAGAAGAGAAGAAGAAGACGACGTCACAGAAGAGGGGACTCGCCGCCGCTGGTAATTGAGCTAACACACGAAGATAGCGGCGGCGAGTCCTGAAGAAGAAGAAGACCCCCGGAGAGCGGAGAAGACCCCCGGAGAGCGGAGAAGACCCCCGGAGAGCCGGAGAAGACCCCGGAGAGTGGGAGAAGACCCCCCCCGCCGCCGAAGATGTCGAAGGAAGCCCGCCGGGTGGTGGGCGCTTTTATCAAAGCGCCCCCCCCCCCCTGGCGGCGGAAGAGAACCAGACGGCGGCGAAGAACAGCGGCACCCACCCCCCCGCAGAAGTCCGCCGGAGGGGGGCGCTTTTAAAAAAGCGATCATACACACCCCCCCCCAGCGGCCAACTAATAAAATGTTTCAATACCCTGTGTGGTTTATTTGTGTTTACACTTTGCCTCCAGGTGAATGGGTAGGGGTACAATGTACCCCATATTCATTCACTTAGGGTGGGGGGCCGGTATCTGGGGGCCCCCTTATTAAAGGGGGCTTCCAGATTCCGAAAAGCCTCCCGCCCGCATACCCCGACAACCAACGGCCAGGGTTGTCGGGAAGGGGCCCTGTCCTCATCAACATGGGGACAGGGTGCTCTGGGGTGGGGGGCCGCAGTGCGCCCCCTGCCCCAGAGCACCTGAGCCCCCCATGTTGAGGGCATGCTGCCCGGTACGGCTCAGGAGGGGGGGGCGCTCGCTCGCCCCCACTCCTGGTCTGGTATGGATTGTGGGGGGACCCCCACGCCATTTTTTCGGCGTAGGGGGGGTGTCTCCTTACAACCCATACTAGACCTAAGGGCCCGTTATGCTCCTGAGGGGGGAACCCATGCCGGAATTTTATTTAAAATCCGGCGGGGACTTCCTTCTCAGGATTCATAACAAATTCTGCCCACGTGTAGAATTGGCGGGAATCCGCATCGGATCCCCGTCGCTTCTTATGACACACTCGCTGGAATGTGCTTTTACTATTTCAGCGAGTGCGAGATGTCGGCAGCCTGTCGCCGAGAATCAGTGCAATGCTGTCGTGCTAAAAACACATTCTCGGCGGCAGGCACTGTAGATAAAGCAACACTGTTAGTGAGGAGCTCAGCAGTCACACGTGTTGCACAACAATCTGTATGCCAACATGCCAGGGGCATCGTCGTGAATAGCTATACTACTGACTTTAGATGAGCAAAGAAGGAGGAGGGCACGGAGGATGGCACGGGAGAGGATATACCGCACACGCATAGACCTCTTTGGCATGAGTGATTCTGAGGTGTATCGCATCTTCAGATTCACCCCTCATGCCATCCTGGAATTAACCACAACCTTGCAGGAGGACATCACCAGCCGAACACATCGCTCACATGCAGTGCAGCCACTTGTCAAGGTCATGGCAACACTCCATTTCCTTGCCAGTGGCTCTTTTCAGCGTACAAGTGGAGTGGTGGCTGGGATGTCACAATCCTCCATGAGCAGATGTGTGCACCAGGTTGTCCCTGCAATCCTCAGACGCATGGCCAACCAAATCATCAAACCCACCACTGAGGACCTGCGGCTGAAGGCAATGGCAGATTTCTACAGAATTGCCAGATTCCCACGCACCGTGGGGGCCATTGATTGCACACATGTGGCACTCCAGCCCCCCCAGGAGACAGAGCACATATACCGCAATCGGAAGCATTGGCATTCCATCAACGTACAGGTGAAAGTCGATGCCCAAGGCCTCATATGGCACGTCCATGCCAAACACCCAGGGTCCAGCCATGACAGCTACATATACAATCAGAGCCCCATCCGAATGGAATTCGAACAGAATGTGTATGGGGACACCTGGCTGGTTGGTGAGTGACATGGGTAGCAGGCATGACTGCCCCCCCCCCCCATGATGCACACATCACAAGGGGCACATGCATGACTAACATCCTCCTGTCTTTTCCCTTACAGGTGACTCTGCATATCCACTGGGACCCCATCTCATGACTCCTTTCCGGAACCCCCAAACCCCAGGAGAAGAAAGATACAATCAAGCCCACGCCCAAACACATGCAGTGGTGGAGCGCACCTTTGGCCTCCTGAAGTCACGTTTCTGATGCCTGGATAAGTCTGGGGGTACCCTCTTGTATTCCCCAAACTTTGTGTGCCATATCATCGGTGCCTGTTGCCTGCTGCACAACTTTGCAGTGAGAAAGGGCCTGCAGATTGACCTATGTGATGACCTGACCCCTGAACCAGACAATCCCCCCCTAACCGAGGATACCCCGTCTTCTGAGGGAAGAGCAGCCAGGAGACATCTCACATTAGGCATCTTTGCACGTTAAACACACACATTAATGCGATTCTTTTATGTTGCCGAAAAATCGCATTGCGAATTTTCGGCAACATAAAAGAATCGCATCAGCTACTCGGCCCTTCTTTTGCCCTCCGTTTGCCGAATATTCGAGTTATTCTGATTGGCTCTGATGCAAAAGAAGGGCGCATCAGAGCCAATCAGAATAACTCGAATATTCGGCAAAAGGAATATTGCGCGATTTTCTTCTCGGCCCTTCTTCTGCATCAGAGCCAATCAGAATAACTCGAATATTCGACAAAAGGAATATTGCGCGATATTCCTTTTGCCGAATATTCGAGTTATTCTGATTGGCTCTGATGCAAAAGAAGGGCGGAGAAGATAATCGCGCAATATTCCGTTTGCCGAATATTCAAGTTATTCTGATTGGCTCTGATGCAAAAGAAGGGCGCATCAGAGCCAATCAGAATAACACATCTGTGGATGACACAAAACATTCACAGGTTGGAGGATCCACACACTTGCCACATATTCCCTTTCACCCCCTCCCCCACACATGCTACACACCTGATAGGGCAAAATAACCTTACCTGGCATCACTACTTCATGACTTGAGTCATAGCCAGGCAGGCCCTCCACTTCTTGCCTATGAAATGTCTGGGCCACCGCACGCTCCTCCGCTGTCAGCCTAACAGGGCATGGTGGGCCCCCTCCTGTGCCCCTGGCATGGGCAAGCATTTTGGCCAGCTTCTTTTTGACCAGACGCCGGAGGTCATTAATCTTTTTCTCAATCCCAGACCGGTTCCGTGTCTCCCCCTCCCCCGCTGAATTCACCTGGTCAGTGATCATGTCCAAAATCTCCCTCCTCCTGGCCGGGGTGGTGTTGGCACTGTCCGGGCCATGGAGGAAACGCCCATAGTCGGAAATGGCCCGGGCAAGAATTTGTTTTTCCCTTAAAGAAAATTTTTATTTTCTCTTCCTCTCAGTCATACTGAAAAAAAAAAACTCCCAGACAACAAAAATCACTCACAAAAACAAGCACGACCAATCAAGCAAGAAAACAAACAAACAGAAAAATATCAAACAAAAACTCTCACCAACTTTTAGCAAAAAGCAGTCACAAAAACAAACAGGAACAATCAAGCAAGAAAACAAACAAACAGAAAAATATCAAACAAAATATCTCACAAACACTTAGCAAAAAATACTTTCAAATATCTACTAACTACCTAACTATCTACTAACAAACACAAGATCACACAGTACACAAATCTGACAAATACAAATCACAACGCAACTAACTACAGAACAAAAGCACCTTGCTGTATAGGGAGGGATATGAAGGGATGTACTTTTGCAATGGAAGTGCGTTTGTGTCTGTCTATTTATGCTGTTTGCGTAGTTCATGATTTTGCCATAGTCCACTTCCAATTTCACTGATTGCGCCGTTCCCGAGTTGTGAGCATGCACAGAGAGGTGCTAACATGGTCTGTTTCAAGCGCGCATGCGCGAGCCGGCTGGCCCTTCATTTGCATGGGGTCACGGCTCATTTCAATGTAACACGCCCACGTCCTTCCCAATTTGGATTACTCCGCCTTGCGCCTCAGAAATAACGTTGCGCAGGTGCTATTTTCTGCGTAAAAGCGACGAGAGTAGGGTGATTGTGCGGCTACATTGCGCAAGTCTAACGTAAAGGCGGTGCGCTACGCCGGTCCAATAATGCGCAGATGTACCTGAATCTGGGCCATTGTTTCATTCCACTGCAGTAGATTTAAGCATACACATTTACAAGCAGTATTTGTATGTTAAAATGCAATGTGTTGAGGCAGCACATTCACAAAACCAGACCAAAATCTTGTTTTATTTTAAAGCAGCCCACCATAACACATAATGGGCCTACTGTACTGTACATTTTGATGAATGTCACTATAACAGAGTGCTGTGTGTTGTCATGCATTGCAGTAATGTGCAATACCACAATGCATATGTTTGAGACCAGTTTATTTGTTAAAGTAACTCAAGACAGCACAAAACCAAGCATATTGCTTTCATTTTCATGTCATTGATTTCGAGCAGTCCCTATATAGCAACTATGTAAAAAAGCTCTCTGCCTTCAAAGTTTTGTTAGGTAGTCTCTGTCCGAATGAAATAGCATCATTCCTTCTTTCCCAGTTTGTTGCAATTGTAGAGGCCAACCAATAGAAAATAATAACTATTTACAGACAATTGGAAAGAAGGGACAATAAAACTGAAAGATGGTAAAGTAGATTTTTTAGATTTTATGGAAAGCTTGAGAATCGTGACATTGAAAGGAAAGCAATACACAGTACGTATAACAGTCTCTCAGAAAAGTTACTTTTAGAAGGGATAGCCAAAATAACAAATTGGGTATAGTTAAACCCCATGTGCACAAACCCATTAACAAAACCCCTGCAACATGAAAAGAAGTGATAAATCGCTAGAATGAAAAATTCTGTGTTACAATGCCATGCATTGTATAGCACTTTCCACACATATGATCACATTTATGACCACTCCTTAAAATATCACTTACTCATTGTGACTGCCAACTGTTCTTTTATGTCCACATTTAGGCAATTGTACTCCACAAACCCCTTCTCTTCCCCTCCAGTCAGTTAAAGGAGCATTACAAGTCAAAAAAATATATATATATATTAACCCCTTTAGTAACCATTATTTAACCCTAATTAAGCATAATTAACACCTTCCTCCCCTTAACTTTTTATTTTATTGCAGTTTGTTTTTAATTTCAATAATTTTTATTAATTTCCCATTTAAGAAACATAGTACAAACAGGTACACACACTGTGCCGAGGCAATATGGCACATAAAAAGCCTTTAACATAGCATATGGGTATGCGTAATAGTATGCCAACACTTGTGGCGACAGCCGCCGCCACAGCCGCATATGAAACAATGAGGATAATAAAAATAAACTGCAACATTAAAAGCAGTGATATAACCAAAAGAGCATGAATGATCAAAAGATAATGAAAAGAAAAGAAAAAAAAAAGGCAATATACTTGGTGCAGTCAGGTACTTCTTAGGATAAATTAAGAGTGAAACATTACCAGTAGAATCCTATCTAGGAGAACTGGAGTACCAAATGTTCCATGGTTCCCAAATTTTTTACAATTAAAGGGTATCTCCCTCTACCGTGAGCGAAAAGTTGTTCATACGTACCATGAGTGTGAATAATTTGTGTGACCTCAGAGAGTCCTGGGCAAACAACATCCCTCCAATGCCTAACTATAGCAAGCCTAGCAGCTATGAGGATGTGGGACAATAAATTCCTTGAACTGTAAGGGACAAGATCCATTTCCAGGGAGAGCAACGCCATTCCCGGTGACAGGGTCAATTAAGCATGTATAACCTGCGATATTAAGTCGTAAACCCCCCTCCAGTAATGAGATAGCTTAGGGCATTCCCATAGTATATGATAAAGAGTGCCCACCTCCCCACATTGTCTCCAACAAAGGGGAGACCCACCTTTAGCAAATTTAGAGACCCTATATGGGGTAAGGTACCATCGGAGCAAAATTTTTTGGAACAACTCCCATAAATTAGCGCAGCTAGTGGAGGAATAAGACACTTTCAGTGCTGTAGCCCATTGTTCCTCAGAATACGCTGTTTTGAAATCCTTCTCCCAGGCGCACATAGAGGGTGCCTTTGTAAACCACTGTTTATTCTGAAGAGTAGAGTAGAATAAGGAAATACCCTTAATATTAGTAGATTTCGATAAGTAATACTGGGCTATTTGCCAGGGGAGGGAAATCTGCAGTCCACCCACCTGTTTTAGGAGATGTGATATTTGAATATACCTATAGAGTTCGCTCCCAGGTAAGGAAAACTCCAACTGGAGAGCCCTAAAGATTTGAGGGCCGGGCCTACAAATAGATCTTCTAGGTTTAGGTCCCTAACGGAGTTCCATTTCGTAAGTGAGATACCCGGTATGTACAGGGACAATGCAGACAAGGGGAACTTTAGAGTGCTGAGTCTATTAGCAGAAAAATCATGAGTGACCAACTCACGCCAGGAAGTAGTGGACGCAAGGATAGAAGGCCCCACGCCTGTCGACGGTCTTATCGAGGATCCGTTGGAAATGAGATAATTGTAAAGGTTTTTTACCAGGTACTTGCTGTTGCTCAAGGAGAGCCCACAGTGTAGGGGTAGCGTGTTGGAACCAGCCCTTCAATTGAGCCAGTATTGCGGCAGTGTAGTAGTCTCTAATGATCGTGTGACCAATCCCTCCCACGGACCTATGTTTGATAATTCCGCTAAAAGCGCAACGCGCTCTCTTGTCCCCACAAAGGAAGTTGTTAATAATAGATTGTATGGTGGAGAAAAAGGATTTGGGAACGGGGATAGGAAGGGTTCTAAATAGATAAATCAATTGTGGGAGGATCTGCATTTTAAATGCGGCCAGGCGACCTGACCAGAACAGTTCAAACTTTGCTAATCTGTTCAGTTTGGAAGGAAGGGACTGGATCAGAGGAGCATAGTTTGCTTTGAACAAGTCAGAGGTACTAGAGGTGAGCGTGATGCCCAGATATGAGATACCATCCTCTCTCCATACGTATGGGAACCTTTCGCTCAAGAGTTTTTTGGTGTACTCCGAAACTCCCATACTTAAAATAAATGATTTGGTGTCATTGACCTTGTAATAGGAGACGGACGAGAACAACTGTAATGCCCTCTGGACCGAAGCCAGGGAGGATTCCACACTAGTGAGCATTAAAACTACATCGTCCGCGAACAGGCTGATGGTGTGATCCGAGCTCCCGGTTTTGAAACCACTGATCCCCGGTTCAGAGCGGATGTGTGAAGCTAAGGTCTCCATTATTAAGTTAAATATGAGCGGGGAAAGAGGACACCCCTGACGGGTCCCGTTAGAAATTTTAAATGGGGTAGAGAGCATACCCGAGACGAACACTTGGGCTGAAGGGTCTGTGTAGAGTGCCATAATGGCAGAATGTATTCTGCCCTCAAATCCAAATTTAGTAAGTACTCTCGCCAAAAACTTCCAGTGAACTCTATCAAACGCCTTCTCTGCGTCCAAGGCAAGGAGCAGAGAAGGCGTTTTTATAGTGTTGACCAAATGAATAATATTAATTAGGTGTCTTGTTGCATCTGATGTTTGCCTGCCTTTAGTAAATCCCGACTGATCCGGGTGCACAAGAGAGGGAAGCAAATCCACCAGCCTGTTCGCGAGGAGTTTAGCATACAGTTTTAAGTCGTTGTTCAACAGCGATATGGGTCTAAAATGCTGTGGTACAATAGGGTCTTTCCCCGGCTTCGGCAGCGCAACAATCGTAGCCCTCAACATCTCCGAGGGGAAAGAGGAGGAGGAGACAGCTCCATCAAACACGTTAACCAAATAAGGGGCTAAAACAGATTTAAAAGTTTTATAGTATTCCCCGGAAAAGCCATCCGGGCCCGGTGATTTATTATTGGGGAGGTGGTCAATAGCCTTAGATATTTCATCTACTGAAAACTGAGAATTTAGGAGTTCCAACTGATCCTCCGATACTTTGGGAAGGTCCAATTTATCAAGGAACTTCGAGATCATGGCTTCTGTAGGTTGAGCCGTAAGTGGATCATCCTTCAGATTGTAAAGGGAGCTATATTAGGTGCTAAAGGCATCCGCTAAAGCCTGTGGATGACATATTTTTTCATGCGTGATAGGGTGATAAATGAAGGGAAGTTTCATCTTATGCCTCTGCCCCCTTAGGCGATTTGCTAATAACTTCCCAGCTTTATCACCGCTCACATAATAAGTCATCTTGAGACGTTTAGAAGCTTTCTCAAAATCATTCAACAAAATGAGACGAAGCTCGCATCTGAGATGGGACAGTTGTTCTGAGATTAAAGGGGAAACTAGTTGTTTGTTTTGGGCTTCTAGCCTCTGAATTTTAGATACAAGGTCCTGAATGGACTGTCTCCTCCGCCTCTTAGCCCTAGCACCCAGTTGTATAAGAATCCCCCTCATATAAGCCTTATGAGTATTCCACAGGACCATGGGGTCCTAAACAGAGTTAACATTGCAAGAGAAGAAATCATTCAAAGTCTTTAGCAAGTAGTCTTTAGAGGGACCATCCTGGAACAGCCTCGGGTTGGACTGCCAAACAAAACATGTATTCACGCTTGACGAATCGTCAACCAAAAGCGTCACAGATGCATGGTCCGACCAAGTAATATCATTTATCTTAGAAGCCTTGATCCTAGTCGTCATCCACTTATCCGTTAAGAAAAGGTCCAGTCGAGTGTAAACTCCATGGCTGGCAGAGAAAAAAGTGTAATCCCTTTCTGTACCATTAAGACATCGCCAGGCATCATAAAGGTCATGAGTGTGCAAAGTAGGTTGTAGCGAGTGGTGACGCCTGTGGGAACGAGACGTGGAGTCCAATTGAGGGTCTGGAGGAAGATTGAAATCTCCGCAGAGCAGTAGAAAGCCCTTCTGAATTTCCCTGACTTTCTTGAGGAGATGTTGTAGAAAGCGGGCTTGGCGCACATTAGGTGCGTATACGTTCACTATGGTGTAAGTAGTGGAATTAATATTACAGATGAGCACGTGATATCGACCTTGAGAGTCCACAAGTTCATTGTGTAACGCGAAGGCGACTGTGTCCCTCACTGCCGTAAGCACCCCCCTTTTCTTGGCCAGGGTGGGTGCACTTGGGCACCTTCAAGCTATGAAAGTGAGTTTCTTGGGCACAGAGAATGTCTGACCCATGGTGGAGGGCCTCATTCCACAGTGATCTCCTCTTAACCGGATGGTTAAGTCCCCTCGCATTGATAGTCATAAATTTAACAGTCATTCCCGAAGACATGAACACTCTGATGGGATTTGGTGTCTGTGCACATCACTTACATTTCCGATGATAAGGTCTGGGTCATAACACGGAGAGGAGCATTCCGCCGAAGTAAACCATAGAGTGTGACCCACATTTTTCAATAGGATAAAGACGGTGGATGAGTAGCCAACTGCACACTGGAAACAAAATATTGAAGAGAAAAAAAAAGAACATGAAGACGAATAAAAAAGAACATACATAGGAAAACTTATGGGTCATGATGACCCGGACACAGTGTGAACCATCACCGGTCCAAATGAGGGATATCAGTCTAGCTCAGCGAGTTACCTCCGTAACAGGGACCTATGGTAAAACAACAAAGTGGTGTATAACAGCCCAGTATTCAACGGTGCGAACGGGCATTTTTAGAGTTAACCAGATGCCAGTCGTCAGTGGCGCGATTCAGGTTGCGTTTGTTGGAGCTGTGGGAGGAGTCCTCAGGGATTATGTTCCATGCTTTAAGCAACTCGAGCCCTTTAGCAAGGGAGTCAACTGTGTGATCTCTACCTTCATTAGTAATGATCAATTTGGTCGGGAACCCCCACCTATAAATTATCTTGTTGTTGCGCAGGGTTTTAGATGGTATTTAGGCTTCTCCTCTTTTGTAATGTGAACTGTGGAAGGTCTGCAAAGAATTGCAGATCCTTGTGTTGGGCGGGAAGGAGATCTTTGTTGCGCACAGCGACCATAAGGTGTTCCTTCACTTGAAAAAAGTGAAGACGCAATATCACATCCCGTGGTACTTGATCTTGTAAATAAGAAGGTTTCGGTAGTCTGTGGATCCGGTCAATTGTAGTGTCTATATGAGAGAGATCGGGCAGTATGGATTTAAACAGCTGAATAACACATGCATGCAGCTCAGTTTGCGAGACAGATTCAGGGATCCCCCTTATCTTGAGGTTATTCCTCCTGGAACGGTCCTCAATGTCAGCGATTTTGGCTTTAACCATTTCCTCATCCATGGCATCGTGAGCATCTACAAGGCTGTTGATAGTAGCCGCATACTCCCCCATTTTGACCTCCACGTGTTCCACTCTAGCTGTCACTGACTGCAAATCACTGCTAAACTTGCGGACACAGGCCATCATGTCACCATGTAGTGAACTTCTAAGAGAAACCAACATGTCTTTGAGTATAGTATCCATAACAGGCTGGTTACTAGTAGGGAAACGATCGATGGAATCAGGGAGCTCTCCAGTGTCATCCCCTGAGTCCAGGCCTGCACTAAACTCCTGGGCAGGATCCATGCTATCCAGCTTTGGTCTCGACTTCTCCAGACTTCCAGAGGCTGAGGAGGGTGCAGGTGAGGGCTTCCCAGTTGAGGGTGATGACCTTTTAGGTGGTTTGTCCTTATGATGAGGCAAATGAGGAGTGCTAGCTGCAGATGGCCCGGGAGACTCGGCGCCATCTTGCCTCTGCTCCCAGGAGAAGAACTCTGTGAGTTTTTGCGGCTGCTGGGCGCCTGTTCTTTTGCCCGTCATGTCGGGTGATGTCCGCGGGGATAGATGGCTAGTCCGTGGTCCTCGATCGACGCTGTCTGGGCTGGTTTGTGCCGCTTGGTCCCTGCTATGCACGGAGCTCCGTGATTATGCGGCCATCGCCGTCCTCAGCAAGCTCCGCCCTCCTGCAGTTTGTTTTTAATTTCAATTTATTTTATGATTTTATTGTTAAACTTTTTCACGTTTATTTAATTTAGTCCTTATTTTTAGTGAGGGATTTTAAAAAAGTGTAACAGTTGAAATATAACAACTTAATCGCATTTGCTAATAACTTCTTATCCTTTGAAAGAAAATGTTGTGTCATTAATAAACACAGGACAAATTATAGAATAATAATGTGCACTTGTGTTAAAAGTAATGCTGGTCATACTAAACATACATGCATTTTGTGTTTTTTATTTTTTTACACCTTTTTCTTTAGGGTGTAAAAACAATAAAACATGTTTTGGTATGTTAAGTAGTGGCAACGTTATCACTGATATAATAGATCCATAGCTTAAATATAAAAACTGTTTTGGTTTGGAGGTGTGAGAGCTGAAGCTGTTAAACATAGCCAGTAAAAGTATGCCTGTTTCTGCAAGTGAATTTTTAACATATATACTGTAGCACAGAATTTCATCATTCAGTGAAGCACCACTATTTAAATTGCATACCATTTATCTAGAGGCACTGCATGTTCTTATAAGATGAAACTTTCCTGTTTGCATTCATTGTATAAGAACATGAAGTGATGTGTGGGTAAATGGTTAATCTCTTGGTTTACATAGCAGTGTTTTCTTAACAGTATAAGAACATATTACTATTTGAACTAATGCTGCGTACACACGATCAAACCTTGTTTTTCAAAGACGTCATTTAAAATGATCGTGCGTGGACTACACATCATTTTTCAGGTTCTGAAAAACGAAAATTTTTTTTCCGAACATGCTGCATTTTTAAACTGTGTTTTAAACTATGTCGTTTTTCGGGTTGTAAATAATGGTCGTGTGTGGGCTAAAATGACGTAAAAAACCTGCGCATGCTCAGAAGCAAGTTATGAGACGGTAAAACTACTGTTTCTGGTAAAACTGTAACAGACAGAAAAGCGCAAATCGTCATTTACTAACACAGAATCAGCTAAAGCAGCCCAAAGGCGAATGGAACTTCCCCTTTATAGTGTCGTCGTACGTCACCGCGCTTTGCTACATAATTTTTTTAAAACAATGTTGTGTAGGCAACGTCGTTTTAATGATGAAGTTGGGAAAATGTCGTTTTTTGGACATGCTGAAAAACAAAGTTTTTTTTCCATGCTGTAAAATGATCGTGTGTAGGCGGGATCAGACTTTACAGATATCACATTTACTTACCCTCCTTTCCCAAATCTATCATTATTTTTTTTTTTACATTTTAATCAGGAAAATATGAAATGTTACATTTAAATAGCATTTACCACTTGTAGCCAGAAGTCAATGGCTGGTGAGTGACATTAAAGGGGTTGTTAAGGATCATTTTTATTTTATTTTTAAATAACAAACATGTTATACTTACCTCCACTGTGCAGTTTGTTTTGCACAGAGTGGCCCCGAACCTGGTCTTCTGGGGTCCCTCTGCGGCTGTCTCGGCTCCTCCAACAAGAACTAACCCCCTTCTTGGGAGCTCTCTCCCATGTGAGGTTAGTTCTTGCGGGCGCGCTCCCATGATACAGCCGGCGGCCATAGGCACTCAATTGTCTCTGCCCCCCTGGCACGCCGCATCATTGGATGTGATTGACAGCAGTGCGAGCAAATGGCTGTGCTGCTAGTAATCCATCCACTCTAGCCAATCAAAGGCCAGACTGAGCGGAGAAGAGGACATCGGGGGTGAGCACAGCGGGTGAACGGGCTCAGGTAAGTAAAACAGGGGGGTGGGTGGGCGGCATTAAGGTGAAAAAACATGAACCATTACAACCCCTTTAACCGCTTGCCAACCGCCTAACATAGATATAAGGCTGAAAGGCACTCCCAGGTAATACCACCAGTAATACAACCAAAAGAAAGCTCTATTTGTGGGATAAAAAGGACATAAATTTTGTTTGGGTACACTATAATACCGGAGAGTATTTTTATATCATGGCATACTAATTATATAATCTGTCATGTATCTGTTTGTGATGTGTATTTTTAATGATCAGTTCATGTTTGAAAGATGAAGTGATTTTATACATTCATAATAAATATTTTGTCTATCGATTGGTGTGTGGATTGTTGCCTATAAAGTCCCAAATAAGGGGGTCCTTTTTCTTCTACAGTATATACACCGGGATGTGGCAACGACACACTTATCGTATCGCGAACAAATGGCCTGGTCCTGAAAGGGGTACATTTTCTGGAGGTCAAGTGGTTAAAGGTGGGCAAAAGTTAGCTGGCAGGTGCTGCTGATGGACAGGTGGTGATGTTAAGAGGCAGGTGAATGCTGAGGCAATAAAGGTAGGCTTTGTTAACCACTTCAGCCCCGGACTATTTTGCTGGTCAATGACCAGGCCACTTTTTGCAATTCAGCACTGCGTCACTTTAACCAACAATTACGCGGTCGTGCGATGTGGCTCCCAAATGAATATTTTTTACTTAATTGCTGTAATAAATATTACCCAAAAATCTATATAGTAACAATTTTTTCCCTCAGTTTAGGCCGATACGTATTCTTCTAAATATTTTTCGTAACAAAAATCACAATAAGCGTTTATTGATTGGTTTGCGCAAAAGTTATAGCATCTACAAAATAGGGGATAGATTTATGGCATTTTTATTTATATATTATATATTTTTTTTACTAGTAATGGCGGTGATCTGCGACCTTATGGCAGACACTTTGGACACCTTTGACACATTTTTGGGACCATTGATTGCTGTAAAAATGTCACTGGCAGGGAAGGGGTTAACACTAGGTGGCGAGGAAGGGGTTAATTATTTTCCTTGTGTGTGTTCTAACTGAAGGGGGGGTGAAAATGACTAGGGGAAATGACAGATCGCTGTTCATACATTGTATGAACATGCGATCAGTCATTTCTCCCCTTGAAAGGACTCACACACACAGCTCCCGGTTCTCGCTCTGTAACGAGCGATCGCGGATGCCTGGCAGGGATCGTGCCCGCCAGGCACGCACATCGAAAGGGGCGAGCGGGGGTCACGCACGCCCCTAGTGGCTGAAATGCAAAATCACATTATACTACGTGATTTTGCACAGCCGAGCTGACCTGCCGCCGTAAAACTGCGATGGGCGGTCAGCAAGCGGTTAAACACAGCACCACCAATGATATATTTGTGTCTGCAAGATTTTAGCCCCTTCCTGACCATGGCACTTTTTACAATTTGGCACTGCGTAGTTTTAACTGACGATTGAGTGGTCGTTCGATGATGTACCCAAACAAAATGTATGTAATTTTTTCAGACATTTTAGCGCTAAAAATAGCACCTGTAAAGTGCCTAAAAACTGCCTTCCAATTATTACAATGGGTCCTTTTACACCCGGGTGGTGCGCTTGAGGAACATTAGAAAAAGTCCTGCAAGTAAAATCTTTGGGGCAGTTTGGGAGCTCCCAAAATGCCCCTGCCCATTGCAAAGAATGGGCAGCACTTCCGATTCGCCTGAAAAGTGCTTCTGAAGTCCTGCAACATGGGAGTTTTTAACCCCTTCTTTAGGGTTAAAAGCGTCCTACTAGTGGCTGAAAAGCGCCAAAATATCGGCACTTAATTAATGATAAAGTGGCAATAAAATGAGTAGGGCTTTACCGCTAACGGCTGGCACTTTCAGTGTGAAAACTCTCCTACCCATGCCCCCTCCGTGACTTTTTCCATTTACAAAGTCTCCCCTGTCAGGCTGTCATGAATGTTGCTATTCAACTCATCCACCTTATCAATTGTTCAGTGGCCACTGCTCTGCTCTGTCAATTTCTCCTTCTGCTAATCCAATGTATAAAATGTAAAATACTAATAGCAACATACAAGGTCATCCCCAACTCTGCCCCTAGTTGCATCACTGTCTTAAACTCAAAATATCACACAAAACAATCCCCACTGCTCCTACCAAGACCTCCTGCTACCTGGCTCCCTTGTTACTTCCTTCCATGTTCATCTCTAGAACTACAGAACCTGTCCCATTATATGGAAAGCCTCCCTCAACTACTCTCCCACATGTATTAACTGTTGTATAACTTACCCCTCCCTTTTAGATTTTAAGCTCTCTTGTTTTTCAACTGTAGTATATCCCTTTCCCTGATAATAATAATAATAATAATAATAATAATAATAATAATAATATACACAGTATTCCAGTATTAGGCAAGGACAAGATCATGTAACAGTAGGAAAATGTTGTGTACAATACAAAATAAGGTAGTAGGGTATAATTTGGGTTTGTTTATTTTTTTTAACACTCACAGACTGAATTAATGTATTTCATTTTAAAGGCTCTTACCAGAGCAGGAAATACAATTCCCATATGACTATATAATCAAGCAACTCTTTATAAATATTTGTAAACATCATAAGATGCCTTTTCACTTTGGATCAATTTGTATTTTAAATCCAGTGGTGCTTAAAAATAAACCCAAAGCATCACCCTAAAGCATCCTATTCATCATTGGACATACAGCATTTGTCAAATCAAATCAAAGTTTCTTTTCATGTAAGAGTTTTAAGATATCAACTTTTTTGTGAGATGTTTTGTAATCACAGTTTTACATTTTTAAAGCTCTGTTTCAGCCAAGCATCCCCACCCCTTCTAAATGCTGCAGGCAATAAATAAATATAAAGGAAAAAAAGGAAACATTCTAAAGACACGCACGCGATCAGTCCATCCGATGAGAACGGTCTGATGGACCGCTGTCAACGGTTAACCGATGAAGCTGACTGATGGTCCGTTGCGCCTACAGGACCTTCGGGTCAGAATGCGGTGACATAAAACACAACGACGTGCTGAAAAAAAAATGAAGTTTAATGCTTCCAAGCATGCGTCGACTTGATTCTGAGCATGCGTAGATTTTTAACCATCGTGCCTACTAGCAAACGGTTTTGACCTATCGTTTAGGAATCCATCGGGTAAATTTAAAACAAGTTGGCTTTTTTTTAACTGATGGATAACTAACCGATGGCGCCCACACACGATCGTTTTTGACCGATGAAAACGGTCCATCAGACGGTCCATCAGACTGTTGTCCTCTGTTTAACCTATTGTGTGTACAAGGCATTAGGCTTCGCCAAAATCCATGATCTCATGTTATATTGTGTTCTTTTGTGGAGAGTGTGAGGGTCCTTTTTAGGCTGCCCATGTTGCTTTCTGGATAACTTGAAATCTCCATATTGGTTGACCATCAGTGGGGTTCTCCCAAACCATAGAATATGGCAGGGCATGATAACTTTACAACACGGAGACCCCTAAAACTAATAAGAGTAAAAAAAGGGCATGCGTGTGTTTTAAAACAAAAATTTGGTAATGGGTGGGAATGGGCATGAGTCTGAAAATATTATCCTGGAAGTGCACTATAACCATGATTTGTTTAATATAATCCTTTTTTTTTACTTGTCTGGTTCAGTTACAATAGGATTGGCCAGACTCATCCTGGCAAACCTAGATCTAATTTTTCCTAATGGACGCAAAATGTTTTTTGGTTGCTCGCAAGAACATATTGAAGGTGTGGACTACCTCCTCTCCACCCACTGTCACCACGGTTAAAATGGACCTCACAAAATCTCTATACAAACTAGATTCTGAACTATACAACTATATTCCTATCAAATCTTTTTCTTTAGTTTTGGATACAGTGGCGAGGGATTAGATCATCTGTGTGTTTTTATCACAGTCTGTGCTAGGGAGATTTTCCCTTTTTATTTGTCCTGTTCATTATTAGCATTGAAAGTGAAAATCAAAGAAATTCACAAATTTTAGGTTGTCCTAATAAAAAAATAAAGGGGACCTCTTCCAATTGGGACACTAGTTCTGGTGGTCTAGGAGCCACAAAGAGTCCCTTAATTTGCAGAGATTTCCTCTCACTTCCTGTTTTGGACAGGAAGTAACGGGAAATCTCCCCAATGGTGCACAGATGGCAAAAAAATAAACCAACAGGGAAGTGAAGGTAAATCTCCCCAATGGTGCATAGATGGCAAAAAAATAAACCAACAGGGGTTATAACCCTCCCTTACTCTAAAACACAAATAAAAAGTTTGGCCTATAGTTCTACTTTAATTCAACCTTTCTAATATATGGAGTGATAACTCAAAGCCAGCTTGACAAACTCCCTGAGAAAATTGAAATAGCCTCTTGATCTCCTTAATCTACAGCCTTTGCTTATCCTTATGACTACTTCTTCTCCCCATTGTAAAACCTGTGGTCTTATCAAGGGCCAGCTGACCCCATTCCCTCTTTCTCTCATGTACCCTTTCTATTCATTTTAGTTATTTAGATGTCAAGTTCAGAGTCTAGATGTTGTTCACATATCGACCCATGCTTTGTATTTTGCTATTACCTTTATCTAATGTAACGTTGTTTGTTGAGATTCATCCAAACCTTATTTTAGTTTTCTCTTCATGGTCCATGAGAGAGAGCTAAACATTTTATTAGTACTGATGGGAATATTAGCCTATGGCCCATTCTACAATGCCTGCTTTTGCTTACAACCTATTTGGACATCTTATTGGTATTCTTATTATTTCTGATCATTTTGATGATGTTCATCATTCTCGATATTATGTCATTGTGCTTATATGTCTTAAACTTTGAATAAATCCTAGGGTTTTTAAAGACAGCTATTATGCATTTTCACTATGAGTTACTATCATAAAGTTTGGGCAAAAAATGTCTTATTCTTTAGCATGAACCTTTTAGAAATATATATGTTTTCACATTCACTATTGAAGAAATATCACAAAGCACAAGCAGACATTTTTATTTTTTTCTTGGACTTCATCTGCTTCATCTGCTGTGATATATCCATAAAATGTATGTTTAAAGGTCACCTTCCTGTGCTTTTCAAACTTCCCCAGATTAAAAAAAATAAGGGGTCTTGCTAGAATTCCAAAGGATCAGGGCACCAAGCTGGTGCAGAAAATTAAGACTGTGGTAAAATGTGGATGTTTCAAAAGGAGAAATGCCCATCATTGCCAGATCTTAGCAGTGAAACAAAGATATTGAAATCCCCAATGGAAAAAACGACCACCCATTGGTTATTAAGGGTTGCACACAGTAATAAAAATAAGCTAAGCGCTACCCTACATACATGTCATATGCAGAAACATATAATTTTGTTAAGGCCATCAATCTATTTTAATGAACACATTTTATACTAAAATGCTTTACAATGTAATTTAAATTAAAAATACATTGTAAAAGGTTGAAAGGCACACACAACATATCTGTATTAAAGAGACCCTATGACCCTATCACCAATGTGAAAATTGTAGGTAAAACACAGAAAATCTAATTTTTTTTTTTTGCTTTCTTTCCTCTTCTTTCTCTCCAATTAGTTTTGTTGACATCCCTCCTTTTTACGGGAGGGGGGTAGAATGACCAAACAATCAAACTAAATGGTTGTTTGTTTTTTTTCTTCCTTTCCAGGCATCCACGGAAATTGTAAAGAGAGGAGAGAGAATTATACTTTGCTTTCTTTCCTCTTCTTGATGAATTTCCACGGAAATCTTAACAAGATAAATGTAATGATGTATCTAATAAAAGAATGTATAACCTCGTATGAAATGCAACAAGTAAAATAAAAAAAATTTGATTATAAAAAAAAAAAACTACTGAGTATGTAATTTTCGCCTGGTCCATTCAGCTGTCAGCTTAAGATTCCTGGCTGCCAGGTAAATGCAAAAAAAGGGGTGTGGATAGTGTAAAAATCATTACAGCGTCTGTTAAAGGAGTTGTAAAGATTTTTTTTTTGTGCTAAAATGCCCTGCTTTATCGTATAGAGCCACAATAGTATAGTGATTTATTGTTAAAAATAGTGAAAAGGGGTTAAATTCCTTCACATATCTTACCTGCTTCTATCTAGTTTTGTTTCTGCTTTAGACTTCCTGATTCTCGGTGCTCGTTCATGTGAGCGACATTGCCGTCATGCTGGGAACTACATTTCCCAGTATCCTTTGCGCATTGCGCATGCACAGTTAAAAAAAAACGTGACGAGCGCTCTGTAGTAAAATTTGAATAACCCGCCCACTATACCTCCCACTATACCACCCAATGAGTATGGTATTGATTTGAAGGGGGGGCAGTTTTGTTCCTGTTTTTTTTTTCCTGTGTGCTTCCCCCTTGAAATCCAGTAGGTGGCCACACTACTCAAGTAACTCTAATGCCTTGTACACACGGACAGACTTTCCAAGAAAAAAAGTCAGATGGGATTTTTTTCTCGGAAAATCTGGCTGTGTGTAGCCTCCATTTGACTTTTTTTGTCAGAAGTCCGACGGACCTTAGATAGAGAATCTGTTGCAAGGTCAAAAGGCTGACCATGTGTACAAGGCATTATGGATCCCAAGAAGGGAGTGAGAGTCAGTAAAGGCATTAAACAAGCCTTTCTGTTTTGCTGTTTTTGTCCATCATATTGTTATGGTGCCCTCAATGTCTGCCTGTGATGCAAAGAAGCATTGTCTAGTTATTTCAAATGAGTTCATTAACAAAAAACAAAACAAAAAACACTGCTAAGTGCCAGTTGCGGCAGAGAAAGATAGATGTGTTTTTTTTTTATTATAGCACCCTGTGCTTTGCAAGTTTTCCTCTGTATGGAACCCCGTTAGTTTTTTTCTTGAAAATAAACAGAAAAAAAGCGTTATATACAGCAATCGTTTAACTTACAATTTAAGTATGAAAATATATATTTAGACTTCGTGGGCCAGATTCAGAAAGAATTAGATTCCCGCAGAGTATCAGAGATACTCTACGCCGCCGTACTTTACCTGGCTCTAGGTGGAATTCAGAGAGATTTTGGCCCGTAAGGTACGGCGGCGTAGTGTATTTCTCCCGGCGTGATTCAAACTACGCGAATAGGGGGCGTGAGGCATTTAAATTAAGCGTGTCCCCGCGGCGATCGAACTGCGCATGCTCCGTTCAGAAATTTCCCGCCGTGCATTACGCCAAATCACGTCGTTACGTCATTTTTTTTTTGAGTAGCGCCGTTTACGGACATTCCTATTCCCGGACGACTTACGCAAAAAATAAAAAATAAATTGAAAGTCGATGCGGGAACGACGGCCATTCTTAACATGGGCCGCGTAACGTTAGACCAGCTAATAGCTGGTTTAACTTTACGTAGCGAAAAAATGACGTATGTGATTGCGAACGACGCTCGTAACTTCGTGGATCGCCGTAAAAAGCTCATTTGCATACCCCAACGCTGAAAACGACGCAAACTCCACCCAGCGGCCGCAAAAAGATCGCAGCGGAGATCCGAAGGCGTACGAAGACGTAAGCCTGTCAGATCGAAGCCCAACGCCGCCGTATCATGGTTTGAGGATTCAAACTAGTGATACGGCGCGCGAAATTTGAAATTACTCCTGTCTAACACCAGTTAGACAGGCGTAATCGCTCTCTGAATCTGGGCCCATAATTGCAAAAAAAAAAAACATCAGCATATTTCTCTGGGGCTTCTTTTGTGTTCATTATTTTGATACTAATTTATGACCTTGAAAAACACTACAAATAAAGCAGAAAAATACATATATGACAAATACAGAAATGAATGAACTTCTTTAATTTGGTAGCAGATGTCCACAAGAGTCACTGCAATGCTGTCAGCAGTACTAAATATAGTTCCAAAGCACACACTGTAACATGTGCAATGAACAGAGCAAATCTAAATTTAGAAATCCTATTTTTCATTGCTAGCTTGAAGAAATATGTCAAAAATAATTTCCTGCAAAGTAATTTATCATACCTGGGAAAAGTTGCAATATTTAAAAAAACAATGGTTGAAACTTAAGCATAAAAGCTTATTTGTGTAAAGTCTACAGTAATACAAACGCCTTTTCTCAAATTACAAAATCTCTGCAAACAAATGGCTCTGCTAATTTGATTGTATCACATGTAAGAGTTTCTATGTTTATACCCTTTTTTCCCCAAATATGTGTTCTTACAAAAAAGTTACAAGGATGTATGAAAGTCAAGAATATATATATATATTTTTTTGCTTGTGATAGGAAGTATATGAGCATCGGGACTGACTTGAAATAAGTATGTTTTTTTAAGTGATTTAAATGCATGCCACACCTGGGTGGGCTAGGCCCCCTCACTCCCTCATAGGGGGAGTCCCTCTGCCCCATTGGGGTCCCGTTGGGCCCCAGTTGGGCTCCCAAGAGGAGCAGGTAGGGCGGGGTGAGTGGGAGGCCCCCCTTCACACCCGCCATTGCCACCAGGGGCATGGAGAAGGATGGCGATTGCCTCCGGGGGGAGGGTCTGCCTACTCCCAACTCCTACAGTCCGGCTCCTCTCTCTCGAGTTCACGCACAAAAATACACTTTAAAGAAAAAAAAAAAAAATGCATGCCACAAGAGCAATTTTGTACCAGATACAGAATCACTGTTCTGAGTATTTTTATTGGTACAAATAATTGAACTGCAGCCAATGAATGGTCTTTGTTGAAGCAACTCCTGCAATTTTTAGCTCAGTCAGTAAAGACTACTTTTCTGAAGTGTTTTTGCAGCTAGCTACAGAATTGTCAATTGCAGTAACTACTCATGTTATCCCCTGCAGTTGTTGGCCATAATGCACTGTATATCCAGCTATAGCAGCAGGAAACTGGGTCTAAGGAAAATGTTCATTGAATTAAATTGTTCAATTAAAGGGTAACTACACTTTTGTGGGGGAAAAAAGAGCAAATAAAGAAAAACTAATATAGTGTTTACAATTGCGACACAAGTCATATTGTAATTAAATGTTATTAAAAATGACCTTTCTTTTTCAATCTGCAGTCGCTGTAATTTTCTGAAAATTCAATGCAATATGTACAGAACACCCCCCAGAAATATAATTTCCTACTTGTGTGATTGGCTCACAGATATTCCCAGAAGTCTGCACCAAGTCAGATTGCAGAGATCCCCTGGAACAACACTGTAATTTTTTTTAAAGATACTCATAATAAGAACACGTCTAAAGGGATGCAGGCCCAACAGATTCCTCATTAGAGCCCTGTGGTTGCAACAGCTAAATGATAATTTTGAAACGACTCCCATTAGGCTAAATTTCCCATATGGGCACAGAAAAACATACAGTGATAATATGAAAAGTTAGAAATCTACAACAAAGGTTGTTATAATCCCTGTAATGTACATAGCTCACCCAGAGGGGATGTTTTTTGTATCAACAAAAGTAGAGTTACCCTTTAAGTGTATGTTTTTCCTTCTGTTTACTTATTTATTTGTTAATAAAATGTATTTATATAAGGTTTTTTTTCAGCTTTTACATGCATCTTCCTTGGAATTAAAAAAAAAAAATGGTACAGGATTATTTAGATATAAAAACTGGACAGTGAAATATCTATATAACTTCCCACATATATCGAAGACCTGCCATGAGATTATTATTTCCGTCCACCCAGTCCTGTGATTTGCAGCAAAATCCAAGACAGTTACCTGACTTTTTAGTACTGCAGTTAAGTAATACAGCATTTACTTTCCTGTCCCTAGCTTGTAAATGGACAATGAAAGGGCAGCAACAGAGTGATGAGGTCATCTCTTTCCTCACTCCTGCTTTCAACAAAGCTTAATTGGCCCAGAGTACTGCTGTTACTTTTTCCATCTAGTTCTACTGAGTATGGGATTAAAAAAGCTATTACCAAATCAAACCCTGGTACTTCCATTGCATCCAAATGTAAATTCATACATTTTTAATACATATTTAACTACTGTACAGTATATAAATGTTCTTGTTTTTATATTATGACAATACATTATAGAATATAATACAGACATTGATGTGTTCAGATAAGTAATATAGTTATTTCATCTAATCAATTTCTGATATATTTTTGTTTCCATATATTGTTCAAAAAGACTATACAAAACAGGACTGGACAAGACAAGACTAGACATGACAAGACAGGTCAAGACAAACAAAACTGAACTAGACAAGACAAGACAAGACAACATACCCAAATACGAAAAAAAAAAAAAATATACAAAAATACAAAGAAAAAAAAAAAAAAAATTAGGGCAAGGTTAAGGATTGGTAGCAACAACCCCCACCACTCACCACTAATTTGTTCTGTTCCTACAAGTAATTTCTAAATTCTTGTTGTTTCTCTATATACTCTCCAGTGGACCCAAGTCTGAAGGTGCTCCTCATATGTATCCAGTTCAAGTGCTAAAAGTGATTCCATCTTTTCTATACCATCCATTTCACTGGCCCATTCCTTAACTGATGGAGTTTGTATTGAGCGCCAGTGCCGTGGTATAACTAATCTTGCTGCTGTCAACCAGTGTCTCAAAAGACCCCTTTTAATATTCTTATATGATCCTGGTAGTATTGATAGCAAAGTGATTTGTGGTATATTTAATATTGGTTCCCCAGTAACTAAAGTGTATAGCTGCATAATTTTTTCCCAGAAATTTAAGATTGGGGGACATTCCCACCAAATGTGTAGCAATGAACCTTTAAATATATGGCATCGCCAACATATGTCTGATTTATCTGGGTATATACGCTTTAATGACATTGGGCTCCAATACCACCTGGAAAGAAGTTTGTAATTTGTCTCTTGTGCTTTAATTGTTAGTGACATACAATGTGTTAAATTAAATGCTTTCTTCCACTCTGCATCTTCAATTTGAACATTTAACTCATTCGCCCATTTCCTTATGTATTCAGGGAGTTCAGGGTGTTTTTTTATAGCTAATATCTTATAGATTGAAGATAAGACATGTTTTGGTTTTGAGTCTTGTAGCAATAGAAGTTCAAACTGAGTTGTGTCTCTATACAAAAATGTATTTGAGGGAAGAGAGGACAAGAAAGATAATAGTTGCCGATATTCCAACCATTGCGTAAGTGAGGGCTTCGATGTAAAGATTAGGTTTAGTATAGGTGGAAATGCTGCCTGGCAAGTAATCTGGCACACTCTACGATGAGATTCTTTGTTCCAAATGAGGAAATCTTTACGTTTTAAAGCCGGCGGAAATCGTGGGTTACCAAATAAAGGTGTCATAGGTCCCACTAATGAGGAAAGTTCTAATTGTAGAATTGTTTTGGTCCAAATTTTTAATAGGTGGGATGTTAGGGAGGGCATAGTAGAAGATAAATCTCGATAGATATCACTATTCTCAAGATCTAACCAAGGGAGGGCGGTAAGATCAAATTGATTTAGCCATTGCTCTATTAGTACCCATTGTTTAGTATTGGAGGAGTGGAACCAGTTCACTATCCTTGTTAATACTGCCGCTACATAATAATGGTAAAGATCAGGTGCACCCGCTCCTCCGTTCACTTTGGGTAGTGATAGTAATTTCTTTTTCAATCTATGTTTTTTATGGCCCCAAATAAATTTTGTAAAGGCCGACTGTAGAGTAGAAAAATAAGATCTAGGGATAGAGACAGGCATGGTTTGGAAGAGATACAAAAACCGTGGTATTATATCCATTTTTAGAATATTAATCCTCCCAAACCACGAATATTGATTGTGATCATATCTTTTTAAATCCTGTAAGGTTCGTTGCATAAGAGGAATATAATTTGTTAGATATAAATGGTTCAGGTCAGAGGGGATAAAAATACCTAAATATTTTAATACCGAAGAACAGATTTTGAGTGGAAAACTATTTTTCAATACCGCCACTTGTTGTGGACTGAGTGACACATTGAGAATAACTGATTTTGATATATTTACTTTAAAGTTACTAAGGGTACCAAAACGTTTAAATTCTGATAAAATAGCCGGTATGGAAACCTGTGGATTAGTGACATATAGCAATAGATCGACAGCAAACAAGGCTAATTTTATTTCCGTTTGGTTTATCTGTATGCCCCCAATCAAAGGGTTCTGTCTAATTGCTATTGCTAGATGCTCCATTACCAGGACATAAAGTAAAGGTGATAGTGGGCATCCTTGTCGGGTACCATTTTGTATGGTGAAACTTGTTGATAACGATCCATTGATCTTTATCCTAGCCTCAGGTTTAGTATATAATGCCAGGATCTTGTGCAGTAAATTTGGGCCCAGACCTATTTGCATTAATGCTTGTTTTAAGAAGGGCCATCCAATTCGGTCAAAGGCCTTCTCTGCATCAACTGAAAGGAGACATACTGGTATTTTTGCTGTTTGAGCATAGTTCATTAATAAAAAGGTTTTTATAGTATTGTCCCGTGCTTCTCTACCTTGTACAAAACCCGTCTGGTCTAAGTGTACCAGGTTTGGAAGGAGAGGTTGGAGACGTAATGCAATTAATTTAGCAAAGATTTTTAAGTCTATCCCAATTAGTGAGATCGGGCGAAAACTGGAACATAAAGTTAGGTCCTTTTCCGGTTTCGGAATCAGAGTGATATGCGCTTCTAATGTCTGAGTTGAGAATTGATTCCTAGGGGAGATAGAATTTAATACTTGGAGCAAAAATGGAGATAGATATTCCTTGTAGGTTTTGTAAAATTTTGGAGTGAATCCATCTGGGCCTGGACTCTTTCCTGATGGAATATCGGCAATCACATCCAATAATTCCTGAAGTTGAAAAGGACAATCTAACAATGCTCCTTTGTCATCACTTAATACTGGGATAGCTGTTTCCTGTACATAATCTTCAATTTGTTGATTGACTCCAACTACATCTTCCAAAGATGGTGATGGAGCTAAGTTATAGAGACCTGAGAAATAATCTCTAAAAACATGTTGAATAGATTGTGGGTCTGACGTAATTTCTCCCGATGGCTTTTTTATACTGGGTATAAAGGTCTGGGATGAACGGGGATGCAATGTTCGTGATAATAGTCTCCCGCATTTATCCCCCAATTTATATCTTTCCAGAGCTCTTCTCTGTTCGTATGATTTATGGGATGTTTCAAATAGCTGCAATAGAGAGGCCCTTGTGGATGAAATATTAGCTAATATTTCTGCACGATGACTGGTTTTATGTAAGGTTTCTAAAGAGTGAAGCTTTGATAGAGTATTTTGGATAATTATGGATTTTTTCTTTTTAAGTCGTGAGCCATGTTGAATAAACAGACCCCGTAATACTGCTTTTAGAGCTTCCCATTTTAAGGGGAGTGCAGTTTCATCCTGGGCATGGTCAGAGATAAAATTACTAATTGCTTCTATAACTGCCTTATGACATATTGGATCTAACATAAGTGTATCGTTTAGACGCCAAGACCAATTTGTTCCGTGAGTCTGTGGTGGATTTATTGTTAGAAATACTGGTGAATGGTCAGACCAGGTAAATGAGCCTATTTCCATTGAAGGATCCCATTCTAATACCTTTTGTCCAGTTAAGAAATAGTCCAGTCTATTATATGTTTTATGGGCCAATGAAAAATATGTGTAATTACGGTCTTTGGGATATAAGATCCGCCATAGATCCAGTAGCCTATGTTCATAGAATTTTTTTTTGAGAGCCCTCAGGCGAGAGTATGAGATGTTCGATCGTTGAGTGGAGCTATCTAATATGGGATCTAAGGCTAAGTTAAGGTCTCCTCCCACAATAATAATTCCTTCCGCAAAATCTGCTAAAAGATCAAGATAATGTGAGATTGTTGTCGTTTGGTCACAGTTCGGAATATAAAGGTTTGCAATGGTAATAATCTTATTCCATAACCGAATTTTAAGAAAAATGTATCTACCATTTGGGTCAGCTATATGATTCAGATATTGTATTGGCATATGTTTATGGAGTGCTATTGACACTCCTCTTGCTTTTGAACCCGGTGTAGAACTATGGAACCATTGAGAATAATGTTTACGTGGACACGCAGGAACACCACCTGTACGGAAATGGGTCTCCTGAAGAAGTATAATATCTACCTTGGCTTTGTGCAAACTATATAGAATCTGGCCTCTTTTTGATTCATTATTTAAACCTTTAACATTGTAGGTACAAAGTTTCAGAGATGCTATAGAGTAGTAAGTTGCTGCCATAAAAAAAAAAAAAATTAAAAATACAAAAAATGGGGAAATTAATAAAAAGAGAGGCTCCCTCTCTAAACTCTTCGTACTACCAGAAGAATACAAAGGAATAACAAAAGGGAGAGAAGAAAAAAAAAAAACACACACACAAAAAACACTCAAGGGAAATAGGTGTGAGGGGTGATATAAATCACCCCCCAAGACAAAGGGAAATGGAATATATCCAAAAAAAGACACCAAGTCCTACCAGAGGACTGATGTACCTACAAGGGGGAAAGTTAATGGGCATAAAGGATATCTCACCACAGGTATTTAGGGCTAACTAAACATGTGGGTATTATGACACCGCTCATATATACAAATAATTGAATAAATAAATATATACACCGCTAATCAAACATTATTCAAAGTGGGACTAGCAGTTTAAATAAATCAATAAGTCAATAAATCATTAACTCAGTAAATAAGTCACTAAGTAGATAAATGAATACATGAACAGATCAAGCTCAATATACCAATTGTTGCGGCTCGACTTATCATGGTTATAATAGCTCTACATATTACCCCTTTTCCCTTCTCCCCTCTCCTTGGTGGGCAGAGCCAAAAAAATAAATAAAAAAAAATAACCATGTAATCAGATTATAGTAAATCATATACTTATATATGATACCACATTCATGCTCTTACCCAATAGAAGAGAAGGAAAAAAAAAAAAAGATGCGGCCCAATAACAATATGCCAATCATTGCAACTCATAATTGACTCATAATTGACTATATTGCATAGACATTGCCAAGTGTATATCCAAAAACTGAGGCAAGAAGAAAATTATAATAATTTCCTCTTCTCTTTTCTCTTGCCTCTGACCCACCTTCCATAATAAACAATAGGTATATAATGCACAATAGATATACATATATATATATATATATATATACACATACATACAAAAGAAAAAATGTAAACAAGGGATAAGCCAGAGAAAAAGGCAGAGCCAGAGAGAGGAAAAAAAAAAAAAAGGGGGGGGCAAGGAAAAAAAAATGGAGTATAAAAGGTGACGTAAAGAAATAAAGAAAGAGAAAAAAGGAAGGAAAGAAAGAAAAAAATACAAGCAAAGAGGAAAAAAGAGAAGCAAAGAAAAGCAAAGACGGGGGGACAAGGATAAAGCCAATCTCTCCACTTTTCTTTAGCGATTCCTCATCCATATTCCATCCATCACTAGATTCTTGCTACAATATTACTGTAACATCTATTATTGATTCTCTGACTGATTCCCATGTTGATTCATCATACCCCTACCCTGATTTTCAGTCCTTCTAAACAATGAATATGTCCTGGGCCAGACTATTAGTGGGGTATCTGGTAAATCCAAAGCAAGTTGTATAGTAGGGATATCTGATGGGTCTCGTAGATTATGCCACCTGCCATCTTTCTTAATTTGAAGTTGAAAAGGAAAGTTCCAACGATATATGATGTTACGTTCTTGCAGCATTTTAAGTAATGGTCTTAATGCTCTTCTCTTCTCCAAAGTGAATTGACACAAGTCCTGCAATAGTTGAATTGATGTTCCATTGACATTAATTTGACCCTTTTCTCTAGCCTTCCTCATAATCTCTTCCTTCTCTCTATAAAAATGCACACGACATATAATATCTCTTGGTTTATTTATGTCTATATTTCGTGGCCCTAAGGAACGATGAACTCTGTCAAGCTCTATCTTCTGGTCCTCTGATTTCCCCAACACTGAGGTAAAGATTTTATTAACCGTTGGGGTCAGTTCATCTCCCCCAACTGTCTCCGGCAGTCCCCTGATCCTAATATTATTTCTTCTGTTGCGATTGTCCTGATCCTCCCAGATCTGAAACAGGGTATGTAGTTGGGATTCATGAGCATCTATACGCTGCTCCTGTCGGTGCATAGAGTCCGTTAAACTTTCCACAGAATTTTCCACCTCTGCCAATTTTATCCTGGATGCTTGCGATTCAGCCTGTAATTCATTTGTAATAAGTTTAACAGACTCAAGCTCCTTGTGATATCCATGCTCTAACCGTTGTACAAATGCTTTCATCTCATTACGGGTGGGCAGGGCACGAAGATATTCCCGCAGATCACTCAACTCTGTACCCAATACTGCCGCTATTGCTGTCTGCTTTAGACCCCCATCTGGACCCCCTTCTAGACCCATATCCAGAACTCTGCCTATGTTCGCTGGATCAACCGTATCAACCATGTCCACTGGGTTACTAACTCTACTTCGGTCGGAGCAAGGTAGTAAAGATGAGAATGGGGATGAAGATAAGGATGGGGGGGGAGGGTGAGATTTGCTAAAAGTAGATGGCATGTTAGGGGCAGAAACAGATCCAAATCCTCCCATATTAATATTTATGTCCAATATATTTGGTTGCATACTATATTGCATACTAGATTGCATATGTGATACGTCTCTACCTGTGCCTACACCTGTAATACCTGCTAAGTCAGTAAGCATAGTTGGTATAGCGGTAGCGGTAGCGTTAGGCATAGCGGTAGCCCCAGCAGCAGCAGCACCAGCATCAGTCACAATAGTAGCAGTAGTAGCAGTAATGGCAGTAGTAGTAGCAGTAGCAGTAGCAGAAATTGAGGTAAGTGAAACAGATAACATACGTTCTGATGATCTGCTAACTTCAGAGGATATAGGCATGTTTGAGAGTGCATCAGGGGCATCCTCTGTGGGATCCATAGATGAATCTATTAAAGCAAGCTGTTCAGCTCCTGTTGGTTGTGTCCCCTTGAACTCTGTCCCCTCCACTAGAGATAATGAGGTTAGAGGGTTTATAGGGTTTATAGGTGGAAGAGATAATGGTAACGGCAAAGGCAAAGGCTGAGCTGGTGGCAGTGCAGACGGCAGTAATAATGTTAATGAAGACAAAGATGATAGTGCAGTCTTTACTGCTGCCGACTGCAATGATGGTGAAAGCAATTGATATATTTGCTGAGCACAAACAGCTTCCCCTCTGCTGTTATCTGACACTGCTCTGGAGGTATGGGAGCGAGTCCGTCCACCAACAGGAAAGAACTCAGCTATACTCTGCTGAGCACAAACAGAAGCACAAACAGAAGCAGCTGTAGATACCGGATGATCAGATAAGGACAAGGGACCAGGCGTTCTCACCGTGTCACGCTGAGCTGCACACACCGCTGCACACACCCCTCTCTGACTTCCTCTCTGTGTTCCTCTCCCCCTCCTCCGTCCCATGGATCCTTTGAGCAACCAAGCAGGACAAGCAGGACAGGACAGCCAAGGAATCTAAACACAGCGCTGCACGTGGATAACTGTGGAGCTGGAGCTGAAGCTGAAGCCGAGGCAGGGAACAGATTCCTGGGCAGATTGGTATCAGATGTGCATCAGGTGAGCCCAATTCTCTGCGGGAGTCGGAGCGCAGCTAGCACGCTTCTTCCTTCATGCTCCTCCTTGTCCCTTTTAATAAAAGTAGAGTTACCCTTTAAGTGTATGTTTTTCCTTCTGTTTACTTATTTATTTGTTAATAAAATGTATTTATATAAGGTTTTTTTTCAGCTTTTACATGCATCTTCCTTGGAATTAAAAAAAAAAATGGTACAGGATTATTTAGATATAAAAACTGGACAGTGAAATATCTATATAACTTCCCACATATATCGAAGACCTGCCATGAGATTATTATTTCCGTCCACCCAGTCCTGTGATTTGCAGCAAAATCCAAGACAGTTACCTGACTTTTTAGTACTGCAGTTAAGTAATACAGCATTTACTTTCCTGTCCCTAGCTTGTAAATGGACAATGAAAGGGCAGCAACAGAGTGATGAGGTCATCTCTTTCCTCACTCCTGCTTTCAACAAAGCTTAATTGGCCCAGAGTACTGCTGTTACTTTTTCCATCTAGTTCTACTGAGTATGGGATTAAAAAAGCTATTACCAAATCAAACCCTGGTACTTCCATTGCATCCAAATGTAAATTCATACATTTTTAATAAATATTTAACTACTGTACAGTATATAAATGTTCTTGTTTTTAAAATATTAGTATGGTATTTAGGTTTAATAAAATATACAATATTTCTAACATGTTATTTTTCAGTTTCATGTTTTACAATGTGTAAAAAATGCAAAAGTGCTGCATTTAGAAGATTATACGAATTGAATAGACACTTAGGCCCAGATAGAGCGATTACACGTGCGCATGTATGCGCGTGCGTATAGTCTAAGATGTGCGCGTGCGTATTTGCACGCGATTATAAATATAACAGAATCTTAACCTTTTTTTTGCGGCGTATGTGAAGTACTGTACTGCAGTTCCCTTCGCGCAAAACTGCGCTAGACACACCATGGTGTTCTTGTCTTCATCTCTTGTAAGAGGCATATTGGACTGTTCCATCAAAAAAACGCAGTTTGCGCAGGCTTAACCTTTGCAACAGCAAAATTTCCTGTCTAAACCGTTAGAGCACCTAAAAGGTAACTTTGAAAAACTACATCTCAAGAAAGCAAAACGGTTACTGAACAGACCACACACACGTTTGCACTAAAATTTGACTATGGGCCAGATTCACGTACATTGGCGCATTTTTGGACCGGCGTAGTGCAACTCCTTTAAGTGAATAGATGACCAAAGGGAGGAGGGCTTACGGAGGATTTTGAGGCACGGGAAGTGCCGTATCCGCACCCGTACACCTGTTTGGCATGAATTTCGAGGTTCATCTTCAATTCCCCCCTCATGCACCGGTGCAATGTTAACCACAACCTTCTGAGGCATCACCAGCCCAACACAACGCTAAGGCGCCACTGTCAAGTACTGGCAACACTCCATCCTTGCCAAAGTGGCTCTTTTCAGCGTAAGGACGTGGGCGGGATGTCACAATCCTCCATTGAAATGTGTGCACCAGGTTGTCCGCAATCCTCACACGCTTGGCCACCAAATCATAAAACACCACTGAGGAGCTGCGAATGAAGGCAATGCAGATTTCTACCGAATTGCCAGACCCACGCACCATGGGCATGTGCACATGAAGCAGACTAGCCCCCCATGGGTCAGCACCTCTCTGAGCATGCTCACGGCGCAATCAGTTAGATAGGAACTAGGCATTCCATCAGACTTAGTGAGCTATGCACAGTGCTTAGGCCTCATAGACGTCCGTGCCAGAGAAACCCCGGATGCCCTTCCATTGCAAAAGTACATCCAATTTTTTTGCCACATCCGAACGGAATTCCTACAGCAAGGTGCTTTTGTTCTGTTGTTTGTTAGAACACCTGTTTGTTGGTTTGTGACGTGTCTTTGAGATTTTTGGAGAGTGGTGACTTCCCCTCCCGGAGACAACAGAAGTGGCACATTTTTTTGCTGAGTAACATTTTTTTTTTTTTTTTGCTGGGCTTTTTTTTTTTGCTGGGCATTTTTATTTTTATTTTTTTTTTGTTTGTGAATGATTTTTGAATGCCCTGGGGGTGACCCCATTTCTGCCACCACTCCACTTGTACGCTGAACCCCCAAACCCCAGAGAGGAACCACTGGCAACATCAAAACCCGTGGAGTGTGGCCAGGACCTTGCCCCTGAGTCACGTTTCCGATGCTGGATAAGTCTGGGGGTACTGTTGTATTCCCCAAACTGTGTGCCATATCATCGTGGTGTGTTGCATGCTGCACAATCTCGCAGTGAGGAAGGTCCTCCTGCAGATAGGGAACGTGTGACCTAACCCCCAACCAGACAATCAACCCCTAATTCCAGGATGGCACCCCATCTTCTGAGGGGTGAAGAGCAGTCTGAAGATGCGCTCATATTGGGCACCTTTGCAGAATCACACACATTAATCATGCCAAAGATGTGTATGCATGTGCACACCACTGGTATATCCTCTCCCGTGCCCTCCTCCGTGCCCTCCTCCTTCTGTGCTCATCTAAAGTCAGTAGTATAGCTATGAGCAAGGATGCCCCTGGCAAGACTGTTGGCAGGGCCGCCATCAGGCTCCAATTATGGGGCCCCTTACACATACACTTCAGGCATGGGCCCCCTGGAGCAGAGCACTTCTCCCTGGGGGGGGAACCCTGCTGCCGCCTGAAATTGAGATGCAGGGGGGGGGGGGCCCCTGCTGCGAATTGAGAAGCGGGGGGACCCCCACATTTACAAAAATTCAAACCCAAAATATGAAAAATGTCAAAAAAGAAGAAATAAGGCATAAAAATAGATATAAAAAAAGGGGGGTAGCCACCCAGGAACCTCGGGGCCCTTTAATAAAAAATAAAATAAAAATATCTTTCAAAAAAAGTTTTTTTAATATAAAAAATAAATAAAAAATGCCCTCTGCCTGAGAGCCTGGGGTTCCCATCCGGACACGCCCCGGACCCTGGGGAGACCATGGGGGAGGGGAAAAGCCGGGGAAGGAGGAGCCCCTTAGATCTGCCCACCTGGTGTAATGCCTGTACCCCCTGATGGCAGCTCTGCATGTTGGCATATAGATTGTTGTCCTGCAAGTGTGGGTGCTCAGCTCGTCCCTAACGGTGTTGCTTTAGCTGACATGTAGACGGATTGTCTAATTTTAAACCTGCTTTTATATGGTCTAATTTTAGACAGGCGGGCAGGAGATTGGGCGCCCCCCTCCGTGCCTCCTGGCTCCAGCTGATGGTTGTGGCCGGGGAAGCACATCGTAGGAGGGGGGGGGGGCTAGACTGCACCGAGGGGAAGAGTCACAAACTTACTTTTGTTCTCCTCCTCCTCATGGATCGGTGTATCTCCCTCATTTGCGTATTTGCATAGCAAATCAATGGTGTGTCTAGTGCAGTTTCGCACGCACGCTGCGCCGGTCTATCCAAAACATTACGTTGGTCTAAAAAATGTGGATTTCACCCCCTCCCCCACACATGCGTATATCGTTTTGGGGATACGGTGCATAGATAAGCGTGTGCATTTTTAGACTTACGCATGCCTAACAGGGCCACCACACGCTTGTGATATTCCGGAGTAAGTGCTTTGTGAATCTGGCCCTCTGTTTATTTTTTTCAGAAAATACAGGTGCTCCCCCTCCCCCGAAAGTGGAATAAACACTGTAGTTTCCTGCAGAGATATGATAGAAATATCTGTTTTTGTTTTAAAGCCTCCATTAGATTCATATTCTGTTAACATAATGATCAGTAATAAAACATATACAATAGCTACAGAATTAGAATAAGAAACACACTTTGCAGTATAACAATATCATAGTGTAAATCAATTTTAGAAATGTTCAGTAAGCAGTCTCTAAAGAATATTGATTCACACAGATGAATAAAATATAAAAACAGGCAGCCTTATTCAGTCTATTTTTAAAATTATAAAGTTTATAAACTGATGATTAATAATTGTTCTTGGTAAAAAACTATATGAGCTTTCTAAAGAGAGCACAGCTAAATTTGTTTGTTTTCAGATATGCTTTATTTCATTAAAACCTCAAAGTAGCCAAATGAAGAGATGGTAAGAGGAGAAGATGAGTCATTGTTGTTACTCAATCATTTGTACCTGTTAACTTCATTTTCAGCTATTGAGCTTTGTGAACAACAGGCTTTTTTCAATGATTGCTAAGGAAAAACTGGAAAACATTGTGAAAATAAACATTCATCTCCAATTGATGTCTGCCTGCTACAATAAAAATATTCATAAGCAATTATACTCACAAAGCCAAATGCGTGTAAGGCACCAAAAAATTAATAAAAGGTGACTCCAAAAGACACCCAATGCAGAGCATGTTGACCTGTTTCGAGGGTAAACCCTTTCCCTCAGAGCTATCTGTCTGACATTGACCACATGTTTATACAGTGCTAGTCATCTGGACTCGTAGCGAACCCCACCTCCATCCACAAGTGGGTGAGAGAGGATTCACAACTTAGCATATGGTAACAGTCATATGTTATCTGGGGCTTAATAGTCATATGATCATAATATCACAAATAGAAAACACTATGTTCAGAATGTCTAAACCTCATTAAAACATTAATTAAAAGAATATAAACTTTCATAATACAAACAAAACATAATGCTTTATCACTCAGGAGCTGTGGCCAGTCCATGACATCTCTATCTGGGCATAAAGTAAAAACAAAACAAAAAACAAAAAATGCTATACTGTGCATACTAGCTAATTATTAAATACTTACCTTAGATCGAAACCCCCAGCAGCGGTCCTAGTACACAGCTCTGGCCGGCGACATCTGTGTATCGTGGGCTCAGGTGCTGTGATTGGCCGGAGCCACAATGATGTCACTCCCACGTTAACGGCACACTAGCTGAAGCAACAGCATGAACGTGCCATGTTCCGATGATGTCGGCACATACTGATACAGGAGATATCTCATAAACCATGTGGGTTTAGGAGATATCCGGGGTAGCTACAGGTAAGCCTTATTATAGGCTTACCTGTACAGGCATACCCCACTTTTAAGTACACAATAGGGTTTATTTACCAAAGCTGAAAAGTGCAAAATCAGGCTGACTTCTGCATAAAAGCTTCCAGGTTTTATTACCAAAATAATTCATTGAACAGATTGGGGTTAGAAGCTCATTGGTTTCTATGCAGAAGCTTGATTTTGCGCTTTCTAGCTTTAGTAAATAAACCCCATTGTGTACTTAAAAGTGGGGTATGCCTGTAGTAAAAAGTGGTCTGTAAGGGTTTACAACCATTTTAAAGTCAGCTATACGAATTGCCATCTGAAAACTAGAAACTGATAAAGAAGTGGTATCAATAGTGGGGTATTCCAAGGCATTTTAAGAGTAGTTCTATTTCTCTGGGTTCCGTTACATTTACTGGTAACTGATGTAATGTTAATAAGTACAATGTATAAAGAAAAAATATATAAGTGTACATAACCACTAAACACCCCCTTTGATGTACTTGTAACACTTTGAGAAATGTCTACAGTGTATGCAAGCCAACAGTAAATACTCCTATTATTAGTTTAGTTATTCTGCAGAATTGATATGGCTGCAACAGTTTTTACAGCAACTAAATAAATGGTCTTGACTAGGGATGAGCTTTGTGTTCGAGTTGAACCCATGTTCGACTAGAACATCGTATGTTCGACTATTCGTCGATTAACAAATGTTATGGGCCGTTCACGCCAAATTCGAGTGGCGTGTCACGGCCCATAATTCACTGCGGCCAAGCATGCACTATGACCTGCATGCTTGGCCAATCACAGCTTGCAAACAACGGAGAGCCATAATTGGCCAAAGCCAGGATGGATTTGGCCAATTATGGCTCAGGGGGTTTAATACACGCCCCACACTATATAAGGCCACCTGGAAATCGGCCTTGTGTAGTGTGTTGTGATGGTTTACAGAGAGAGAGTGTGTCATTTTTTGGAGTTAGATAGAGCAGGCAGGCAGGCAGGCTAGTCAGTTAGAGTTACAGTGTGTAAAGGATATATATGCATACCAGGTGTTGTATATATATATATTTATACACTGTATTGAGTTTAGCTAGATCTGCTCTTCCTAATATACTGACAGGCAGGCAGGTGATTGTGCTAGCTGCAGTATTTTCACTTGGTGTACTGTCTGTGTCCTCTGCACAGTGTGCACCTAAAGCTACATCAATAGATTTGCTGGTGTTCTCATATTAATTCCTACAGGCAGGGATCTGCTCATATTAATACCACAGGCAGGGGATTTGCATGTATTCTCACGTGGTGTACTGTGTCCTCTCCACAGTGTGCACCTAAAGCTACGTCAATAGATTTGCTGGTGTTCTCATATTAATACCTACAGGCAGGGATCTGCTCATATTAATACCACAGGCAGGGGATCTGCACGTATTTTCACATGGTGTACTGTGTCCTCTGCACAGTGTGCACCTAAAGCTACATCAATAGATTTGCTGGTGTTATATTAATTCCTACAGACAGGGATCTGCTCATATTAATACCACAGGCAGGGGATCTGCACGTATTTTCACGTGGTGTACTGTGTCCTCAGTGTGCACCTAAAGCTACGTGAATACAATTGCTGTTGTTCTCATATTATTACCACAGGCAGTGGCTGATCAGCAAGTATTTTCACTGCGCCCACCAAGAGTAACTGTGAGGGCTTAGGCCTCGTACACACGAGCAGACAGATTTGTTCAAATCTGTCTGTCGACAGATTTGAACAAATCTGTCTGCTGGGATTTTGGTTTGCTCGCGTGTACACACGAGCAAACCAAAATCCCCGCCAGCAGACGGCGTGCTGACGTGTCGGTGACGTGGCGGTGACGTTGACGCCGCCACGTCACCGCACCAGGAAGTAAAACACTTCCGCGCATGCGCCGAATCCATTCGGCGGCGGTGCGGCGGCGGTGCGGGACGACATGTCTGCTGGTAAGTGTACTAACCAGCAGACATGTCGGGCGGACGGATTCCCACCCGATAGATTTCAAAGCATGCTTTGAAATCTGTCGGGTGGCCAAATCCGTCGGCTCGGCCGTACACATGATCGAATCTGTCTGCTGAAACGGTCCAGCAGACCGTTTCCAGCGGACAGATTTGATCGTGTGTACGAGGCCTTACAGTGTTGTGGCACCAACACCACCACCAACAAAGGCCCAGTTTTTCTGCCCCTGTTCAACAGGGGCATGTAATTACAATTCTTGATATAATAGTTCACAGCAGGGCGTTCCAGTGCCCACCAAGACTAACTGTGAGGGCTTACAGTGTTGTAGCAACACCACCACCTAGGGCACAAATTTATATATATACGGCAGGCCCCTACTTTCAAACATCCAACTTACAAACGGAAGGAGACAACAGGAAGGGAGAGAAAATCTACCCCTTGGAAGGGAAATTCTCTTTGTGTAAGAGGTGTCTCTTGTCCACTCATGCTTTATCACTAAGAACCCAAATTTTCTAAAAAAAAAACATTTGTCATTGGGACAGAAAGTGATGTGCAATCTTCTGAACAGATGCGCACAGACAGCAAAACAAATGTTACAGGGGTGATAATCCTTCTCTATGTTTTCCAAAAAGTTTTAAAATAGATTTTTTGGCTGGAGCTACACTTTAAACAAGTACCAGTTCAAAATTACAAACAGATTCTACTTAACAACAAACCTACAGTCCATGTCTTGTTTGCACCGCCTGTATATTTCTGTTCAAAGTATATAGGACCAAAGGGGCTGGTAATGACCTGAGGGGGGGGGGGCATGGAAACCCAGCTATTTTTCTCAATGATTTTCATCCATATGGCAAGGACCAGACATTACATTAAAGCTGCAAGCAGTTTTAAATTACTTTTTCCTTATAGAAATCTCATTTTGTGCAGGGACAGTTCTAAACATGTGCCACTTCACAGGCATACTATAGACACTCGGCAGGTATGATATTTAAAGGAGTTGTTCCAGTTTTTTATTTTTTTTACTTTAGGCATCATTAAAATCACTGCTCCCGAAAAAACATCAGTTTTTAAAACAGTTTTTTCCATTGATACATGTTCCCTGGGGCAAGACCCAGGTCCTCAAACCCGTTTTACGACAATAACTTGCATATTAGCCTTTAAAATTAGCACTTTTGATTTCAAACTTTCGAGTCCCATAGACTTTAATGGGGTTCTAAAGTTTGTGCGAACGATTGGTCTGTTCGAAGGTTCTGGTGCGAACCAAACGGGGGGGGGGGGGGGGGTGGAGTGTGTTTGGCTCATCCCTTGCTGTATGCTGTGGAGTGCGCTTTGTATGATCTACAACCTAAACCAAATAGCCCAGCTGGTCCTGTGGCAACATTTTTGGAGTCTTCCTGTCACTCATGCCCCCCATATTCAGGTAATCTACGTGAGTTGGCAATGCTTTAGATGATGATAAACAGAGGAGCGCCGAACTGAGTGCAGTAATAAACAGATTTAATGGTAAAAGCTATCTCCATGCCTCTGTGTGCCTTGGTTTGTTCAATAAACTTAGATATTTTTATTCACTGATGACTGGTGTCAAAACTCTGCTTGATACAGTGCTTTTTTCCAACTTTTTGGTTATTTTTCTCTTAAATGGTACAGAGGAGAGGCACAACAATTATGAAAAATACCTTATGATATGCATAATGTGTCTACAATTCTATCTGGGCTAATATGAACATTTCCTATGGGGCACAGTCAGTACTTTGGGTTTATACTTACTGTACATAACAGAACACATTACAGAATGTTTGATTCACTTACTTATTGTGTCTTATTACATTTTTCTCCAAAAAGTTTAATTTACAAACATAAATGCCACCACTATGTGCCTTTTATATTTTTACTTTTTTTGTAAAGTGAAAATCTGTTAAAAGATGACTAAATAAAGCATGCTAAGCTCGTTTTGTAAATAAAGATCAACGAGTTGTGAGGTAAAAAAAATACAATGATATAAAGGAAATAATAGCGAAATAAGAGAATATCAGGTTTGTGATTTGAGCCTTTATGCACAGCTGATGTCATTTTGTAACACAGGGATTTGGTTCCACAGTACTGACCTCTCTTTTTTCTTTGGACATCATTATGCCCTTTAAATGAATGGCTTAATAAAAGTGCTTACTTACAGTTTGTTTGAAGTTAAACCTTTGCTCATTTACAGCCTGATTGATTGCAATTAGGTTTAGTCTGATTTGATATTGACGACTTCAAAACCAATAATATGTAAGTGGTTGAGCCTGAGCTGCAGAGCATGTGAGCACACTACATATAACACAAGAAATGTGTTACTTACAAATGTTAGCCTATTAATTTAATTAAATGTAAAATATGGATATACGCAATATCTAGTTTGTGGTTGTATTTGTTTACATCAATTTAGGTCTGGGTATTTTTAACAAAACAAATGTTTTAGCGATGTAAAGCACAGTGCTAGATATTTTGTTGATTAAAGATTTTTTTCAGATATGTGTAAGTCATGGTTCAGGGTCTGATCAATCGAAATGCAGTGGTAGCCAGTAATTGTATCATCACAGAGATATAGCTGTCCAATTAATGTGCATTACAAATAACTCTCTAACAAATTACAGAATGATCCACCTCTGCATTTATTTTCTGTGAAATATTAATGGATATACTAGTTAATATAGAGGAATCTTGGAGATATGTGAGATGCAACTAAGACATCAACCTTTTTTTAATTAGCATTGCTACAAAAAGTACACTTACATCATACACGGTGCATGTTAATTACCAATGTATTGAAGTACTGGTAATTACAAAACTTACTATACAGCCTTTCATCAACACATTTGCATGCTTACCCTTTGGGCGGTGGTCCATATAGCTGGTTTATTAAAGGAACAGCAGTGACATTTTTCATGCAAGGTTCACTTTATAAATGATATGAGTTACGCAAACTAATTAAAGTGGAAGTAAACCCTCCTATTGTTTTTAACAAAGGAAGCCACCATCTTGACCTCTGTTTGATCTTCAACTGCTATGATGCTGCACATGTAATCAGTTATGACACCAACCATTAGATGATTTGACAGTTTGGATGATAGCAGAACCACTGGGACAGTTACATTCCTGGCACATGCCGGAAATGTATGCTGCGTACACACAACCGTTTTTCATGACGAGAAAATTTAAATATTTTTAATTGGACGTGAAAAACGATCGTGTGTATGCTCTGGAGCATTTTTCTCAAGGAGAAAAATGCCCGAAAAAAAAATTTGAACCTGCTCTATTTTTTCCCGTTGTTTTTCACATCGTGAAAAATGATTGTGTGTACGCTTTAACAAGAGGGAAAAAACACGCATGCTCAGAAGCAAGTTATGAGACGGGGAAATTAGCAAAAGCAGCCCAAAGGGTGGTGCAATTCAAATGGAACTTCCCCTTTATAGTGCCGTTGTACGTGTTGTAGTCATTTTTTTTTTCACAAACGTGTGTATGCAAGGCAGGCTTGAGAGGAATCACGACAAATCACGTCGAGAAAAACATTGTTTTTTTCATGACATGAATGATGTGTGTACACTGTTAAATTAAAGGGATTACTTCCACTTTAAGTTATCTACGCTTTAAAACTGTTTTTCAAAGCTAAATACTTTTTTCATACATAAGTGATAAACACATACTACTATACACCTCCATTGCTCTTGGAACCATTATAATTTGCATTATTAGTGGGCTCCTGTAACATCGTAGTGTGATATGGCAAAGAGTATAACATCCTCAGTTATCTCTCAAACTAACAGTTGGGTATGCTACAGCACCTTACAAAGGAAGGTGATGGAGAGAAGGGAAAATTCTAAGTACACTTTGGAATTGCAACTTGGTATCAGCGATCAGTGACTACTGTACAAGTGTCAGATTTTTCAAATGTAGGCTTTTCTTAACCATGATAATATCTCCAGAATATATATATATATTTATAGGACATTACCTTATAGAGGATTTTACCATTTATATTTCCAATTGTAGATGCTTCCAAATAACCTTGCAAACTTAAGCATGATTTTCATTATTATTTAGATTTTTCCTGTTAGCTAATGACCTTTAAGCTGCACAACATGTCTCATTGTGATGTCCCAATTCACTAACATAGCTTAAATGTAAAAAATGAGTACTAAAATTTGATAACTGTATTACGATAGGAAGAATTGACACTGTCCCAAAATCCACCTTTACTGGAGGGGGGTGATTGACACTGTTAAGTGTTCCAGACCACCTTACCACTAGACCCTAAATGCTGCTTATTGAACATTTTGGGAGATGTAAAATCCAGAGATTTTGTCCAAGAGACCATATCCAGAGCCCTGTTTGTGGCACATAAATTGCTTTTGATACATTGGAAATTAGCAGCTCCTCCTTCCCTGCAGAAATAGATTCACTCCTATTGGCGATTCTCTGCATTTAGAAAAATACAAATCAATATAGGGGCTGCCTTGATACATTTTAGAACTTATGGGCTACTTGGCTGGATACTCTTGGTCTCATTCCTTTGAAACTGGTTCAGATGCAACTTTTGCAGGATCTTTCACGGGGATGTCTATGTTTATTTTCTTATTTCTTTAAATGTTTTGATGGATTCTGCTGACCATTGACTAGATATTTTGATTACATATTTGACTGTGTGATTGGGAGTTGTATTTCTTGTTTTAGGTGCTTAATGACACTAAACTGCTGTACCTTTGTTTGTTTTCTAAATAAAACTATTCTTATTAAAAAAAAGATGGAAAGAAAGTTGAAGATACCTAAACACATTGAAAGCTTCAATTGCAAAGTCATTTGTGGATTGGGGAGGAGGAAATATTACAAGAGTGGTTTTAGAAAAATTGAGCTTGAGCTTGGTGTGACATACATAGTGATATGCCGCTCAATAAATGTGTCATATGCGAGGTGATCGAGAGGGTGAGCTGGGATGTAGAGAGATTGATCTGTGTGTTGTCAGCTTAGAGGTTATATTAGAAGCCATGGGAGGTTTTCAACTAGCCCAGAGAGGGAATAGGAGGGGCCAAAGGACGGAGCCTTGGGTTACCTCAACAGAAAGAGGAGCGGAGGAAATAGTGTTGTATGTGATGCTGAAATAGGTAAGAGGAGAACAAGGAAAATGAATAGTCAGAGAGTGGAGTTTATTGAGGAGGAGTGTGTCAAAGGAAGCGGAATGGTCTAAGATTATGAGTATGGAGTAATGGCAATTGGCTTTAGCAGATAGTAGGTCATTTTAGTAGGGCAGTTTTAGAGTTCGGCCCAAGGATGAGTTTGACAGTTCTTATATAGGTAAGGGTGGGGCCACCTGGCAACCTCACCTGGTGGCACCGCCCCTCATGACATCACTGACCCAGCATGCACTGGACTGTGACGTCACAAAGGGGTGGCACAACCTGGTGACGTCTTAAAGTGATTCTGCCTTTTCCTACAGTGTATAAGAACTGTCAAATAGCATTTAGCAATTGGTCGTCAATGAGTGTGGAGTGTTTTTTTATCTTTTTCAGGTATGGGGGGTGGCGTGGTTGATGATGGATTTACATGGGGGGACACTGTTTTTTTTATTTTTTAATAAAGGTATTATCATAAACTGTCTGTTTTTGTTACTTTTTGACACTTTTTTGGTGAATGGGTAGGAATACTATGTACCCCATTCTCACATAGGGTGTCCAGAATCTTGGGGCCCCCTTCTTAAAGGGGGTTTCCAGATTCCAATAAGCCCCATGCCTGCAGACCCCCACAACCACAGCCCAGGGTTGTGGAGAAGACACCCTTGTCCCCATCAACATGGGAAAAAGGTGCTTTTTTGGGGTGGGTGAAGAGCCTTCCCACCCAAAGCACCCCCATGTTGAGGGCATGTGGCCTGGTATAGTTCAGGAGGGGGGCATTCACGCATCTGTCCCCCTTTTCTGAACTGTCAGGTTGTGTGCTCAGATAAGGGTCTGGTATGAATTTGGTGATTGCAGTGAAAGGTTCTGGCAGGTTTGTGGCATGTTTTACGTCAAGCATCACCTTCTCCTTTGCGTTGTAGAAGTACTAGTACATCTCGCGGTTACTCTGCTGAAAAGTGAGGTGGCTTTGGAAGCCTGTGAGCTCTGGAAATGTATAAGTCTCTATAAGCCAAGTCCGGTACTAGTGTATGCATTAAGGATTGTAGAAATCGTACCAGCTCGGATTACTGTACCAATTCGGGTATATTGCGGAATTTAATATTGTTCTGGCAAGACTGGTCTTCATGGTCCACCAATTTGAGGTTGATTCATTGTAGTTCATCTTCGTGCTCTGTGTACATGTCCACCATATCATTGTGAGCGGTAAGAAGTTGTTGGTTTTGTTGTTGTATTACATTAGTCAGAAAGAAAACTGTAGCTGAAAGGACTGAGTACAGTATATGTTTTAGGGAGATGTTTTTCATGGTCTGCTCTAAAATAGGCTGAGAAGCAGGGAAATTATCTGTGGTTGATGGTCGCTGAGTGTCAGGAGAAGGTAGGATGAGTAAGATGGTGTGAGTTTGCCCTATGATTCCCTTCTCCCTACTGGGCTTAGATTTAAATGGATAAGCTGTGGAAGTTGAACAGGGAGGGGAGTACTCACTGTCAGGCTACTGTGCCAGAGCTGGCTGGTGTGAGGAGAGAACTGAGCAGTGTGCCTGTGTGAGCTGCTGGTTCCATTTTTGCCTTGAGGTTGCCCGATACTTTGAGATGTGCCTGTGTGACTTGAGCCCTGTTTGCTGTGCTGTACAGTTGCTATAAGCTGGGTGTTGTGTGGAGCAACAGAATCTGAGGGCCATCTGCGATGTCAGCAGCCCACGCCCCCCCAACACTTCTTTTTTGTATTTAAGTATTTTTTATTAAGTTTTCATACACTTTCAGTTAGTTCTAGATTAGGGAGAGGATTACGACTAAAATAAATTGCCAACTGGCATATGTCTAGAATTCTTGTGAAGGAATAGAAAGGTTCATGACCAGATGATTGAATGAGCTCAGTTTTCCATTGGTAGTTATATCATAAGTCAAGAGGGTACTGTAATTAGGCCATTTTTTTGTGAAATACTTGGGATTAGAAATTTGATCATTTCCAGCAGCATCAAGATTTGTGTAAGATTTTTCTGATTTTAAGCTAGTTTATGGTGCTAGACCCAAGCATTCAGTGTTGCTGAAATAATGGGATGGCTGATAGGGAATTTAGCATACAATTAAAAAAAAGAAATGTTATTAATTTTGACATTACATACTGTATAGCTGACCAAATAAAAAAAGATATGGTATTGAAATATAATGTTAACCTAATTTCACATATAAACAGTAGAATACATACAAAAACCTAGATTAATCCAATAAATAGTTTGTGCATTGATATTTTCACTCTTGTACTGCAATTCAGCTTGTGTATACAGTAAAAAAAAAAAAAATAACCTACTGGTAATTCCTTTGCCAATGCTAAAAGTAGAATTGAAAAATGTTTAATCTCTCTGTGAGTTACAGCAGAGTCAAATGATTCCGTTTTAGTTCAGTCCTGATGTGAAAATATATATTTTTTCAAAAATCTCAGTACATTTTTACACTCCAATCAGTTACATCTTTATTCATTTTTCTCAACATACTACTATTGGTCTTGCATGATTCTGCACTGCTGGAACCAAATGCGCTTTCATCCCACTACACGGGATACAGCCATGACAAAAAGCAGACTGCATGCTTTAAATGTGGCCTATGTCATCTTCCTCCCTGTGCCTAGTAATGAAGAATCTGCTAGTATAATATTAAGGAGACAAAGTTCTCCTAGTCCTTTCTTTCTAACATCCAAGCTTGGTGTGAATTGTTTTCCTTAAATTAACATTCTGATCATGTACTTGTGATTTATTGTTATTTTCAAGCACAATATACATTTATTAATATAACATTAAATCTCAAGGAATGTACTTGCATAGACAGAATAAACAAACTATATGAGAAGAATAATCAAAAGAAGATGAATATTTAAAGCTCTCTACATTTTCCCGTTACCCTTTTTTTCAACCTACAGCAATTTACATTCAAATGTCATGGAAACGGCATATAAATGTATCATCTTAGCTCAGAAGAAAAATAATTCTTGCTGCATGTTTGAATTGGTGCTGCTGGTATCAGGAACGGGATTTCTAGGAAAGCCATATTATATGTGTGACCATGACATGTCATTGTAACGTATAAAGAAGTGATGAACACAAATGGTTTGCATTTGATATAAGATATTTTTTTCTGAGGTCTTTGTCATATAGCCAGGCTTTTTAAAACTCTTTTCATTTGCTTCTGGTATATATACCGTAAATGTCAACGGTTTTGTGTTCTTCTGCACATGACCTTCATTGTTCCAAGACAACTTTCATAAAGACATGACAAACTATTATGGCCAAATGCAAAGTAGATCACCTAGGAATAAGCTAATTGGTTTGTCAGGTATCAGGTTCAATCTAGCTTGGGAAAATTTCCTTGATATTTTCTGATGTGTGTTTGATTTCTTCATTTTGCTTTGCATGACTATCAATCCTCCTCTATACTTTAAAGTGGACCTGAAAATTTGCTATGTTATATTGAAACATTTGGAAATGTTAATTGCACCTAAACAGTTCCCTGAAATATGTACCCCGTGTCTTGAATTACTCCTGAAAAGTATCAGTGCCCTTCCTGTTACATGCTCACTGCTTTAACCGTTCTGCTGCCTGGTCTGTTCCTTCCTACCCCACGCTGATGAAGTCCCGCCTTGAGGGACGTAACGGCGTACGAGGGGGAGGTACACCCGCGATTGCACACCGTGTGTCCTAGCAGTTAGATGTGGGATCCTGATTTGTCTTTTTACTTAGCACTCAGGAGCGAGTGCTTTTTATGTAAGTGTAACTTTTATTATGCAATAAATCCTTGGTTGGCTTCAGAGAGCACTAGATTCCTTTCCATTCTTTTTGCATAATCCTCATTTGGCGTTGAGTCCACTTATGTCCTTAAGAGTGATCCGCTGCTGGTGTTACTAGAGGAATGAGGAGGTCTTTTCTACTACATGCTGTTTGACCTTTTTTTGGTCTGGGCAACAAGGTGAGAGGCCAATCTTACCTTTTGGTGGAGGTGTCTTTTCTTCCTTTATCATCACACTTTGGATTTGGTTCATCGTATTCACTTTGGACTGTTATTGCACTTGGGCACCCATGGACAATTTGTTTATGTTTATATCCATTATTATGTATGTTTTTGCGCTGCACTATCTTTATATTTGATTACTGTTGGGGTGTTTTATTTGAATTTGCCTTAAGTGCTGGCTTGCATAAGTATTTATTGTTTTTTGTTTATGTTTTTTCCCAGCGCTGAATAATAATACCTATTTTTTTGTCATACAGACTTGACAGCAGGGGGTTTTAAACACTCTTGCCTGTCAGAAGAGAGCATTCCGATGGCTATGCTGCCACTTGATTGCTTTCGTACCCCCTCGGTAAAGTGGCACACACCCCCAGCCATGTATCCCGGGTTGCCCATCTGAAGACCTGTGACCAGCATAACAGGTGCCACCAGGTAGGAGGGAGGGAGCTGAGTGGACTCAAGTCTGTTTTATCCTCTTCCTTGTTGCTGACCCAGAAAGCAACATGTTTGATGTCCCTTCTGGGTTCACGTGTCAGTGTCTCCAGACAGCATGGCTGGGAAATAATATAATGCAGTGCAATTTGCATTGCATTACATTCAGTGGAGCACAGGGGAGACCCCAGACATCTCTGTACAGAGGACCTGTCACCAAAAAAAAAACATATAACAAGTAATCTTCTAGCAAAAAATACAGATTTTTACTTATAAACAACAAATGTCAGAAAAAGGCCTAATTTTAAGTGGTTAATAGGGATGAGCCGAACACCCCCGCGTTCGGTTCGCACCAGAACGTTCAAACAGACCGCCCGTTCGCGCAAACATTTAGAACCCCATTGAAGTCTATGGAACTCGAACGTTCGAATTCAAAATTGCTCAGTTTAAAGCCCGCTCTGCTGGGATCCCGGTGCGAGTGCCCAGCGGCAACGATCGCCGCCGGGCACACGCAATTGCCCAGTAACTGAGCGGGGACGTGGAGCTCTGTGTGTAAACACAGAGCTCCACGTCCTGTCAGGGAGAGAGGAGACCGATGCTGTGTCCCTTGTACATAGGGACACAATCGGTCACCTCCCCCAGTCACCCCCCTCCCCCTACAGTTAGAACACTCATAGGACACACATTTAACCCCTTCCCCGCCCCATAGTGGTTAACCCCTTCACTGCCAGTCACATTTATACAGTAATCAATGCATATTTATAGCATTGTTCACTGTATAAATGTAAATGGTCCCAAAAATGTCACAAAAGTGTCCGAAGTGTCCGCCATAACGTCGCAGTCCCAATAAAAAAATCGCAGATCGCCGCCATTAATAGTAAAAAAAAAAATAATAAAAATGCCATAAACTATCCCCTATTTTGTAAACACTATAAATTTTGCGCAAACTAATCAATAAACGCTTATTGCATTTTTTTTTACCAAAAATATGTAGAAGAATACGTATCGGCCTAAACTGAGAAAAAAAAAAAAATTTATGTAGCACTTACCCCCAAAGGAGCTGCTGGTAATTGATTGGGCCTGTACTCTGCTTTAACAACCCCCCCAATGATTTGGTCTCGCTCCCCTTGACACAGCTGTGGTGCAGTGCTGATATGAAACTTTCACTAAACGGAACAATCCCACCATAACAATGTGTATATAGTGTACCTTTACCGTTATCTGGGCATCCGTTGTTCCACCTGTTAGAATAATGAACAAGCTTCACACCAATTGTGATCAACCAGGATGTAAGTTTACTGGAACTGGTATAAAGACAGTATTTATAATAACTGTATCAACATACAAACTTACTATAATAGTAATCCAATGGTTTAACAAGTAATGAAGTAACATAACTGAAGAGTTAATACAGTTCCTGCTGTAAAACACACTTGTAGATGCCTTCGGTGTAGGTATACCTTAACTGTCAGTCAGGCCTCAATGAAGCATAGGCTTTTAGGCCTGATTAAACTCAGTCTATTTGAATGAGACCTCCCTGTAGGACTACAGGTCCCAGCAACTTTGTGAAATGAGTCTAAGTGTGTTAAGGGTGTTAAAGAACTTCTGGGCGACAGCCCTCTCACCACACCAGGCCTGGGAAGTTGTCAACCTCCGCTCCAGTTGTGTCAATCCTGCTGCCAGTCAGCACTGCCACGCTGCCCCGCTCCTCAAGCAAACTGGACATCCACTTGGCTCCATCAAGGGTCCTGGATCCTCAGACCCGATCACACTGCTTCTCCAGCACACTGTGGTAAGGCAGAGTCAATGGATGTTGCACGATGTAGGCCCTCTTCTGAACACTCCTTCACAGATCCTTGCAGGCAGGCCATGCGCCCAGAAAAAGGCAGAAAATGGCTCCACTCTGCCTTTTATATCCACCCAGCATGCAGTTCAGCCACCTAGTGTTCATGGGTAAGTGAGTCTTTTCACAAGATAAACATTTTTCTGCTCTACATATGTAAGTTAAAACATATCTCGCTCACATTGGTATTTGGCTCCCTCTAGTGGTATGCCATCTTTAGCATTATATGGCAAAAATACCAGTGCTACATTTATATATTTTAGGGGATATTTATTATAGCGAAAAGTTAAAAATATTGCATTTTTTTTCAAAATTGACGCTCTATTTTTGTTTATAGCGCAAAAAAATAAAAACCGCAGAGGTGATCAAATACCACCAAAAGAAAGCTCTATTTGTGGGAAAAAAAGGACACCAATTTTGTTTGGGAGCCACATCGTACGACCGCACAATTGTCAGTTAAAGCGACGCAGTGCCGGAAGCTTAAATTTCGTCTGGGCAGGAAGGGGGTGTAGGTGCACAGTAGGCAAGTGGTTAAAGGATTTTTTTTATTTTTTTTATTTAAGCATCATTAAAATCACTGCTCCAGGAGCAGTGATTTTAATGATGCTTAAATAAAAAAGTAAAAAAAATAAAAATTCCTTTAAATATTGTACCTGCTGGGTGTCTAAGGTTTGCCTGTGAAAACATATTTGAGAACCCCCGGGTCTTGGAAAAATTAAAAAAGTTTTAAAAACAACCGCTTTTAAAAAAAAAATTCCATTGATACATGTTCCCTCGGGCAAGACCTGGGTTCTCAAAGACATTTTCACAGGCAAACTATAGACACCCAGCAGTTACAATATTTAACCAATTGAATACAGTGCACTTAAACCCCCTTCTTACCCAGACCAATTTTCAGCTTTCGTGCTCTCACACTTTGAATGACAATTACTCAGTCATGCAACACTGTACCCAAATAAAAATTGCGTCCTTTTTTTCACACAAATAGAGCTTTCTTTTGGTGGTATTTAATCACTCGTGGGTTTTTTATTTTTTGCGCTATAAATAAAAAAAGACGGTAGATTTTGTGAAAAAATTGCATTTTTCTTTGTTTCTGTCATAAAATTTAGCAAATTTGTATTTTCTCTATATAAAAATACTATCTCTCTGTCTCTCTGACTGATCTCTGTTCAGTGCTGGAACACACTACACAAGGCCGCCCAGCAGGCGGCCTTATATAGTGTGGGGCATGTGCTAAAGCCCTGAGCCATAATTGGCCAAAGCCACCATGGCTTTGGCCAATTATGGGTTTCCGTTTTTTGCGCGCTGTGATTGGCCAGGCATGCAGGGTCATAGTGCATGTTTGGCCAATCATCAGCGCGCAATGCCGCAGTGAATTATGGGCCATTGTGCGTCACTCGAATTTGGCGCGAACAACCCGTTTTGTTCGAATTTCGTTGAACGTACGAACAAACAATCGAACACGGAGCTCATCCCTAGTGGTTAATTTCTTGAATGGTTTTGGGTTGTGACTATTGCCCACACAGAGGTAGATGGGTATGTTGTAGGGTCTGTCATTTATTTAAGGTCAAAATATAGATTGAAACTGTAATGCCGCGTACACACGGTCATTTTTGTCTTGTAAAAAAACTGCGTTAAAACTTTATTTTAAAAAACGACGTTGCCTACACACCATCGTTTTATGAAAATGCTCTTACAAAGCGCGGTTACGTAAAAACACGTACGACGGCAATCTGTTCCATTCAAGCTTGCGTCATAACTTGCTTCTGAGCATGCGTGGGTTTAAAAACGTTGTTTTAAAGCGGATGGTTCACCATAAATAAATATTAAAAGCCAGCAGCAACAAATACTGCAGCTGCTGACTTTTAATATTAGGACACTTACCTGTCCTGGAGTCCAGCGGCGTCCGCAGCAGAGGATGAGCGATCGCTCGTCACCCTGCTGCTCCCCCCTCCATCCACGGCGAGGGCACCAGGAAGTGAAGCGCTCCGGCTTCACTGCCCGGTTCCCTACGGCGCATGCGCGAGTCGCACTGCGCCCGCGATTGGCTCCCGCTGTGTGCTGGGAGCTGAGAGTTCCCAGCACACAACGGGAAAAGCCCGTCTTTTGCCCGAGACTGCGGGCCGGAAGTGGGTGCGGATACCTGTCTTTAGACAGGTATCTGCACCCCCCTCCCCCCTGAAAGGTGTCAAATGTGACACCGGAGGGGGGGAGGGTTCCGATCAGCGGATCTTCACTTTAGGGTGGAGATCCGCTTTAAACGTCATTTTAGCCCACACACGATACATTTTTTTTATGACACGAAAAAACGACATTTTGAAAAACGTCATAAAAAATTTGAAGCAGGTTCGAATTTTTTTTTTTGGTCGTTTTTCAGAAGACAAAAAACGACGTAACGCAATCATTTTAAATTACGTTTTTTAAAACGTAGTCTTATTTCATCACAAAAAACGACCGCGTGTATGCGGCATTAGAAATAAGGATAGAGTTAGAATATAGAATAGTTTACAACTTGCATGGTTTAACAACTCTAAGCAATAAATAGCATCAAATGTGTTTTCCTTGAACAGCAACTAGCATACTCAATGAACAATTTACCTTGAATAAAAAAGTGACACCAATACTTTGAAGATTTCTTATGTTCTGTCAAATATTCCATCACTTCTACTAGTAAAAAAATAAAAACAACTGCTTTAATGTTCCTTTTAACCACTTAAGGACCGCCTACTGCACATTTACGTCGGCAGAATGGCACGGCTGGGCACATCAACGTATATATACGTTGGTTTTAGTACCCAGCCGTGGGTCGCGGGCGCGTGCCCGCGGCGCGCGCGCCCGCGACCCGGTCCGAAGCTCCGGGACCGCGGGATTCGCGGACCCGATCGCCGCTGCAGTGCGGCGATCCGTCCCTGGAGCGGAAGTACGGGGATAGCCGTGTGTACACACGGCTTCCCCGTGCTTCTCTGTGGCCGGAGCATCGATCGCGTCATCCCTGTAATAGGGGGACGCGATCGATGATGTCACACCTACAGCCACACCCCCCTACAGTTGTAAACACACACATTAGGGCACACATTCCCTACAGCGCCACCTGTGGTTAACTCCCAAACTGCAACTGTCATTTCCACAGTAAACAATGCAATTTAAATGCATTTTTTGCTGTGAAAATGACAATTGTCCCAAAAAATCTCTGATCGCCGCTATTAGTAGTAAAAAAAAAATAATTAATAAAAATGCAATAAAACTATCCCTTATATTGTAAACGCTATAAATTTTGCGAAAACCAACCGATAAACGCTTATTGCGATTTTTTTTACCAAAAATATGTAGAAGAATACGTATCGGCTTAAACTGAGGAAAAAAAATGTTTTTTTATATATTTTTGGGGGATATTTATTATAGCAAAAAGTAAAAAATATTGCATTTTTTTTTAAATTGTCGCTCTATTTTTGTTTATAGCGCAAAAAATAAAAACCGCAGAGGTGATCAAATACCACCAAAAGAAAGCTCTATTTGTGGGAAAAAAAGGACGCAAATTTTGTTTGGGAGCCACGTCGCACGACCGCGCAATTGTCTGTTAAAGCGACGCAGTGCCGAATCGCAAAAACCCCTTGGGTCATTTGCCAGCGTATTGGTCCGGGTCTTAAGTGGTTAAACAAGAAATGGCACTTTGTGATGCTATACACAATTAAAATGTTCTAATGTTATCAAAAAACAGTGTTTATTAGACCTGAGCAATAAATGCTATTTTTCTTTACCCACAGCTCTCAGACACACAATTTCAATCTTACACTTTTCTGCTGAGAAAAAATAAATAATTACTACACTGTCTTTGGAGGCCATGAAATAGTGCTCTATTGGCTTCTATATCAAGCCATGGTTTCACATTATACTATTCTTAAAGTTGATATATATTATTTTTATTTTATTAGATATACATGAATAAGCTCATTGAAAATACCCTTATCACTATGTTTTTTTTATAGTTACAGCCTTATTTACATTTTATTTTATTTCTTTAGCAAATATTGGAGATCAACACTGTTTGTCCTTTAAAAACTCATTCTAAATTGGAGTGACTAATTCATTTTAATCACCCGGTGAACTTTCATGGTTCTGATAAGAAAAGTTGTTGATTCTACTTCCCTATAGAAGTGAGGGGGGCACACTGGTGGCATTTGATGGGGCTAATCTGGCAGCACACTGGCGGTATTTGATGGGGAAAACTAGCAGCACACTGGTGGCAATTGATGGGGCAAACTGTCAGCACACTGGCGGCAATTGATGGGCACACTGGCAGCACACTGGTGGAATTTTATGGGGAAAACTGGCAGCACACAGTTGGCAATTTATGGGGCAAACTGGCAGCACACTGGCGGCATTTGCCACCAGCTTGCCGACTGCCACACGACTATTTACGCAGACAGAATGGCACGGGCAGGCAGATTGGCGTACAGGTACCCCCCTTTGAATCTGCTGCCCAGCCTCCGTGGGTCCTGGAAACTCGATGCTCCCGGGAGTCCCGCAATTGCGGTCGGCAAAAGCAGAAGGCATTCCCCTATTCTGCCTAGTGACACTGTCACTGATGACTGTTCCCCGTGATCAGGAAAGGTCATCAGTGACGTGTCATGTGTGGCCACTTCCTAGGGAACGCTTAACCCTTGCAGTGCCACCTAGCGGTTAACCCCTTCACTGCCAGTGTAATTTTTACAGTAATCAGTGCATTTTTATAGCACTGATAGCTATAAAAATGACAATAGTCCCAGGACCGGGGAAGGGGAGAGTTTTGGAAGACATATCAAAACCCCCTTTTCCCCTTATAATTTTTTTTTTTTTTAGTAGGGGGTGGGGGGAGGGAAATAGTGAAGAATATGTATATAATATATAATAAGGATCTTAATGTAATAAGGGAGGTGGGAGGAATGAGGCGAGTGTAAAGATAACGTGGAAAGACAGGGGGAAGGTTCCCCTCTGGACCAGACACTAAGAAATAGTACACTGTTTATGATTTGAATAGAGCCCTCCCTCATGGACCTCCCCCCTTGACAGGAGTCAATAAAGGATCCGGTGGGATTCACTCCCGCTCTCGCCCTGGGGGGGAAGAGGCGGGAGGTGAGGACCACTGGTAGGAATGTTATTTGTTAGAATTCTGTTTCAATGGAGATAGATACTGTATTAAGACTGTATATTGTAAATGGATCTCTGAGGTGAAGAGTTATACTATCTTCAATGTTATGTATAAATAGAAGGAAACATTTTTGAAAAATAAAGAAATTGAAAAAAATTAAAATAAATGACAATGGTCCCAAAATGGTGTCAAAAGTGTCAGATGTGTCCGCCATAATGTTGCAGTTCCAATAAAAATCGCGTATCGCCGCCATAACTAGAAAAACAAATATTAATAAAAATGCCATAAAACAGTCCCCTATTTTGTAGATGCTATAACTTTTTTGCAAACCAATCAATAAATGCTTATTGCGATTTTTTACCAAAAATATGTAGAAGAATACGTATCTGCCTAAACCGTATATATATATTTTTGGGGATACTTATTATAGCAAAAAGTTAAAAATATTAAATTTTTTTCAAAAGTGTCGCTCTTTTTTGTATAGCTCAAAAAATTAAAACCGCAGAGGTGAGCAAATACCACCAAAAGAAAGCTCTATTTGTGGGAAAAAAATAACACGATTGCGCAATTGTCAATTTAAGTGACGCAGTGCCGAATCACAAAAAGTGGCCTGGTCTTTGACCACCAAAATGGTCCGGGGCTGAACCGTTTAAGGTTTCTTGCACTACAGACACAGATTTAGCCATTGTAGTATAAATTCTATTTAGTTTTAATCATAGTCTTTTGACTAAAATGCCATTTTAGTTTTAGTCCTATTTTAGACTTTTGACTAAAATCTTATTTAAGATTTAGTCATATTTTAGTCATCTGAATTTCAGCTTTTCAGAGTTTCAGTTTTAGCCGCATTTTATTTGACTAAAATAGTATTAATTTAGTTAACGAAAATATTTTAGTCAACAAAATTAACACTGGTTTGCACATGGCATCATTGAGGTGCTGGGATTATAGGCACTTATATATGCAAATGCTTGAATATGAAAAACATTTTTGCTTCTTACACTATATACTGTATGTACAGTAATGAATATATATATATATTTTAAAGTGTTTAAGTGTTTGAATTGTACACATGTCCCACTGTCAAAATCTTTATTTATTGTATATATATATATATATATATATATATATATATATATATGTATATATATATATATATATATATATATATATATATATATATGTATATATATATATATATATATATATATATATATATATATATATATATATATATATATATTTATATACATTTTATATATATTAAACAGAATTGATACCAGGAAAGAGCCTGTAAAATACTGCTCACATCTCTAGATCATTTTAAAAACTGCATTTTATCACTATTCCTTTAAATTATTCCTGTATCCAGTCTTTTATCCATGTACATGCAATTTCTTCAATACCAGTAGACATTAATTAAATCATTTGTATGTATTTCCCCTATTAAAAGTACTCCTCACTTTTTCATTAACTGTTAAATGTTGGTTTGAGAGGGTGTGTGTAACAGAATGGCCCGTGACACCCAGAGACGTTGGAAGGATGAGAGATGAGAGATACTCCTGTGCCAGCAGCAACAATAACTCTTGGGTCGAAATCCACCCTGTGCCCTTTTGGGTGTAGGGTGGCTAATAGTGAATTATAATTCCTTTACTAACAGATGGGACATTATTAATACTTCATATTTCAGGACTGAGATATCACAAGGAGTTCATGATGACATGACCAGGTCAACCAGACAGTGACTCATACCTTTGTATAATAGGCTATTGAAATATCTTAAGGTGTTGGCTATTCACTGTAAAGACATCCCGTTAAAAAGGTGTTGATTGCACCCACTCTCACAAGACTCTGCCATTGTGTGATAAAGCTGTCTAGATAACTTATTCAACTAGATGTCTGTGTTATTATTCAAGGTTAATTGAACTCTATTGATGATGCGGTGCCGTCATGTCTAGCTACCAATTAAAGAATTATCCTCAGTGAGTGAATAGGGGGTGGGGACTGCATTGTCCTGTGATGAACTGTATTATGCTGTACTGGATATATAAGCAAGCTAAGAAAACCAATAAAGTCATTCATACATTTTGGAAACTAGAGAACGGAGCGCAGTCTCGTTTATTCTGGGAAATGGAATGGATCATGTCTGCCTGGTTGTTGGTGTGTCGGATAAGCTTGTCGTGGTTGGATGGAAGGTCGTAAGCGGTGGTCACCGTTATATTTGGTTGGCAGCAGTGGGATGATTCCATCTTCAGAAGGACGGCTACAAGGACACATGACAATGGAGACGGTGTATGAACGGATGAAGCTCTCTTCCCTCATGGACTTACTGAAGAGTCGGGGCAGACCGGCCAGCAACCGTAAGAAAAGGGACATTATCGCAGAACTGGTTGAAATGGATAGAGCTAAAAGGCCCGCCGTAACAGACAGGACACCCGAAAAAGCAAGTTTTGATCGGGCTGTTAACATAAGACTGACACATTATGGTCCTAACCCTCCACCGGAGATCAGGGACCGAGTTATAGCGGCTATGAATGCCACCTTGCTACAGAGAAGAAGTGCTGCAGCAGCTGAAGTCACAGCAGCACCAACTAAAGAGAGAGGAGAGGTGCAGATACCAGTCTCCATGGAAGAGGAATTCCAAAGAAGGTTACAAGAGATGCGGATACAGCATAGAGGACCAGTATCAGAGGAGGTCCTGTTGGGATGGTCGGATGTGATTCGGTGCCAACTCTGGAAGGAAGCACTAGCTCTGGAGCAGCAACACCAAGGAAAGGTCCTGCCGTCCATCTATGCGAGATACTGGCCGCAGTATGACGTACGAATGCTGTTGTTGGGGAAACAACCGAAGCAGGAGTGGACAGCCGAGTTGAGCAGGCTGATTCGGGCAGAGATGCAGCTAGACGAGAGCTACAGAGCCCTCCGGTGGTATGTAGCCCAAGAGTGCCCGTGGTCAGCAGATGGCAGCCCCACAGAAGGCTATGACTATGATGGCCTGGGATTGTTGTATTGGAGGATGTCCAGTGATCCCGACTTTGGGGATGATCGGGAGTGGCGCTTGGAGGACATAATGGAGCACAGAGAGGAAAAATTGAATATCTCGGGAGGCCACTGGTCACTGGAAGATTTAGAATTTCTGGCCATTCAAGAATGGGAGCTGGAGGTCGCCTACAGACAGCTGCTAGACTCGGCTCAGCAGCAGGGTGGGGCTCCCATTGCCTGGGACTATGAGGAAAGGTCAGATAACTGTGAAATCATGGCTGATGAATCAGCAGTGGAAAATATGGAGATTTTCATCCCTAAAGCCGAAGCGGATGGTGTGGAGTTCCAGAGAGCCGGGGCGGTTGGCCCCTCCCTCCAGCAACAAGCTGAGGTGGTAAAGCTTTTACCCCCAGCTGAATCACTGGCAACAGAGCAGGGTGCCCCAGGCCTCTGCTCCCAACTAGCAGAAGAGGGGGACCCTGTGGTAGTGGATGAGACTGTGGTCTCCACTCATAGCAACCCAGCGGAAGAGCTGGCAACAGAACAGAGGGTCACGGACCTCTGCTCTCCACTAACGGAAGAGGGGGACCCTGTGGTAGTGGATGGGACTGTGGTCTCCACTCACAGCAACCTAGCGGAAGAGCTGGCAACACAACAGAGGGTCACGGACCTCTGCTCTTCACTAACGAAAGAGGGGGACCCTGTGGTAGTGGATGGGACTGTGGTCTTCACTCACAGCAAACCAGCGGAAGAGCTGGCAACAGAGCAGAGTGCCCCAGGCCTCTGCTCCTCACTAACAGAAGAGGGGGTTCCTGGGGTAGTGGATGGGACTTCAGTCTCCACTGGCACAACCCCAGAAAATGGTACAGGACTGGGACAGGAGGATGTCGGCTTTGCTTTGCAAGCACCGGGGGGTTTTCACCTAGCACCAGTGGATGGGACTTCAGTCTCCACTGGTATACCCCAGGAAGGGGGGGCAGTTGGCCCAGACCCCCAACAGCATGATGGACTGAGCCCAGCCACCCTGCCTTCTCCCCAGTGGCAGGTGTGTTCTCTGAGAGAGGCAGAGGTTGGCGGGGTGAGTAATGCTCAGTTTGGAGCCATTTATTTGGGGTACAGTATGGATACCAGCATTGGAGGACTGGAACTACTGACGGACTTCGGAGTCAACCTGTTTGGGGTTCCCTCCTGTGTCCGTCTCCCACCGAAAGGGGAGAGATGTAACAGAATGGCCCGTGACACCCAGAGACGTTGGAAGGATGAGAGATACTCCTGTGCCAGCAGCAACAATAACTCTTGGGTCTAAATCCACCCTGTGCCCTTTTGGGTGTAGGGTGGCTAATAGTGAATTATAATTCCTTTACTAACAGATGGGACATTATTAATACTTCATATTTCAGGACTGAGATATCACAAGGATGACATGACCAGGTCAACCAGACAGTGACTCATACCTTTGTATAATAGGCTATTGAAATATCTTAAGGTGTTGGCTATTCACTGTAAAGACATCCCGTTAAAAAGGTGTTGATTGCACCCACTCTCACAAGACTCTGCCATTGTGTGATAAAGCTGTCTAGATAACTTATTCAACTAGATGTCTGTGTTATTATTCAAGGTTAATTGAACTCTATTGATGATGCGGTGCCGTCATGTCTAGCTACCAATTAAAGAATTATCCTCAGTGAGTGAATAGGGGGGTGGGGACTGCATTGTCCTGTGATGAACTGTATTATGCGGTACTGGATATATAAGCAAGCTAAGAAAACCAATAAAGTCATTCATACATTTTGGAAACTAGAAAACGGAGCGCAGTCTCGTTTATTCTGGGAAATGGAATGGATCATGTCTGCCTGGTTGTTGGTGTGTCGGATAAGCTTGTCGTGGTTGGATGGAAGGTCGTAAGCGGTGCAGACCGTTACAGTGTGGTTAGCTGGATTTCAAGATGGGCACGTAAGGGCTTTGCTCTGGCACCACTGAGGGGAAAATAGGCCTGCATCTGCTGAGAAGGAGCAAAATTCTACATGTCATACAGGCAATCTGCCTCCCTGGACTACCAGGGTCCTGACGAGGAATAGAAAAGATGATAGAAGGCTGCCAAAATGAATGGCCTTCTTCGTCCAGCAGCTGAATGGAGTCACGCAAGATGGTGCCGGCTCCTTCTCAAGTTGCACGGATAGGCATACCAGCAAGCTGTAGCACAATAAAAGTCAGACTCATGCAGTCACAGAGCTCCATTCCGCTGTCTGGCAGCCCAGAAAAATCCATATTTAGACTAGATGGTATACATGGAAGACCTGAGGTGAGTCCTAAGGTGATTCAGGAAAGGATACTAAAGACTTGCCTGATTCTATTGAAGAATTTCCTGCCAATGATCAGCCCTTGATGGACACTGTCTTAAAAGACATGTCCCTCAGGAGCTGACTGCAGACAGATTTGGCATCATACATGATCAGATTTGGTAGTGAACTTCAATCTGTGGAAAATAGAGCATGTAGAAACAAAAATGGGAGAGTTTAAGGCCGCGTACACACGATCAAATTCATCTGCTAGAAACGGTCCGACGGACCGTTTTAGCAGACAAATTTGATCGTGTGTACGGGCGGACAGACACATTTTGCCAGCAGACAGATTTTAAAGCATGCTTTAAAATCTGTCTGCTGGGAACCCGTCTGTCCGACATGCCTGCTGGTTAGTATGCTAACCAGCAGACATATCTGCCCGCACATGCGTCGAATGGATTCGACGCATGCGCGGAAGTGTTTTACTTTCTGGTGCGGTGACGTGGTGGCGTCAACGTCACTGCCACATCACCGCGCTGTCTGCCGGCGGGGATTTTGGTTTGATCATGTGTAGACGATCAAACCAATTTCTCCCAGCAGACAAATCTGATCAAATCGGTCTGACAGACCGATTTGATCAGATTTATTTGGTCGTGTGTACACGGCCTAACACTACCATCAATGATCTGATTGACGTGCATGAGGAAAGAGATGAGTATATGGACTGGGTGAAAGCCAAATTCACCCAGATGTCAGGTCCAGACAGAGTCCCTGAAAATGTACAGCAGACAATATATCTGCTTATATCTCTGCTTATATGCCACCAACCTGTTCAAATCAATTATATAGAATATATAACCTGCCTAAACCTTCCTATCTTCCTGAACAAATTCCATGAAATGTGAATCCCCGCCTGCACTTTTTCAGCATAAAAGAGTGACTCATGTCAGCAGCACACAATAAATCCCAGATCCCCTCTTAATACTCAGACCTCAAAAAGCAAAAAAAACTCAATATCATAGCAAACTTTCTCTGTAACCATAAAATTAGCTACAGATGGGCTTACCCAACCAAGATCAGCTTCACATGTGAAGGCTCTACACATGTGGTTGACTCCCTAGAAAAAGGCCTCTCCCTTCTAAGGCCTGGAATATTCTTCCTTAGTCACAAAATTCTGCTTCACCTCGAGGAGAAACTCAACATGTGGACATCTGGTAACTGCTAAAAACTCTTGTAAACACAACCAACACCTGACTGAGACCCTACCATCAATTCTCACCCCTCGGAGGCAGATGCTCCCTACAGGTGTTCTTTCTTTCATCTCACCCTTTGCCTTAGCAGCATAAGGCCCCGTACACACGAGGAGACATGTCCGATGAAAACGGTCCGCGGACTGTTTTCATCGGACATGTCTCCTGCAGGATTTTGGTCTCACCTTTATAAACTGACCATATGTATTAAAGTGAATGACAGAAGGGTTGTGTCCTGTGATGAGAACATGTTCTCCACTCTTCATCCCAACTACATGAACTGGTACACATGAGAGAAAAACTGTGACCATCAGGATTTCTCGCCATCATAAACTGACACCTGGGGGGTTATTTGCAAAAGTCAAATCCATGTTTCGGAAAAATCTAATGCGCTACTGTGAGTAAACAGTGGTGGATGGGTGGGTAGCAACCACAAATTTGGGGCAGCTCAATCTATAGTGTCCACAAAACACAAAATAGAAAATAGGTAAAGTAGGTGATAAGCGCTACAAATGGTGGTGCATGGGCCCTACAAAGACACAATACATAATATCAAAGGCAAAACCTCAAAGTGCTGTGTGAATAACAGAGCTATAATTATAGTAAAAGCAAATTAAAGTGAGGAAAAACATATTAATAAATAAAGTTCCATGTGTCAGACACTGTTGAATGACCAGGGGTGAGTTCCTTTAGGAACAGTGGGGAATGTGCTGGGCAATGGACAATGGCGCCAGGCAGTATCTGGCTGGCAACAGCTGGCGGGCTGGATGGTAATGTAGTAGATGACTTCAATCAAGATGCTGTTGAGTACTGGAAATCGCCAACAGGTGATGTAGTTCCCTTACCTTCAAGGTGCTATATACAAGCATATAGTTGGATTGATCCAGGTATGCAGGTCTCACTGTCCCAGATAGATTTCCTCTGTTGTGTCTATTTTTTTTCCTCACTTTAATTTGCTTTTACTATAATTATAGCTCTGTTATTCACACAGCACTTTGAGGTTTTGCCTTTGATATTATGTATTGTGTCTTTGTAGGGCCCATGCACCACCATTTGTAGCGCTTATCACCTACTTTACCTATTTTCTATTTTGTGTTTTGTGGACACTATAGATTGAGCTGCCCCAAATTTGTGGTTGCTACCCACCCATCCACCACTGTTTACTCACAGTAGCGCATTAGATTTTTCCGAAACATTTTCTTTATAGTGCACACACACTCACTTTTGCAGCCACGATGGATGTCTTCACATTCATAGAGAACAGAAGTGTTAATGTGGAAGAGGTGTTTCACGCCCGCACCAATACCACTAATACAGATTTAGATAGTCACATTCGAAAACTGGGTCACCTTACGGAGAAAAAGGTATCCCTTTGGTGGGATATACATACCTTTGACCAATATGTCAAAGACAACATAGCACCAAGGCGAGTCAGATGGGGTATGCCCCCTAATGATGGACTAGATCAGGGATCTTCAAACTATTGCCCTCCAGCTGTGGAGGAACTACACTTCCCATGAGGCATTGTAAAAATCTGACATTCACAGACATGACTAGGCATGATGGGAATTGTAGTTCCTGAACAACTGGAGGGCCGTAGTTTGAAGACCCCTGGACTAGATGATAAAGAATCTTTAGATGAATGGTTCGAATTCTTCAATAACAAAAGTGTTGAAGGAGTGAAGTTTTTATTAAAAAGGAAACAGAAGAAACTTAGAATTATACAACAACAAATTGAAGACATAAAGCTTAAACTGGATCCTTTTAAAGATTCCAGTAACTTCCAGAAGCTTGCCACACTATTAAACAAAGACTTGGCAACAAAAGACCTGGAGGTACAACAGCGCAAAATTAAAAAATTCCATAGAGACATAGCAGATTACAAAACCGACCAGGTATTCAAATGGCAACACAAAACAGAACCAGCTCAGTCGAGCTCCACACACTCGACACCAGTTCGGGAAGTAAGAATACAAGACCCGACAACATCCCATATGCGACCACCACCAAGATGGGAAGAACAAGCAACATACAGGGACTACACTAGGCCACAACATGACCATCAGAATAATGGACAACATACACAATATGACCATCAGTATAATGGACAACAAACATATCACACACCTAAAAAACAATGGAAAAAACTGTCCAAAAAAACGTTTCGGAAACCTTACAACAACGGACGACCCAATAATGGACCACATAATGAAATAAATCCAAGAGAGTATAGAGGACCTCCTCCCCCTCAGGAACCATATGGAGGATATAATAGAGGACCTCCTCCTCCCCCTCCTCCTCCACCACTGTATGATTATTATGGTAATTACAATAGAGGACCCATATATCCACAAGAGCAATATGGAGGGCAGACTAGAACTCCTATTGTGACACACAGCAGATTTGAACCTATCAGAGGACACCAAGATCAGTATTATAAAGATTCACGATCTGGATATGACCAACGCCACTATACAGCACCACGGTCCTCTTTTTTAGACAGGGAAAGGAGGGATCATTCCCCAAGGAGACCCACGCAGGAACCTCGCTGCTCTCCCAGAAGAAGGACACAGGAAATAGCAACAAGACCAAGTCCAGAAATAAGAGAGGAAACAGAGCAGGAAAGAGACAACAAAAGAAAAAGAAAAGACGAGTAGAAAACGTGGTAAATCTCACTTCTATCCAACTAACTACTGAAGAGCTTGCAGTCCTAGACAAAGGACTGAAGCATGCACCAACCAAAAATCTTAACAAATTTGACACATATATTGGCATTCGTAATATATATCAGAAAATTAAACATGAAAAAATATTTTCTGAATGAGAAATTTTCACACTTTCTACAACAACAACCCCTCAATCATCCGATACATAGTACATTACGGAACAATTCCACTTTTAATCCACAGGTATCTGATAACCAACACATAGAAGTTTTTAAAAAATGAGTCCTGGAAGATCTTGGATCTCTGGAATTAAAGAAGAAATTTGATCCAATACACATCAAAAAGGGTATTAAATCATTAACAGATAGAAATGACATTGTCATTCGCCCGGCAGACAAAGGGGGAGCAATTGTCATTCAAACCAAAGAGCAATATCTGGGAGAAATAGATCGTCAACTATCAGATGAGAACACCTACCGTATTTATCGGCGTATACCGTGCACTTTTTCACCTTAAAAAAAAATTGAAAAAAGCATGTGCGCGTTATACGCCGATGTGCGCGGTATACGCCGATATACATTCACAAAAAAACAGTGTACATACTGTACAACAATGTACATACTGTTCGCAGACACCATCGGAGCCTTAGGGTAACGTGCGGGCAGCCTGTGTGATGCAGCCTGTGTGATGCGCGGGTCTCGGGCGCTCGCTCTTCGTCAGCCATCCCCCCCAGCGCTGTAATCAGTACCGTAATTGGAGCCACTGTCGGAGCCTTGGTTATGTGCGGGACTTGAGCCCCAGTCCCGCACATCTTTAGTGCCCATTTTAGTGCTGTGATCAGCATCAGCGTCGGAGCCTGGAGCATGGGTTCTGTGCGGGTGGACGCTGCAGTGGACAGTGAACGCCTCCTGCTCCAAGTCTCGCGGTAGTCAGCGTAGTCAGCGTAGTCAGCGTAACTTTCCCGCCGTGCAGAGGGTTACCATGGTTACGCTGATTACGCTGATTACCGCGAGATTCAGAGCCATTGAAGAAATCTGCTCCAGTCACCTGCTCAATTAAGGTACAAATCACTCCGAATGAAAGGGTTAATGGGGGGGGGGCGGTGTTTTAGCATAAATTAGTCCATTGTCCTAACCTGCAAGCAATGAATAAATGAAAATTATTCCAATAAATAAAAAAAAAAAAAAAACTGGAATGTTTAAAAAAAAAACATTTCAGTTCGTTTTTTTTTATTTATTGGAATTATTTTGGAATTATTTTGGGGATTTATTCAGGGCTTGGATAATGAATGTCAGACAGGTTGTATGATTTTTTTTTTTTTTTTAAACGATTCAACCTGTCTGACATTCATTATCCAAGCACTGAATAAATAACCCAAATAATTCCAAAATAATTCCAATAAATAAAAAAAATAAAAAAAACTGAAATGTTTAAAAAAATATTAAATTGTCATTAATGAAAGAGAATGTACGGTAATTTTTTTTATCTCAGTGCGGTTCACATTTGTGCGCTCTACGATATTGCATGTAATTTGCACTGCAGTGTAAATCACATGCGATGTCGGTGCGATGCGATTTTATGCGATGTCCGAACTGTCAGTTCGCAGTGCAATATGCGAGCTGAAATGGGGGTGTCATTAACAATGTATTGACACTCCCTGCAGATCGCATATGGCAATGTGAACTGCTATGTGAGTTGGGTGTGATTCGGGAACCCTGTAAATCCACTGCGGGTTCCCGCATCGCACAGCAGTTCACACTGTCCTATGCGATCTGCAGGGAGTGTCAATACATTGTTAATGACACCCCCATTTCAGCTCGCATATCGCACTGCAAACTGACAATTCAGACATGAATCAGATCGCCTGCGTGTGAACACCCATGCGATCCAATTCTGGTGTGGACCCAAAAAAGGGGTCCTGTGCGAGTTTGGTCCAAATGATTGCATTTGGACCAAACTTGCACAGAACCCCTTTTTTGGGTCCGCACCAGAATTGGATCGCATGGGTTTTCACACGCAGGCGATCTGATTCATGTGTGAACTGTCAGTTTGCAGTGCGATATGCGAGCTGAAAGGGGGGTGTCATTAACAATGTATTGACACTCCCTGCAGATCGCATAGGACAGTGTGAACTGCTGCAAGTATGATAATAATACCAGTATTACCATACAATACTACACACATTACAACAGAGTACTGGTACATTTACACACCCAATACTACCTTACTCTTTTTATTTAAATTTAGGTAAAAAGAATACCACTGGTATCCCTAATGGAATAAAAAAAAAAAGCGTGGAGCATATTCAGCTGGTTTTAAGTTGAAGGTTGTGGAATATGCCAAACAACATGGAAATAGGGCTGCAGCAAGGCATTTTGGAGAGCCCCCAACAGAAAGCACAATACAAGATTGGCGGAAAATGGAAGAAAAACTAAAGACATTATTAAAAACAAAACGCAATTTTCGCAGCGGTATTGTTAAATGGCCAACATTAGAAGAAAAGGTGAAGGAATTTGTTGTTAATCATAGAAAAGCTGGCATTGCTTTATCAACAAAAATGATAATCATCCAAGCAGTGAAAATCAGCAAAGAGTTGAAAATACAAGATTTCAAAGGGTTCATGGTGTCAAAGGTTTATGAAGAGGCATGAACTTCGGATGCGAACAAGAACCAGGATTGCCCAGCGTATGCCGGAAGATTATGAGGAGAAGATAATACATTTCCATCACTTTATTATCAAACAGCGGAAAAGACAAAATTTTGAAATGGGTCAAATCGGCAACATGGACGAAGTACCCCTCACTTTTGATGTTCCTTCAAATAAAACCATGGAAGCAAAAGGTGCCAAGTCCATTACTATCAAAACTTCAGGGCATGAAAAAAATCATTATACCGTGGTCCTTGCGTGCACTGCAGACGGAAACAAGCTGCCACCATTGGTCATTTTTAAAAGGAAAACTCTTCCAAAGGAGAAAATTCTAAGTGGCATAAAGGTGCATGTCCACCCTAAAGGTTGGATGGACGAAGAAGGCATGACATTTTGGATCAGAAATGTGTGGGAGAAGCGCCCGGGTGCTTTGTTAAAGAAGCCGGCCTTGTTAGTACTGGACTCATTTAGATCTCATCTTACAGAGCCAACAAAGAAGGAATTTAAAATGTGCAACACAGAGATGGCAGTCATTCCAGGAGGACTAACATCAGAATTACAGCCATTAGATGTTTCTATTAACAAGCCCTTCAAAGCCTTTATGCGTGAAGAATGGAATAAATACATGTGTGATGAAAGCCAACACGAACTTACAAATTCTGGGCGATTGAAAAGACCTGGCATTACAACAGTGTACGAGTGGATAAAGACTTTGTGGGACTCGGTTAACGAAGACATTGTAATCAAATCTTTTAAGAAATGTGGCATAAGCAATGCTTTGGATGGGAAAGAAGATGAGGTGCTATATGAAGACAGTAGCAGTGAAAGCAGCAGTGTTGAGTGTGATCTGGAAGATAGTGAAGATGAAGACTTTCTTGGATTCTCAGAAAATGATTTCTAAATGTTAAACTTCTGCAAAAACCTGTACTGTACCTTATTATCCAAGTTTATTTGTTAAAACAGTTGATTTTAGTTTCATGTTATGTTCATTCCTTTGATAAGTGCCTAAGTATTAATAAAAACAAGTTTTGAGCTACCTTTGTTTTGCTTCAAAGTTCTTTATTTAAAATTTTTTTTTTTTCCTGAAACTTCCCTCTTAAAATTAGGTGCGCGTTATACGCCGGTGCGCGTTATACGCCGATAAATACGGTATATTAAACTTGCAGGAAATCCCACCAATACCTATAAAAAGGAATTAAAACTAGTTGTTAACCTGGGAGTAAAAAGAGATATCCTTAATAAAAAAGAGGCCAAATACCTCATACCAGAATGTTGTAGGATCCCCATCATTTACATGGTGCCTAAAATACATAAGTCTAAGGATAATCCTCCCGGACGACCCATCGTCAACGGCATCGAATCTTTGACAGCTAGGATGGGCCAATATATAGATTTTTTTATCCAACCGGCGGTACAGAATACAAGAGCCTATTTGAAAGATACCAAACACATTCTCCAACTATTAGAAACGGCTCAGGCACAAGAGGGACACACTATACTTGCCACAGCTGACGTTTCGTCACTATACACAATAGTGGGCCACCATGATGCCTGCCATGCCACCAAGTGGCTATTGCGGATGCATAGCAGCATGACCTGTAAACAACGCAAATACCTCATAAAATGTTTAGAGTTCTGCCTCAAGTACAATTATTTTTGGCATGATCAGAATTACTTTAAACAGGCCATAGGCATCGCCATGGGCGCTAAATTTGCCCCCAGTGTGGCAAACGCCTTTATGGCCCAATGGGAAGAATCGGCTATTTACGCCCACATGCCAGAAGAACTCATATTGTATAAAAGGTATATAGACAATGTGATTATCCTATGGAATGGCAGCCAAGAGAATTTGGAGAAATTCATGGAGGGCTTAAACAACAATGATAAAAACATCCAACTCATCTGGAAGACAGATGTAAAAACAGTGGACTTTCTAGACCTGAATACAACATTGGAAGGTAATAAAATCATAACTAAGACGTATTTTAAAACAGTAGACACCAATAGCTACCTGTCAGTTGAGAGCTGCCATCATAAACCATGGCTATACAACATTCCGAAAGGTCAACTTATTAGACTAAAAAGAAATTGTACAAAGGAAGAAGATTTTAACGAACAGGCCCACTTCATCGGGAAAAGGTTTGAGGAAAAAGGGTACACAATTCCCTGGATAGAAGAACAAATCCGAAAAGTACACACCTTAGATAGAAAACCGATGTTAGCTAGCAAGACAAAAGAAAAGGATATCATCAAGGAAGCAGCACCCAGCCTGATATTGAACTATAATGTCCAACATAAAGATCTAAACAAACTTATCCAACGACATTGGCATATATTACTGGGAGATAAAGATCTCAAAACCATACTCCCCACTAAACCCAGAATCATCTTTAGGAGGGCTCCTACTCTAAGAGATGTATTGGTGAAATCGATAATTGCTTCACCCCCAAAACCAATGTTTTCCTTTTTTGATGGGAAAGGATTTTATCCATGTAGGAATTGTTATGCCTGTAGGCATGCTAAATTATTTCAAGGCAAAAGGCTGCAGTTTGCCAGCACTAATACAGGTGACACATATCCAATTAAAGACTTCATTGGATGTCATACAGAGGGTGTTATTTATGTTCTACAGTGTGACTGCAAATTGCAGTATGTTGGTAGAACAAAAAGAAAGTTAAAAAAGAGAATAGAAGAACACATACGCAATATATCAAATGGCTATCCCAAACACAGCATCTCACGCCACTTCTCAAAGGTACATAACGAAGACCCCGCTTCATTACAATTTTGGGGCATTGAGAAGTTCAAGGCATCTTGGAGAGGTAGCCACAAAATACGAGTCATTAGTCAAAAAGAATCTCGTTGGATACTAGCCCTCAACACCCTGGCCCCTGGAGGAATGAATGTGGATTTCGATCTGAATTGCTTTTTAAACAACTTCTAATACTTTTTGCCAATATCAGCAATTTATCCATTATTGCATAACACTTACCACTGTGGTCCAGATCACATATGTGTGTGATTGACCAGTCTTCCTTGTCAAAATATCTTTATTGAGAAGATAATGGTTCGTACAAGATCAGTGAGTAGATAGAATACATGAAAAGCATATAACATGTAGACAAGAACATTGTACATCTGATGAGGCATTTTTCCAGTGGTCTATAAATGGGTAAGTATGTTGTGGAGTCCATATGGTTGTTTTTGCCTGACCTGCTATAAGGTGCCTCATCTGTCATGAGCAGTCCTGGAAATGATAGGGCTTATAGTTCATGCAAGTGTACCAATGCGTACATCAGGGAGCTTCAACAGTACCTACTCATATAAAACAATATTAATAACATTAGTAACAATATCTTTCCAGACTGTCGTCCAAAACGTGGGGTGACGGGAGGAGGGTAGGAAGGGGGGGGGGGGGGGTGAGGGGTGTCTGCAGGAGTGGTCCGGATTTTTTTTGTCTGTTGTTCTAGTAAGTGGAGGTTTGCTAAGGATGGCTGGGCTACCATGGCAATATAGCAGCATCAGTATTTACACTGGGTAGAACGTAGTTCAACCAAGGTTTCCATGAACTTTCATATCCGGCTAACGTGTCCTGGTCTATTGCCATCATTTTGGCGTGTGCCGATGCTACATTCATTCTGTTTATTGTTTCGCTGAGGGGTAGATTAGGGGACTTCCACGCTTTAGCCAGTGTTTGTTTTGCGGCTGTGGTAAGCTGTAGGATTAATTTAAATTGTTTGTGTGGGATATTCCCCGGTTTCAGGTTCAATAATGCTAATTTAGGATCAATTGGAACTTTGGTTCCCGTGAGTTGGCTTATTATTTTAAAAATTTCCGACCAGAATGAATGTGCTGTTGGGCACGACCACCAGACATGAAAGAACGTTCCTGGGGATGAGCAACCCCTGAAACAGTGATCAGGGTAGTTTGGTACAAACTTCTTAATTCTGGTAGGAACTAGATACCACCTTGTAAGTACTTTATAGTTAGTTTCGCACGCTATTACATTTAATGACGCTGATTTAGTGATGCTCCAAATTTGATTCCAATCTGATGTTTCTAGTTCTTGATCAAGGTTCTTTTCCCACTTGCTTATGTAGGGAAGTTTCTCTGTTGTGGAATTGAGCAGTAGTTGAGCGTATACTATTGAGATCCTACCCCTGGTGGGGGGGTCATTTATACAAAGCTTTTCAAAGGCAGTTAGGCGAGGGGGTGGAATACGGAATCAACGTATGGCTTGAAGAAATTCTTTATTTGTAAATATTTGAATAGTTCAGATTGCGGTATGTTGTATGTATCGCAAATATTGGGGAAGGACTTAAACGTCGATGAGTCCATTAGCTTGTATAAATTTGTACAGCCCTTCTTGGCCCATTCTTTAAATGAGTTGGGATATACCCAAGCCGGGTAAAATGCCGGGTTTTTGTGAAAGGATAAAAGTGGAATATGAGGGGATAGAAGTTTGTTTTTGGTCTTCAATTTGTCCCAAAGGGAGAGAGAATGCTTAGTGATGGGGTTGTGGATAGTTTTGCGCGTTTTGGGGGGGATCCATAATATGTTTGAAATTGAAATAGGGTCGCAGTCCACCGCTTCGATTGATAACCAAAGAGGTGGATCTCGTGTGGCGTGGTATTTCACTAAATCAGTTAATTGCGCTGCTCTATAATAGTTCATGAAGTTGGGTAGCCCCAGTCCGCCATTAGCTTTTGGTAGATGTAAAATTTGGTGTTTAATCCTTGGTCTGGCGGACCCCCATATAAAGTATGAAACTCTTTTTTGTATCAGCCTTAAGTAATAAGAAGGAATTGGTACAGGGAGTACTCTGAAGAAGTAGAGGAGTTTCGGTAGAATTGACATTTTGGTTACATTAACTCTACCGATCCACGACAAAGGTAGGTGGGCCCAGGAATTTAGGAGGTTTGAGATTTGTTTTAGGAGGGGGGGCTAGTTGGATGAAAATGCATCTGAAAAGGAGGCTGTGAGGTTGATTCCTAAGTATGGGATGCTTTTGTCTGACCATTGGAAAGGAAGACCGGATTTAGCTGCAATTAGTTCCATAGGTGAGAGGGATATGTTGAGTGCTAAGCATTTTTTGGGGTTTATAGCTAATCCTGAAAGAGATGCAAATTGTTTTAAAAGGGATGTTAAATTAGGGCCCGTTACTTGGGGAGATGCGAGAAAGAGTAAGATGTCATCCGCAAACAGGCATAGTTTATGTTTGTGGCCACCTACTTCTATGCCTAGGATTTTGGGGTCCAGCCTTATCTTTTGCGTGAGTGGTTCTATGAGGAGGGCAAATAAGAGCGGGGAAAGCGGGCACCCCTGTCTTGTGCCTCTCTCAATGGAAAACAAGTCTGATTTGTATCCTGCGTATTTGACACAGGCCTTCGGATTATCATATAATTTCCTAGTCCATGACATGAAATTAGGTCCGAAGCCCCATTTTTGTAATGCAAATTTTAGATAGGACCAGGATACAGAGTCAAACGCCTGTTTTATGTCCAAGGAGAGGAAACATGCAGGGATAACCCTCTTTTTTGCGAAGTGCGCCAACAAACTTGCCCTCCTTATGTTGTCCCCCGCCTGGCGGTTAGGGATGAAGCCAACCTGGTCATGATGGATCAGGGATCCAATTGTTTTGTTTAGGCGGATCGCCAAGATTTTCCCTAGAATTTTGATGTCTGTGTTTAGCATTGAAATGGGGTGAAAATTTTCACACAGGGAATTGTCAGATTGTGGTTTCGGGATCATGCAAACTGTGGCTAGGAGTGACTCTTGTCGGAATGACTTATGGATTAGTAAATCCTTGAATGCATCAGCTAATCTAGGTGAAAGAAGTTCTGCATACGTCTTGTAGTATTTAGCTGTGAAGCCGCCTGGTCCTGGCCTTTTATTAAGTTTGAGGTCTTTTATCGCGTCAATTACTTCTTTATGTGAGATAGGTGAGTCTAGCTGTGATCTTTGGGGGTCAGACATTTGGGGAAGGTGGAGCTCTGCAAAGAAGAGGTCTGCGTCCTGTTCGCAAAATGTATTTGTTTCCGAATATAACTTTTTCAGGTGGGTGCTGAATTTTTGTACGATTTTAAGGGGGTTACTGGATAGGATGCTATTTGCCAATTTCAATTTTATGGGGGAGTAGGATTTGTTGATTGAGTTAAGTGATCTCGCTAAATACGCCCCCGGTTTGTTAGCTGATTTGTAAAAAGTGTGTTTGGATCTATTTATTTGTTTGTTGGCAGATTCAGTAAGAAATAAGTCATATTCTAGGCGGGCTTTGTCCAACCGGTCCCTGGTTCTAGGCGAGTAATTGTTTTGGAAGTCCGAATAGGCTAAGTTAAATTCTGTTTCTAGCTTCATTGCCATTTGTTTTCTTTCTTTTTGGAGGATCCCTATTTGTCTTTGGAAAGTCCCCCTTAGGACCGGCTTGTGGGCTTCCCATAGCGTGAGGGCAGAAATGTCCGGACTCTCGTTGTGAATTAAGTAGTCTCTCAAGGATTGTTCAATTGCTAAGCTATGAGAGGGGTGGTTGAGTAATATTTCTGGCATGTACCAGGATCGGTCATGTTTTTTGGGGATAGTAGATGCTATAGTTGTGAGTACAGCGTTGTGGTCTGACCATGGAATAGGGATAATGTCTGAGTTGAGGATTTCAGGTATCATTCCGATTGTTAAAAATATGTGGTCTATTCTGCTAAAGGATTGGTGTGGATTAGAAAAGTATGTATAATTGCGTCTTGTGGGGTTCGATTCTCTCCAGGAGTCTACAAGATTGTATTTTGAAAGAAGATTGGGGAGATTCCATTTGGGTTGTTGTTTCTGCTGAACATAGGGCGACTTGTCTAAAAAGGGAGAAGAACTTGATTGGAGTCTCCACATATTAGAAGTGAACCTATTTTATGGGAGTTGATAGTTTGAAGAAGGTGGGACATAAATAGCATTGGGTTGAGGTTAGGGGCGTAATAAGATACTATCGTGACTGCTGTGTCTAGAATGTAACCTGTTAGAATCAGGTATCTCCCTTCTGGGTCCTTAAGTTCTGAGTTTAATGTAAATGGGGTAGAGCGATGGATAGCTATAAGAGTACCTCTCTTCTTTACTGGGGCCGATGCAGTGTATATTTGTGGGTAAGCTGAGTGGAAATATTTAGGGGTCGTGTTCGGGGTAAAATGTGTTTCCTGCAAGCATACTATGTGGGCCTTTTTTTGATTGGAAGAGCCTAAATGCTTTTGTTCGCTTTTGTGGTACATTCAAACCTTGTACATTGAGAGATAATAGGTTCAGAGGTGCCATGGTAGCCAAACCAAGGTTTTCGTCTTACCGTGATTCCACGTGCGGCTGTTACCCGGATCATTCCATGCAGACGGGGTGGGGAATGAGGATGGGAAGGTTCCTAGGGAGGAGAACTCGAAAGGGAGATAAAAAACAACATAGGTTAGAGCATTGTCATGTATCAACTCATAAAGTAAGTGTTCAAAATATCCCCTTGGCTGGGGAAATAGGTCCCTGCCAAGGAAAAGGTGGTCATCGTCGAATCCCCACATATTAGTTTGGGGACCCGAGGTAGACCGGGCGGGGTGCATGTTTTCCCACAGGACAGGAAGCCGCATTCTGTAATGGGTGAAGAAAAGGTAAGAGAGTTCTAAGTGCATGTTCCAAATAATTGTGTTGTCTGCTGAAAGGGAGGGGGGAGAGGGAACTTTTCCTTACCTAGGTATGTTAAGCGTTACCCAGATGGGACTTGCGGCGATTGGAGCAAGACTGGTTACTCTGGGGCTAGACCGGGAAGATAGATATGGGATGGGGTTTGAAGAGGAGTGTTGGTTACCTGGGTACTTGTCGTGACAGAGGAATTGCCTCAGTCATGGTGGACATCCCAATGGAATAAAGAATCTAAGTTAGTGCGCAGGGGATGTACCAGGTAAGCTATTGTTATAGGGTGTACGAGAGTTGGTTTGAGGGGGGGTGGATGAAAGAATATGTCAGGTCGATTAAGGCTGTTGATAAAGTGTGTGTATGCATACTCAGAGTTTTCCCAAGTCTCTAACTATAATGCTATGTGGGGTGCATATTTCAGTTAAGGAAAGAGGCTGATAGGAGTGAGATTCTTATGTAATTTAAGGGGTGTGGGATGAAAAGTGGTGATCTCAAAGCCTCTGGTTGAGGTAGAGCCGGTTACACCAACTGCGGAGGAAGAAGCAAACAAGAAAAAAGGTAGTCTTTTCAGTAATAGATGACCTAAGGTCCAACCTAAAATGGGAAAGAGAATATGTTAGTGGTGATGGAAACTCAGTCCATTGAGTCATCTCGTTCAGGGGGATGCGGGGCGAGTCTGCTACGCTTGCTTGAATGACGGATGTCATCATTTTGATCCTGCTGTGTTGCTTGGTTGCTAGAGGGAGAAGAAGACTGTCTTCTGCGTGCGGTTGAAGTAGCAGAGGGTTGCTCGATTAGCTTGAAGTCAACCAGGGCTTGGTGCAGTTGATCGGGAGTTCTACATACTATTTTCGTTCCTTGTAGCGTGAACCGAAGGGAGAAGGGGAAACCCCATTGGTATTTAACATTTCGTTGCTGCAACTCAATTAGGAGGGGTTTCATAGCTCTTCTTTTAGTGATGGTTAATTACGAGATGTCAGCGAAAATTTGATAATTATAGCCTTGGAATGACAAGTTGTTTTTTTCCCTTGCTGCCGTCAAAATTTGCTCTTTAGACTTATAGTAGTGGAACTTGGCTACTATGTCCCTGGGAGGACCATCTGTTTTTTTAGGGGTAAGTGCCCTGTGAATTCTGTCCATTTCTAGACGTTCAACAGGAATACCTGGGAGTAGTTCTTGACATAGAGCTAAGACGGTGGATTGAAGGTCCATTACAGACTCTGGTATGCACCTAAATCTTAGGTTAGACCTCCTTTCCCGGTTCTCAAAGTCCTCTAATCTATTCTGTAAGGTGAAATTTTCCTCTTTAAGTGCGTCAATCTCAGATATACAGTCCTGAGTGTATACTTCAATCTCCTCTACCTTGGCTTCCAGGGCATTTGTGCGGCATCCCACTTCTCTTATTTCCTTAGTGAGACTTGAGGTGATTTGCTCAGAGGTCTGTTTCAGGGCTCTGCGGAGCATCCTTTCAAACTGCTTGAGCAGTCCTGAGGGGACTTCACTGTCCCCAATATCCCTTTGTGATAATGTGCTGGCCTCTTCTTCCTCATTTTCTGAGGAAATGTTAGAAAGTGCTGCCATTAGGTTGTCAGGTTTGGCTGCTTTAGCTGCCTTTTGTTTCCTTTGTTTCCCTGAGGGGAGCTGCTCTGAGGCGAGCTGTGTTTTCCTGGTGGCACTTCCAGTCAGCTGAGCGCTGCATGAGGGGTTCGTTTTGGATCTATTCCTCGAGCCTCCCAGCACCATGTTTTGATTTTTGTGGTCCTCTCACCTTCCAGCTGGTATAAGGCTGATTTTCATATGTTTTGCGGCTGGATTTAAATTGAATTATCCGCGGCTCCTGTCCCGTGAAGCAGAGCTCTAAGCAGGCATGTCTGCTCTGCTAGAGCCCCGTGATTGACCAGTCTTAATATAATCTCTATTTTTGACATATTAAGGATCATACATGCATAAAACAGGTCACCCTATTTTTACTGTATCTGGGAGCTTCGGGTATGGGTGGGTGTTGGTAGTACACCTTTCCCCAACTACCCCCTCCCCCACACACCTTTGATACAGAGCTATAGGTTTCCATCAGAACCCTTATCTATAGGGAATTAGTCAAACTATGAGGGAGCTAAGGTCATGAACAATGAGCTACTATCTAGTTACCTATACTTCTCAGTAGGACACTTGCTCATACACAATTATAAACATATTTTTAAAATTTTAATTTATATTGTTTACCTTTACTTGTTGTCCATATCTATCTACTCTACCCAGCATACGTAGATATCTCTGGGTCATCCTAGTAACATTTTACATTTTATGAAGTTTTTATATATATATTTTTTATATGTATTAAGTTTTAGACATGTACATTTGTATATCAGTTTATTACTTATTATAAGTCTATTAATAAAGTCTGCAGGGGTTGAGACTAGATCCATATTCCCCACATGTATGTATCACCCTGATACATCAGGACCCTCGCCAGTACTACATACTGAGCGTTGTACTATTCATTCAGCTATTTGTAATGTATACCTACACCTTTTACCCAATTTATAGAGCAGTTCTGTTTCTTTTAAGCATAGCCCCATTATAATGTATTATGTCCCCAGACCGGGACTTCAAGAAAATGGTGGCATGTTTACATCCCGTTCTAAGCATTTTTAAGCCGTGACCCGACAACCAATAGGCATCCCCTGATGAAGTCACGAGGCACGTGACGTAACGCCGTAGGGATAGTCGAGATCACGTGACATCCGCATTAGCCGGAGACCATTAGAATACAGGCGGCGGTACGATCGCTCTGTCTCTATTTTTTATTGTTGAATTTGTATTTTTATTTCTATTTTTGCCTCATTTCAATTTGTTGGACTGTACTCTGTTTTAATAAACCCACGCTGGTTATACTTACTTCATGATTGGAGATTCTCTCTTTTACATCCTACATTCACTACATCCACTCTGTGGACGGCTGAGTCTGGATCAGAAGCAGTGCCTGGACACAACAGAGGAAATCTATCTGGGACAGTGAGACCTGCATACCTGGATCAATCCAACTATATGCTTGTATATAGCACCTTGAAGGTAAGGGAACTACATCACCTGTTGGCGATTTCCAGTACTCAACAGCATCTTGATTGAAGTCATCTACTACATTACCATCCAGCCCGCCAGCTGTTGCCAGCCAGATACTGCCTGGCGCCATTGTCCATTGCCCAGCACATTCCCCACTGTTCCTAAAGGAACTCACCCCTGGTCATTCAACAGTGTCTGACACATGGAACTTTATTTATTAATATGTTTTTCCTCACTTTAATTTGCTTTTACTATAATTATAGCTCTGTTATTCACACAGCACTTTGAGGTTTTGCCTTTGATATTATGTATTGTGTCTTTGTAGGGCCCATGCACCACCATTTGTAGCACTTATCACCTACTTTACCAAAAGTCAAATCCACTTTGCACTACAAGTGCAAACTACAAGTCCAAAGTGCAATTGAAATTGCACTGAAAATGCACTTAGAAGTGTAGTTGCTGTAGATCCGAGGGGGACATGCAAGGAAAATAAAAAACAGCATTTTAGCTTGCACATGATTGGATGATACAATCAGCAGTGCTTCCCCTCATTTCAGATCTACCCCTCAGATTTACAGTGACTGCACTTCCAAGTGCACTTTCAGTGCAATTTTAAGTGCACTTTGCACTTGTAGTTTGCACTTGTAGTGAAAAGTGGATTTGTCTTTTGTAAATAACCCCCCTAATGTACGTTGTTGAAATAAGTATCAAATGTTAAACGAAAAACTTAAAATGGGATTGTACTGAGCACAAATGTAGTGGTTTCCTTTTCTTCAAATGTTTTATTAACACGTTCCTTTAGATGGACAGAGGGTTAGGGAAGATCCAGGTACCTTGCTTTGCGGATTACAGGTATAATCTTGGATCCAGAGGGCAACTGTCCCACACTGGATTTGACAACCTAGCAACCTTGGCGACCTAGCAGCCGGTGCGAAGCTCTCTCAACAGTCTCTGCCACAGACTTGATGAATACTGTCGAGTCGTTGCACGATCCTCTGCCACAGGACCATGTATAGTAACTACACAAACACTTTGCAAAGTTCCAAAAGAAAGATTACACAGCTCACGGTGCCAGGATCTTTCAACCGAGCCGGCTGCACTGTGAGGTACATTGGTCAGGACGCATCCTCTAATTGAATCCTCAATATATTTGGCTCCTTCCTGCAGAGAAGACAGCACAGGACCATCCATGGACCAGTAGGCCCCCCCAGAAACTTCCTGGCCTACTTTCAGTAGCGGTGCCTCGGGCCAGCAGCCCCTGAGACCAAAAGGTTGCCAATACATACCTGGGACCAGGAGGGCCACCAGGTCAGGATTGGAAGGACCCCGCCAGAATGGCGTCTGCCCTTAAGTACCCCTCCCCAGAATGCACAGCGGCGGGGACCATGCCACTGAGCTATCTCCAGGCAAGAGGCACCCAATACACCCAGCCCATTGCAATTCCACCCCTGGTGAGAGCGACACCCACAGTCAGGTGGAAGATGTGCAACACAGCCAAGCTGGAACAGAGATCCAAATTTTGGCATGAAAGTCTGAGCTAAACTACAGCTCTGGCTGCCTTCTGTAGTATTTCATTCAGTGAATATTACAGACTGGAGCATGTCTGCGGGCACCAACAAGTTCTATTGCATGTTTAATATCCCTGACCATCTCTTCTTACGATACCTGTAGTCTTTGACCATCTCCTGCTGCATGTCTACAGTCTCTGACAGCCTTCTCTAGCATTAAACTTACTGAATATTACATGTGGCCCTTTGGAGATGTCAGCTGCCCTTGAGGCCCCTTATATCAACAATGCTGACCACCAATGCACTAACCATGAGCAATTTTTTGTAACAATGGCCACATAATTTATATGCAAATAGTACAATCACTAGAAAATGCATTATCTAAAATAAATACTGTATGTGTTATTTGTGTTTACAAGCAAAGTCTGTTTGTTATTCCACATCCAAAACTGTACGAGAATAAACCTTCAAGTGTTGACTGTTTCACAACTCATATTTACAGGCCATTCTGAAAGACCACAGGGCAGATCAATTATACAATGAAGACTTCATGTAATTAAATACATCACTCAATCAATTAAATAAGCATAATTACATTTCTTTATACCTAATGTATGGTTTGCAAATGAAGAAAAAACATTAAAGCAGATGCTTTGTATTTTGCACATTCTGCCTAATGAGGATCAGCTGTATTCTTTCTCCTTTTTTTTTTTATTTGGAAAATAATCATTCTCTAGATGGCAGAACGAGACAATGATTTATGATAAGCATGCAAATAAGAATGTATATGAACGTGTTGATTATTTAGTTCATGTGATGATTGTACAGTATATACATATGTTTGAATAGATTATTTTTTTATTAGTAATTGAAAAATCTATGGCTGCTTTGTTGGCACTGAGGGTAGTGTTTGAAAACCAGGGAATATTTAACAGACTTCCTTTTTATGTTTTTAATCCTAGATTCATACCTATTCTACATATCAATTTGATAGGCTTGAACCACACTAACTAGGAATAGAATTCGCAGAGCATCTGCTGTAGCTGGGTGCCACTGGCTGTATGATCTCCCACTCCAACCCCCCACCACACCCACACCAGTGCGTCTGCCGCACTATCCCCTAAACTTCTCCTCCCCCTTCTCCTGGCAGCCACAGACCTGAGCCAATCAGTGGCGGGGGATAATGAAGCAGTGCAAAGGACATTAGGAACTGTAGGCTGAGAGGAGTGCTGCACAGGGGGGAAAGAGTGCTGTTAAAACTACAACAATCAGGACGGACAACAAAGGAGGGGAGGACAGCATTTTCCTGGGAATTCACTAGAGACTGTTGGCAGTCCTAAGAGGGGAATGAGAGGTTCAGACCTGTTGTCGGGGTCTGTGCCATACACCTGGGGGACCAGAGCCTGAGAGGGCTTCAGGGTTTGTGAATTAATTATATGAAAGGGAAAAAAAAACAAGGTGGGTCTTGGTGAATTAATTATAAGAGCACTCATTAGCTACCTCACAGTTAAATCAAAACTACAAGCTATCAGCCGTGGTGGCTGATGTTAATTGTAATTAATTAATTCACAGGAAACTATGAATGAATGATGCGGCTGTGTGGGCAGAGCCCCACTCTTTTCAAAAAGTGAAAGTGGACGCGGTGTGATGATCGTCTGCCTGCTGTCACAGGGAGGGGAGATCAGAGGGACTAGGCAGCAGGAGCTGAAACACGTTACCTGTTCCATCCTAAATACAGGTGGAATATGTAAAATGTTCCAAAAGGTGAACATAGCTGTTAAAGCGGAGGTTCCCCGGAATCTTTTTTTTAAAGCCAGCAGCTCCCCCTCGGCACTCGGCTTCCCCCGCCGCCATCCATGGTGATGTATTTAGGAAGTGAAGCGATGCGGCTTCACTGCCCGGTTCCCTACTGCGCATGTGCGAGTCATGCTGCGCCATCCTCACTGGTCCCTGCTGTGTTCTGGGAGCCATGTGTTTTCCCAGGACACAACGGTGGGGGGGGGGGGACGCGAAGGGGCGGGACTGCCACGGGAGTCTATACCCAAAAGTGGTGCAAATACCTGTATTATACAGGTATCTGCACCCCCTGAAAGGTGCCAAATGTGACACCGGAGGGGGGGGAGGCTTCTAAAAAGTGGAGGTTCACTTTTGGGTGAACCTCCGCTTTAAGAGTCGTGGCAGAACCAAGAAACCATCATCACCAACTACTCTGGGGGGGGGGGGAAGCACTACACTACTACACTCACTCACGAAAGACTTACGCTGGAGTATATCGATATGCGCCACCTAAGTGAAAAGATGCGCCGTAGTATCTCTGCGCCGTACCCACAAAACTAGATACGCCTGAAAACGGGCTTCCTACGACCGACTTAACTTTCCTACACCAGTGTATCGTATGCGCATATTTTCGCTTGGCGCATCTGTCGTGCCTATTGATTTCCCATTCAAATATGCAAATTAGGGAGATATGCCGATTCGCGAACGGATTAGCACCAGACGCTGGCTACGACCGCCCCGCGTACGTCGTACGTCCGTCGCAAAGTTATTCCTACAAATAGCTGCTTTATCTTTACTCCTGTCGGCCACAGGTCAGCAGGAGAGCAGCTACAGCAGCAGCGATACCAACGAAAATAGCAAGCTGAGCAACCACACTTGCAGGACAACACCTCTGTGTGCCAACATGCCAGAGGCAGCCGTGGTCCTAGCACTACTAATGGGTCCCCCGGTACGGAGGAGGAGGGCACGTGAGAGGATATACCGAACGCGCATGAGCCTCTTTGGCATGGGTGATGAGGAGGTGTATCGCATCTTCAGATTCAGCCCTGATGCAATCCTGGAAATAACCACAACCCTGCAGGATGACATCACAAGCAAGACACACCGCTCACAAGCAGTGCAGCCACTGGTGAAGGTACTGGCAACACTCCATTTTCTTGCCAGTGGATCATTCCAGCGTACAAGTGGAGTGGTGGCTGGGATGTCACAATCAACCATGAGCAGATGTGTGCACCAGGTTGTCCCCGTCATCCTCAGACGCATGTCCCACCACAAGGCAATGACAGATTTCTACAGCATTGCCGGATTCCTTAGCACCGTGGGGGCCATTGATTGCACACATGTGGCACTACAGCCCCCCCTGTGCCACAGAGCACATATACCGCAATCGGAAGCATTGGCATTCCATCAACGTACAGGTGATAGCCGATGCCCAATTCCTCATATGGCACGTCCGTGCCAAACACCCCGGGTCCAGCCATGACAGCTTCATATACCGTCAAAGCCCCATCCCAACGGAATTCAAACAGAATGTGTACAAGGACAGCTGGCTGGTTGGTGAGTGACATGGGAGTCAGGCATGACTGTCCGACCCCATGATGCAGACATCACAAGGGGCACATGCATGACTAACATCCTCCTGTCTTTTCCCTTCCAGGTGACTCTGCATATGCACTTGGACCCCATCTCATGATTCCTTTCCGGAACCCCAAAACCCCAGGAGAAAGAAGATACAATGAAGCACATATCCAAACCCGGGCAGTGGTGGAGCAAACATTTGGGCTCCTGAAGTCCCGTTTCCGATGCCTGGATAAGTCCGGGGGGGCCCTCTTGTATTCACCTACCTTTGTGTGTCAGATCATCGGTGCATGTTGCATGCTGCACAACTACGCTATGAGAAAGGGCCTGCAGATTGACATACGTGATGACCTGACCCCCGACCCACACAGTCCCCACCTGCCCGAGGCTACCCATTCTGCTGATGGAAGAGCAGTCAGGAGATTCCTCGCGGTAGGCATCTTTGGACAATAAACAAATACATTGATCACACATACAATGCACGCATGCACACCACTGAGGTCCCTAGATCACACACACTACATCCACATCACATTGGATTAGCCAAAGTCCAACATGCAGGACTTGGGAGCATCAAGGCCGCGTCAAGGCCCCAATGATGTCGCTGTCCACTCATACTACATTCACACGGGGATAACTTCTCCCCAACTACCGAGGGTGACACCCCTTACTGGCAGGAGTGCCACCCCCACATTCACACAACATTCACACTGTATTCTGCACTACTGACCGTGTGCAGTGTGTATAAAACAAAAGGCTCATAACCTGAGCATAAACAAACAATTTAGAAAAAAAAAGAGCCATAAAAACAACCCATCATTTTGCCTGACAGGGGCTCCTTCTGGTGGGCCCTCTCTGGCTCCTCAGCTGCCTGGAGGGAGCCTCGGGTGGGGGGGGGGGGGGGGCATCTGTAGGTGGCTGATCCCCGGGTAGGCCACTCCTGGCAGGTGTGGCCTGCATGCCCTCCAAGGCCACGGCTATCCGACTGAGGAAGGAGTTAGTCTGGGCCTGCATCCTCAGCTGCCGGGTCACCTGATATTGCTGGGCCCGCTGCCTCTGCCTCCCCTGTTCCCAGTTTGCAGCTGTGTTGGCCTGGACAGCTGCAGTAAGGTGCCAAACATCAGCCTGCACCTTCCCCAGGCTGGTCACCACTGCAGCGCAGTTGCAGCTGACGTCCTGCACTGCCTCTGTCATGTGTCCCACGGAGGCCAGGCTGCCAGCCACACGGTCCCGGTGGCCAGCTATCTCCCCCATATGCTGGGTCTGCCTGCCTGGTCCCTTGCCATTTGGTCATGGACCACGTCAGACATCTCCCTGGTCTTCCGGGTCGCCTTCCTGGGGCCAGGAGATGGTAGTCCCCGGGGGGATACAGTCGTCCTTGAGGAGCTTCCCATGATGGGGGAGGGGATCTGAGAGGGCCCTGCCAAAGAGGAGGACTCCTCCAAAAATAAAAACAACTCCTGCTCCGAGACGACCGGCTCCTCCTCAACCACCTCAGCAGGTGAGGTGTGGGCACTCCCCTCCACCTCGGTGTCTTCAGTGCCCAGGGGGTCGGGCTCAGGATGCATTTGGGGGGATAGGGTGGAATGGCCGCCGGCAGATGATGGCCCAGCTCCGTCATCTGTGGATGACACAAAGCATACACATGTTAGTGGTCCCACACACTTGGCACATGTACCCCCCCCCACATGCAACACACCAAATAGGGGATACAAATCACTTACCTTTCCTGGAGCCTTCCTCCACAGAATCAAAGCCCTGTACGCCCTCCAACTGCTCCCTCTCCAGACAGTGGGCGACCACCTCCTCCTCCGTGGTCAGGCTGACCGCACATAGGGGTCCCCCCCCCATGCCCCTCTCATGCCTTCTGATGGCGGCCACCTTGTTCCGGACTTTGCGCCTGACATCATTAATCTTTTTTGATATGTCAGCAGCAGTCCGGGTCGAATATCCCAAGCTGTTGACCCTGGCAGCAATGGACTCCAGGATGGCCTGCTTTCTGTCCCGGCTTGTCTGGCGACTTTTACATCCATGGAGGAAGACATCGTAGGTCTCCATAGCTGAGATGACGAGATGACAGCTGACAGCTCCTGGGCATTAAAGTTCAGCTTTCTCCTCTGTCTGCGGGGAACGGGAGCAGCCATCTACGAACAAATGTAACTTCCCTGGGGGGGGGGGGGAACCACATATACTTTTGCGCCGGACTGGCGCATCTGCGGCCGCATTTATACGCGCGACGTAAGACGATGCGTCAACGTTTCCCAGGAAGTGGTGCCGACGGAAGTTGTGAGCATGCGCACAGGGAAGCGAGTAGAGCCCGATGACACTGCGCATGCTCCGTTGATGATGCGCCATACGTAAGTCTCTGCGCTGGGCTCCGCCCATCATTTACATATGGTCACACCCACTTCCACTTACGCCTTCGCGTTTACGTTACGCCGGCGCAAAGTAAGGAGCAAGTGCTTGGTGAATACTGTACTTGACTCACTATTTCGCACCGGCGCAACGCATATGCGCTGCACTACGCCAGAAGAAATATGTGCCCATCTACCTGAATCTGGCCCTTAGTGTTAATTTAAGCTTTTGAAGGAACATCCCAGATGTAAAATACAGTATAATGAGTGGCTGCTGAGTCACTGATCTGTGTGTAGCATAAACGAGAAGTTCACATCTTTTCTGTTATAGAGCTTTTTAAGGGGAAAAGTTCCATTATGACCATAAAAACTCAGCACACTGCAGTTTGAAATGACTGAAAGGTCAAGTTTTACATTGGAATAAACTGGACGGAATGAGGCTGAGACTGCTATTTCTGTATCTCATCTATATCCTTTCATCATCATGAGTTACGTAAATTGTAATTTGGCATTATTTTACCTCTGTAAGTGTTAGTTCCTTGAGGTTTTTGCAAAAAACAATGCCATGCAATTGGAGATCTCATCAAGATCCGATTGTGGAAAAAAAAGTCTAGACTCAAGCAATACAATCTCCAGCCCAACGTTTTTTTTTATTTGTTTTAACAGAATTTTCTCCAGTGCTTTGTAATTAAGTGGTGGATGCCTGGCACACACACATAGTCATTGATTTATTAAACTGGAGAGTGCAAAATCCTTGTGCAGCTGTGCACGTTAGCCAATCAGCTTCTAACTTCAGCTTATTTAATTCAGCTTTGAGAAAAAACCTAGAAGGTGGTTGGTTTCTATTCAGAGCTGCATCAGATTTTTTACTCTTCAGTGTTAGTAAATCAATTGTTTGTGTCTTAGTGAAAGGTCAGCTTTAACTGTTAAATTGAATCCTAAATATCTAGAAAAAGTTATGCTAGCATCAATTCAGTACTCTATTACTGTATGTTGGTGATAAATGTTATAAGATTGTTAAATGAAGACTGGCAAAAAATGCTATCTCATCAAAAATGTCAGATGCAAAAACCTTTGGGGCCAATTTACATATTAAAAATTTGTGAAACATCTGCCAAGTTCCAAGCGCTCTAAAATAAAATGATCTACCTTGGGAGAAGGATGGAGGAGAGCACAAGAGATTGTTTGGTACTATTTTGCAAGTATATATGTGATGCTTTGTTACTGCTCCTCTCAGTTTTCCTCCCAAAAAATTAAAATTACATACAAACATATATGCCTCAAACAATCCAGGCAAAGCCTTCTTTCACACTGCAACTAGTTGGCTACTCCCCACACCTCATATATGTAATTTTGTAGGCGGTGACTTCAATACCGTCATGTGCAATAGTGAAGATAGAACAGCTTAAAAAAAAAAAAAATGTCATTTAATGTCCCTAGTCTACACAACTCTCTCAAATTAAATCCACCATCAACCTAAGAGAGATGTGGTGGCTATCACATCCATAAGGTAAAGAGTACCTTAGATAGAGAACCTGGTCTCTTTCTGTCCGTCGGACTTCCAGCAGACTCACACCGTGTGTACAAGGCATAACATACCTTTGAGGGCTTCACAGAAAAGCTGTAAAGCTGTAAATTACACACAGGTGGACTCTGTTTACTAATTAGGTAACCTCTGAAGGCAATTGGTTCCACTATATTTTAGTTAGGGGTGTCAGAATAAAGGGGACTGAATACTAATGCACACCGCACTTTTCAGATATTTATTTGTAAAAAAAAAATTAAAAAATGTATAATTTTTCCTTCCACTTCACAACCTATTACTCTCCCCCACACAATTATTTTGGTCAGCTAGACGATCTACTTTACACCATGTCGCTGTTGCCACACCTTCATAAACCATTTATTAACAAACTAGTCATAACCTATCATAGTGACCTGGGAAAAGTGTGTGTTCCACTCAGGCTCGTTAGGGATGGGGGTATGTAGACAATGCATCTGCAGTTGCTGCTGCTAAAGTGCTGACAGAGGATGGAGCCCATCCTGGCTCCTGCAAAGGTTCAAGGAAGGAAAGGGTGATCCCTGGAATTCACACATCTATGGTGTCCTGCTATGATGAATGAAGTGGCAACCTGTTGGAGGCATGAACTGGTGGGAGTCCAGGCTGAGGTTGCCCACGCCATTTTTTATAACAGGACACCATAGATGTGCAACTTTCAGGGGTCACCCTGTCTTTCCTCATAACTTATCATAGTCCTGTGTCCATTACACTTAATGATTTTCATCATCAAGGAAGCACCAGACTCTGAAATTTTTCCTCTTAAGCCCCGTACACGCGATTGGATCTTTGTCCAACCACAATCACATCAGAATCCCGATGGAATTCCATCGGAGTAAAAGAGAGCACTTTCTCTAGCTAAACCCGTGATGGAATTCATCTAAATTTTCGATGGAATTACTCTGATGGGGCATACACATGGTCGGAATTTCCGATGGAAAAAGTCTGTATGACTCATGGAGGGCTATAACAATTTTCAGAGAATTGTGGTCATTAAAACCCTGTGAACGCCCCAATTTAAGCTAATCTATAGAGCTTTTGTTTATTTTCATTCACTGTTTTTAGTGCTTTTTGGGATTGGGATTGTGTGTATATATATATATATATATATATATATATATATATATATATTCTGTAGATTTCCAATATGACTCCCACTATTATACATCTTAAAAAGCATATGAATGCCATAGAGGAAAAAAGCTGCATAAGGAAATGGAAACTTGCATTTTTCCTAAACAATTTGTTATTAGGTCCCAGGCCTTCATCAGTTCTATCTTCACAGTTTCTGAAAGATTATCCTTGTTATTATCATTTCAATATGGAGCATGGTACACTAAAGCAAGACTTGCTACTCAGCAAGGCAGAACATTAACTTGACTCTGCTTAGCATTTCTATCAAAGAACACTCTCATATTCCTGCAAGGGATCATGCCCACTTATGAGCAGGTAAGCATCTCCAATCCATACCATCCCAAACCTATGCAGTATTGATCCTTCATTGCGTGTCTCCGTGTTTTTTTATATTTTTGTTTCCTCTCCCTCCTTTTATTTCCTCCTGTGCACAAAACATATACACACATGCCTCATGTCAGTTCTACAGTGTTCAGTTTGAGAAAATTACCTTACACCTTTCTCTGGGATCAATTGTTTTGGGGTTTCATTCATGCTTCCCGCACTCTATACTAACTTATTGTACAAGTTTGTAATCGATTTTGAAGTACAATAGAAAGTTCCTAACAGGTTCAAGACAATTGTAAGAAAATTAAGGTTACAAATTTCATATACAGTGTTGCCTGAGTACAGAGAAATTGGCATGTGTCTAGCATTGGATCTGTTCCATAATACAACATACATTCCTGAACATTTGCCTCAAGAGAGGAAAACATAGTTCAACAACAATGAAAAAATATATAAAACATAGACTGGGTGGAAAAGTGATGAGTTTTCACATGACAGTATAGATGCCTGGTGAGAGATAGTTGGAAGAGAATGTTTTAACCAACGCAAAGACCAAGTTCCAGCTACGTGACTTAGCGTAGTCTTTGAACGAATTTTCAAACCAGTCTATCCTAGGTGGCTCTGTAGCTAGTAGGTCACTACTCTTGGTCTTATGACCATCTGTTACCAAACACCTAAGTGCAGGTGACCCAAGAAGCCACAGGGCGGGTAGGGTTGAAGGGAATGGGATGCCACATGTGGTTAGGGGGGGGGGGACTGAAAGGGCAGATTTGAGAGGGTAGGGGGAATGGAAGAGTTGGAGGGGGTCTCTCCAGAGGGGTCGGGGTTTCAGAGAATCAGCTGCAAATAAGAAAAAATGTTGTAGCGGGTGTCGTGCACCCTTAAAGCTTTAATAGCGAACTGATGAAGCCTGGGGGAAGGCCCTGGATCATCCAGGAATTCCATAGTTTCTCAGATTTAGACACCTTTGTCTAGATAAACTGCATCAGTTTTGGCATGAATTGTTGCCTGCGTTACTCTATGGGTAACTAACAATATGAGTAAGCAGGTCGATTTACATGCCTTTGCTATGGTTTGTTTCGCTTCAGTGTTAATGAAGAGCAGGAGTTTAAATTGTCAGTGAGTAAATGCTTGTTGTTTGCTGTTCAGGAGGTCTACGACTAGGTCAGGTGGCAGGGTCACATTGAACATAGTGGAGAGGATCTGGAACACTTTTGACCAGTAGATACAGGCATTTTGGCATTCCCACCAGATGTGAGCATGCCTGCCTAGGGAGTTATATTCTCGGAATCAGTTTGGTGGGTAGTGGGGGAGAAGTGGTTAAAAAAATGTAATTAAGATTAAGAACGAGAGCAAACTAAATTTGAAGCATGTATTAATTGTATGCAACGCTAAAGTAAGGATACTAGATTACCAAGAAAAACCAAAGCAGTGCTATCCAAAATAATATAATTTGCCCTGTTTTTAGCTCTTTAAAAATTGTGACAGCACTCTTACATTCATTTTCATAACATTTTATCATTTCATATCAATCTATTTTTTGCTTGAATTATACAGTAGGAACATTATTTTTGCATTGCATTGATTTCTTATTCTCACATGATCTGATGTTTCTTAAAATGTATTTCTTTTTATATAATACCATTGTATAGAAATGGTGCCTATAAATAGCTTTACAATATATGCAGGAGTTTGAAACTGTCTAAAGATAACACAGTTCTGTCCCTATGCTTTTATTTCAGACTCATTATTTCCCCTTCAGTGCTGTTAACTCTCCTTTTTTGTTGCCACATAATTCATCACATATAGTTGACAGATTTTTCTGAGGCTTTGCAATGGATCTGTGATAAAATGTATTCACTACAAACCAGCGTGTATATAAGCAACAATAATAAAATGTAACTTTACCTTTTTCAGATTTCTTCATATACCAGCAAAGAATACGATTTATGGAGTGCACAAAAGAGTTTTTTTGTTTAACCTTTGGTGAGAATACAAGACTTTAAAGTAGAAAGTTGCAATAACTTTAGAAAGTTCTGACCAAAATGTCATACAGTGACTGTAGAAGCTATTATTATTGCATATGGAAGGTAATTCCATTCAACCACTACAACCTCCAGGGCAGGGATGTGCAACCTATTGGTTTGAATTCATTGGGGTTGGAGAATGACATTTTGGAGTTCCTTATTGTTGCCCCATTACTGTCTTTTTGGGCTCAAAATAATAGTACACTGATATTTGGCACCATTTACTCTACTCCATCAAGAAATATGTAATTTAATCAATCAGCATTAAGTCTCTTATAACTATATGTGGTACTAAAGAAGCTCTTATGTTTTCCAAAGTTGCCAGTCACATTCAAATTGATATGCATTTAAAGAAGGTAGATGTAATAATGAGTTATATAAGGCCCTGTACACACGAGGAGACATGTCCGATGAAAACGGTCCGCGGACCGTTTTCATCGGACATGTCTCCGGGGATCTTTTGGTCTGATGTGTGTACATACCATCAGACCAAAATCCCCACGGACAGAGAACGCGGTGATGTAGAAGTCACCGACGTCCTCAAACCAGGAAGTAAAATGCTTCCACGCATGCGTCGAATCAATTCGACGCATGCACAGGATTTCGGTCCACTGGTCAGACGTACTAACCAGCAGACATGTCCGACGGACAGGTTTCCAGCGGACAAGTTTCTAAGCATGCTTAGAAACTTTTGTCCGCTGGAAACCTGTCCGCTAGGCCGTACACACAATCGGACATGTCCGTGGAAACTGGTCTGCGGACCAGTTTCAGCGGACATGTCTCCTCGTGTGTACGCGGCCTTAGAAGAACCACAAGTTTAGTCTCATACTGTTGTAATAGTATAGGTTGCTCCTCACCAGATCTGATAAAGCTATGGCAGTGCTGTGTGATGATCTGCAACCCTTGACAATAGCGGAATAATCTATTTTGCAGTATCCAAAAAGCTAAAGTGCAATGAAGGAATATGTTAATCAATTTAAAGATGGCATTCTGAAACAAAGTAGAATAATGTAACATCAATACTATATACAAATATCTAGTTGTTAAAGGCCAAGCTAGAAAGAATATGACTTCCTTATTATAATAAATAAATAATTCACATATCTATTGCCTTTCCAGAAGAATGGCTACACAGATACCAATCAAAATTACCAACCTTCTTCATTAGCCTGATCTATTACATTTGGCCAGTATCAATTTGTAAGGTTGTAAAATTTGCTGTATCTCCTGTGTTAACATTGGAACACAGTGATTCAAAGTTTATCAATCGTAACTCCAGATAAAACTAAGTTTTCTTTGACAACATTGACAAGTCAAAACTGTCTTGTATCAACTCCATAAGAAAATCTACCATACCCAAACAATCAGGACTAGGTATGTACTTTTTTTTCCAGCTTAGTCTAACATTAGTCCCTGCTGAATTTCTACTCCCAAATTGCCTTTGTTAAAAAGCCCCTGTTGGTTGAATCTCCATATACTGTATGAACCTGAACTTACTGATTTGTATGACTACATAGATGAGAATCTAAAAAAGAAAGGTTCAATTATAATAATAATTCTAGCAGGATGTAATTTGTCTTCATACAAAAAAGAGACCTTTCTTTACTTCCACTTATGTTCCAGCTGCTGTCCCAGCCAATGAGGAGAGAGAGATCGGGAGAAGTTCTGCTCTCATGAACATTGCTGGATAGAGAGGGAGATCAGGTAAGAGTTAAGGGGGATGTTGGGGGCCACTGCACACAGAAGGTTTTTTACCTTCATTGCATAGAATGTATGAAGGTAAAAAACCTTGAGCCTTTAAAACCACTTTAAGCTAAAAAAGGTATTACTTCCACCACTAAATGACAGCTTCCAGATCCCCATTAGCTTCTTTAATTTTGTACACAAGCGGAAAAAAATCTCATGTTTAGTCAATGATTAATGTTCTATAGAGATCTTAGAGAGATTGCTGTAGAAAACAGGTATCCACTCTAGTCCTTGCCAGAAATGCTTCAGGGATTTAAAGGATATGTTCACTTTTATTTGTATATATTTTTTCCAGCTCCTCATGTACCAATATAGCATTAACCACTTGTCCACCGCCCACCGTCAAATGACGGCGGGCGGAGGACTCCAATATCCTGACGTGCAGTCATTTGAATAGGGAATGCGCGCGATCGCGTGAATGCATCCCTATACTGTCGGTATCGGCGTGTCACGGAGACACCGCTCGTTACCGACAGGGGTGAACAGCGGCGCGGATGCAGTCACGGCTGATCACGCATGGCAACACCCCCAAAGTGCACGGCGCGTGTGAGCGATCGCGCCGCGCGTGCCCGTCGGTGGCAGCGTGTTCCCGGGAACACTGCTCGTCACCGACTATGTTACCAGCTCTTCTCCCCTCACACACTGTCACGGTCACCCACCAGTGACCTGCCCTGTCACCCGTCACCCACCAGTGACCTGCTCTGTCACCCGTTTATGAAGAAAAAATACAAATTTGCTAAATTTTATGACAAAAACAAAGAAAAATGCATTTTTTTCACAAAATCTACCGTCTTTTTTTATTTATAGCGCAAAAAATAAAAAACCCACGAGTGATTAAATACCACCAAAAGAAAGCTCTATTTGTGTGAAAAAAAAGACGCAATTTTTATTTGGGTACAGTGTTGCATGAGTAATTCAAAGTGTGAGAGCACCGAAAGCTGAAAATTGGTCTGGGTAAGAAGGGGGTTTAAGTGCACTGTATTGAAGTGGTTAATATACTTATTGTTCAAAATTAAAAAAAGTATTTTATTTATCCTACACAGCCCTCAGTATCCAGTTTGTTGTATAAAAAAACAATCTCCATTACTTCCTGGACACACCATGGGATGTGAAAACTGTTAAAACACAGGAAAGGACTTCACCAGCTGACCTGAAGTGACTGCCCTATGTGTCAAGCAAAGATGCTCCAAAACGGCAAAAAAAAAAAATGCATGTGAATTCCCGCTACACAGAGATGTGAATGGGACCTGACAGCTGAATGTCTACATTAACTCCCTCCTATATACCTGTATAAAGCTTGTCATACATTATGCAATCTGATTGTACAATCTCTGTACAATTTCCTTTAGATTTAGCAGAACCATGGAAGAGGATGACCTACATAGACAATCTATACATTTTTATCAAATCAGACAGGCCCTTGCACTACATAGCTGATGTAGATTTAAAGGAGATTGTACAATCAGATTGTTCAGGAAATGGGTGGAAGGTGGTATAGTAATGAGGGAGGTGTGGTCCAGAATGGTGAACATGCCCTATCACCAGGGGCAGACTGACCATTCGGGCCCGCGGACACTGCCCAAAGGCCCCATGCCACTAGGGGGCTCGATCAGGGTTGCCAGCCTCAGTAAAACCAGGGATAGTATGTAAAAATCCTAAGATTACAGCTCTGCAGTCTCTCGAGTACCTTTTCAGTGTGTATGTGTATTCTGTGTGTATGTATACCGTGTGTGTATACTGTGTGTGTATATTGTGTGTCTGTGTATGTATACTGTGTATGTATACTGTATGTGTGTGTGTATTCTGTGTGGCTCCATAATCTCTTTACTTACTATTTACATTTTTGGAAATGAATTTAGGGGTACATATTACCTGTATTCATTTATGTAGGAAGGGGAATGTAATGGTGACCACCGTTTACGATCTTCCATCAACCCAAGACAGCTTATCCGACAGTCCATGTAGACACGATCCATTCCATTCCACACCACACCACCGGAGGGCTCTGTAGCTTTCGTCCAACTGCATCTCTGCCCGGATCAGCCTGCTTAACTCAGATGTCCACTTCTGCTTCGGTTGTTCCCCCAACAACAGCATTCGTGCGTCATACAGCAGCCAGTACCTTACATGGATGGAGGGGAGGACCTTCCCCTGGTGTTGCTGCTCAAGAGCTAGCGCTTCCTTCCAGAGTTAGCAACGAATTACATCCGACCATCCCAGCAGGGCCTCCTCTGATACTGGTCATCTGTGCTGTATCCGCATCTCTTGTAACCTCCTCCTGAATTTCTCTTCTACGGTGACTGGTATCTGTACCTCTGCTCTCTCTTCAGTTGGTGCTGCTGTGACTTCTGCTGCTGCAGCACCTCTTTGATGTAGCCAAGTGGCATCCTTAGCCGCTATAACTAGGTCTACAATCTCAATTGGAGGATTAGGACCATACTGTGCCAGTCCTCGTTTAACAGCCCGATCAAAACTTTCTTCCTCGGGTGTCCTATCTGTTACGCTTTTCTTACGGTTGCTGGCTGGTCTGCCCCGGCTCTGCAGTAAGTCCTTGAGGGAAGAGAGCTTCATCTGTTCATACAGCGTCTCCATTGTCCTGTGTCCTTGTAGCCATCCTTCTGACGATGGAATCATCCCACTGCTGCCACCACTGTAACGGTCACCACCGTTTACGATCTTCCATCAACCTAAGACAGCTTATCCGACAGTCCGACAATCCATGTAGACATGACCCATTCCATTTCCCAGAATCACGAGATTCACACAGCTCTGTGTTCTGGTTTCAAAATGTATGAATGACCACCTTAGCTTTCTTATATACAGTACAAACATGGTCCAGTTAATCAAAGGAACAAAGACACACTCCACCCACACATCACACAATGGGGCTTCATACACATCCTTTTAGATAATGACATTCAGGTGAGTTAATTATCCCCCAGATGTCCCGACTCTGCCAATAAGTGATTCACCTGCAGAATACACATTCCTATGTCAGACGTTCTGTCTCCGTCAATAAGCTATTCACACCTGATCATCAATAGGCTTTAAAAAGTGTTATTAGCATCTCACAATAGAATGTCTAGGAGCAGACGCAATTAACACCTTAAAAGCATGTGTCCCCACCTTGAATGAAACATTGACCTTTACAGCTTGTAATATGTCCAGATCTCCTGCAAAACATGAATTATCATTTATCAGTCACCCTATGCCCAAAAGGGGCACAGGGTGACCTTAGACCCAAGAGTCATTAGTGACGCTGGCACAGGAGTACCCCCCATTCCTCAAAAGTCTCTGAGCGTCACAGGTCATTCCGTTACAGGGAAGATATTTGAGGGATCCCTAATTTTAAATGTTTTTTTTTTTTTAAACCCAAATAAGTACGTCTCCCCACCCTCCCCACCTCTCCACATTTGCTAGACCAGGTATGTGGATGCAGGGTTCTGCATAGGGGGGTCTTATTGGAATCTGGAAACCTTTTTTAAAATAAAGCACACCTCGATTTTATGGGGAACCCATTACTTTTTTTTAAAATACAATATAATGTTTTATGCATATAATGTGTACGGTCCCTTAAAAAAATCCAAACCAGACCCTAATCTATTTGACTATTTGGCAAAAATCTTGGACATTTTAAGAATATTTTAAAATTTAAAGTGCATTTGAATCAAAAAGGAATGGAGAACTAAGGTGATATTGGTGGGTTTTAAATGTGCAATGGGCTTACAATTAGCTCCTGGGAGTCAGTGAAGCTTTTTTTTAAATATCCTGGACCTGTTCTTGTGCCAAAAATGGCAAATCATTAGCCACATAATTGCATGGGTTTTTTTTTGGACGAAACTAAATTTTTTCAAAAAAATTCTGCCTCTTCTGCAAAAATGTATTGGAAAAATACAATTTGTCTAAATAACTGGACTCCCTCTTAGTAATGTCTATAGGACATGTGAAGAAAATGACAGGCACATCTAGGGGAATTACCAATCAGTCCAGCAGGAAAATATTTTATTCTCCCCTTAACTTTAACGTGGCACACCCTTTAATTTTACAACATGATCTCTTTGTAGGGTATTTCTAAAGGCTCATATAAGGGCACTCTTACAGTAAATATACAAATTACTTCTTCTCTGTCTGTTCTTCTACAAAGTATGTTAACATGTGATTAATGCTTGCTTTTTTACTAGCGAAAACATGTAGATAGCGACCTGTGTCCCCTGAAGTCTATATAATGTCATATTTGTACAATGTCTAATATCAAAAATCCCTAAGTTAAACAAATGCATACTTTATATTTTTTTTCATTATTAAAATTAAACAGCAATGTTACTACTTTTGAACACATTGCATTTCCTTAAAAAAAGCTATTGATATCTGTCTATAAGCTCTTGCTTTGGTTTTCTTTGCATTGTTGTTGTCAAACAAATTGTATTTTTGTGTTCATAGTTGTGAAGATCACTGCATTAGTATGTATATCAATGTGTAAGTGCAGAAAATATGGCCCGGATTCACATACATCGGCGCATATTTATGCCGCCATAGCGTATCTCTTTTATGCTACACCGTTGCAGCTCGGAGAGGCAAGCATGGAATTCATAAAGCAAATGCTCCCAACTCTGCGCCGGCGTAGCGTATATTTCATAGGCGTAAGCCGGCGTAAGTGGAAGTAGGTGGAAGTGGGCTGGAAGTGGGCGTCATCCATGTTAATGACCCCATGCAAATAATGGTCCGGGCGCCGGACAAGTACTTAAAATGAACTGCGCATGTGTCAGGACATGGACGTATCCCCGTGCACATGCGTACAACCATGTGCGCCGGATCACTGTGTACGCCGTGAACGTAACCTATGCCCAGCAAGACCCACGTCATCCCATATTCACAGACGTCCAACGTAAAATACGTAGGCTTGTGTTCCCTGGTCCATACCTTTCCATGGGTTGCGCCTCATCTATAGGGAATAACTTTACTACAAACGTAAAAAATTACGCAAGCTGCTTAAATCATGCGCCTGGGGCAAGTACATTTGTGAATCGGCGTATCTCCCTAATTTCCATATTTAAATAGAAAATCAATGGGAAAGCCACATGGGTCCAGCGTAAATATGCACCCACTCTACGCTGGCGTAGGCAAGTTACGTTGGTGGGGTGAAGTCTGTTTTTAGGCGTATCTTGGTTTGTGATTCCGGCGCACATATACGACGGCGCATATTTGTACTTACGCAGCGTATCTGGAGATACGCCGGCGCAAGTGCTTTGTGAATCCGGGCCTATATGTTTATCTATTTAAATGATATTTGAAAACCATTAACCACTTCAGTACTGGGCACTTTTATCACCTCCTTCCCAGGCCAATTTTCAGCTTTCAGTGCTTTTACACTCTGAGTGATAATTGTGCAGTACCCAAATTAAATTGTTATATTTTTGTGAGACAGATAGAATGTTCTTTTGGTGGTTTTTGTGAAAAAAGTTGTCTTAGTTTCTCTGATAACATTTTTCAAACAAGTAATTTTTCTTCGAAGAAGATACAAAGAAAATTATAGGATAGAGGAAAATCCTCTTACCTATAATGGGGATTTTAATGTGAGGAATCAATCGCAATAATAAGGTAAACACACCAAACGGAATCTTTCTAGAGGCGCTCAGAATATTTGTCTTATCCTAGTGATTGGCAGGATTGGTAAGCACACACATTTATATACTTATATATGTTTATTTTTGATTTTATTACTACTTGTATATACTAATTATAAGGATATGTTGTAAAACTGTATTATCTAGTATGTCATTGCTGTTATGTGCTATTAATGACACCTATTATTACTATATACAGACGACCGCGTTCAGAAAAGACAAAACCTTAAAAGCCCTGAAGAAGCACGGAAGTGCGAAACTAGTCGGCAACCAGAATAGTAGAACCTTGTCTTCATTTTCTGTAACCAATGTGGTCATCCTCTAATCAATTTGTTTTTTATATTCATAGTCATTTTTATGTAAATGAAACTTTCTATTTTTGATATATTTACAAAACTTGCGTTTGGTGTGTTTACCTTATTATTGCGATTGATTCCTCACATTAAAATCCCCATTATAGGTAAGAGGATTTTCCTCTATCCTATAATTTTCTTTGTATTCTCTTTTGTGCTTTATGCGGGGATTGTGAGCTATTTTCAATCGCATCTGTGAAACATTTATATCCATCCCCATTTTCCTGTTAAGTAATTTTTCTTCTTCACTGATGGGCACTGATGAGGCTGCACTGTTGTGCACTGGTGAGGCTGCACTGATGGGCACTAATGAGGCTGCACTGATGAGGCAGCAGTTATAGGAACTGATGAGGCGGTCCTTATGAGCACTGATAAGCTAGACCAATGGGCACTGATGAGGCTGCAGTGATGGACACTGATAGGCAGCACTGATGGGCACTGATAAGCTGCACTGCTGGACACTGGTTGACACTGATGGGGCTGCACTGATCATCAGGGTAAACAATCTACTGACAGGCGTGTCGCTTATCGGCAATCCGTTCCTCATCGAACACAGCGTGTGAGGAAAAGACTTATGATAACAGATGATCATATGGTAAAGGAAGCCTATGACTGGCCCTTTAATGCGAACTATGATAAGATGTGTCTGAAGGACACATCAATCACAGAGCAAACCCGATGCACGTCTCAGGGGGCACGTGGGAGGCACGTTCTGGGAGGATGTCCATGAATGCCCTCCCAGAACAAAAGAGATGCACTGTAGCCAACTTTGGGTTATGACTCAGTAGTAAAGTGGTTAAATCCATTAAAATAATCTGTCAGGAAATGTCTCCACAGCTTCAATTTGACCCAGGATAATAGTTGCTATCCTTTTTTTTTATGTGTTTATGTATGTTTCTTTATGGAATGCTTAGGCTCCATGATGGAAGTTTAAACACCCAAAAATATGTAAAAACCACTGCAATTCGTCCCCATGACCAGTATTCTCCACCTTTGTTGGATGATCATGCAGCTTTACATGCCAGTGGTTATATCATGCAGACGCATAGGAACATGGGCACTAAGTGAACATAACATTACCCCCCCTCTGAGGAGGGGCCTCCGAACCCTCAAAGACAAGTTGGACATCAAGCTCAGGACCTTTAGACTGGGCAGAGGCTGGTTAGAAGGGGATGTGTCACAGGGGTCAAGCTGAACAGCTGGGGTGCAGAGAACCCTGAAAAAGCCCCACCTGGTCGAACGAGGCAGTTTATCCAAAGGGTGGATTGAACCTCTTAGACCGGTTAGAGAAGTAGGGTGAGGCCAGGTTATAAAAAGTCCTGAATAAAAAAAAAACAGAAAGTTCAATGGGCATGGGCTGGACTGGCATAAATGATGCAGTGGCCGACTAAGCCCCATCGCCAGGTGTGACAACTGTCTGAATCACATTACTATAAAGTCCAGGATAGGAAGAAGCAGTAGACATGTGCATTCGTTTTCGTCCGAATGCATTTTCGTCCGAATTTCAGGGATTTTCGCATTCATTTTAACAAACGATAACAAATGCACAGAATCCGAAATCCGAAACATCTGACATAAAAAATGCTTTATTTTCGTTTCGATATGGATAGAAGGTTGGACATGATGGTGACAATAGCAATCTGTGTCTATCGAACCTGCGGTTGAATGTGCCTAACCTAACTCTATTATTCCAATATTATTCAACATAGAGAGAAAAGATTTGACATTATAGAGACATGAAGACATCTAAAAACATACAATCTCTGCGAGCGGACATTTATGGTCAAATGCTTCGCCCATAGGCTATAGAAGAATTCTAATATTGATTGACTAGTAATAATAATTAATAAATATAATTATTACTAGTCATACAACATTAGAATTCTACTATAGCTTGTGGGCGGAGCATTCAACTGGAAATGTTTAGCTGCTTCGTCGAATCTTCTTCAGACACCCTAAGCCTTCAATTGACAGAATCAACCTTAATTCGTATTTTTGAATGAATGCATTTTTTAATGAAACAAAATTAATTAAAACTAATTTCGGGAGTAACTAAATACATTTATTTTTTCTGACAAAAGCGAAATTCCAAAACAAAATATTTCAGTGTGCACATGTCTAAGAAGCAGTAAGGTCAACGTGCATGGGCTGGACTGGAAAAACTGATGCAGTGGCCGACTGTCTTAATCACTTCGCCAGGCATAGCTACTGTCTGAATAGCAACAACCGGTGCAGCGACTGTCTGAATCGCATCACCAGGCGCAGCAACTTTCTGAATTGCATCACCAGGCATAGCGACTGTGGAACTTGTGGGCAATTTAGCCTGGCTGTGCATCCAAGGGAGTTTAGCGACAGGCAAAGGTAGGAGTAATCCAGGGGGCTTCACTTCTGAGGATTTAGAGAAAGTTTTCAAACAGGGCTCAAGGCTACAAGACAATGGACAAGCCCAGTTTCAAGGAGGAGAGGATTTAGGCTGTGACAATAGGCTGGAAAGGTGGCCTGTAGAGAATTCAATAGACTTGTCAGCGTCTTTTTGCTATAACAGAGTCATATAAAGGTAGATGGTTATGTAAACTGTAGTCACATTTTAAAATGTTGGCATGAGCAGGTTCTGAATAGGACTGAAAAAAAAAAGGCATGACTGGTACTGGCCAAGCAAAAGTTATACATGGGTCAGCGATTTTATTGCAATTCTGGATGCAGGTCTGGGAACAGGACCCAATCTCCTCTGCAGGCCAGTCTATGTGCAGGTTGTGCAGTTTAAGACAGGGATACCTAAGATAAGGGGATAAGCAGGAGATGAGATCACATATAAGCTGATTGTCTCCTTATGCAATATCCTAATGGTAAGGGTAATGGGTACTGTGCACATGTTCACCAGGCCCATGGACAAGGGAGAGTTATCAATGGCTAAACCTGAGAAAGGTCTGTGCACCTTATGCCTCGTTTTCACTGAGCGGATCGGTTCGGTACGGTTCGGTACGGTTCGCTATTTTGGGTGTTTCCATTATGAAAGCGCGCCATAAAAGCGAACCGTACCGCACCAGCAAGGGTCCTGCTTCACATGAGGGTCCAAAGAAAAGTGGAGTGGTACGGTTAGGTTAGCGGAGCTACTGGCGTCACACTGTTCATTCCACTGATTGGTTGACAGAAAACAGCTATGCTGACGTCAAAAGCAAAGCGCCAACCAATCACCACGTCGCTAGTCCATATAAAGGAGAAGGATGGCAGCAAACAGCAGGCTTTGGTTATCTGAGGAACTATCTACTTTCCTATCGATTATTGGTGATGGCGTTATTCAGAGTGAGCTTGATGGATCAGTGAGAAATGAAAAGGTCTATAAAGAAATTTCTCAGCGGATGGCAGCCGAGGGATTCGAACGGACGTCGGGCCAGTGTAGGGCAAAGCTGAAAAAGCTTTAAGCTCAATATAAAAAATAGAAATGGTAACATATCTCAAAAAATAATCATCTTTTAAGTCAATGTTGTCAAGGTTGGTTAGTAGGTCGGTGTGTGTGTCATATTGGTGGGTCAGTGTGTGTGTGGGTCAGTGTGTGTGTGTGGGTCAGTATGTGTGGGTCAGTGTGTGTGTGTGTGGGTCAGTGTGTGTGTGTGGGTCTGTGTGTGGGTCAGTGTGTGTGTGTGGGTCAGTGTGTGTGTGTGGGTCAGTGTGTGTGGGTCAGTGTGTGTGTGTGGGGGGGGGGGTCAGTGTGTGTGTGTGGGTCAGTGTGTGTGGGTCAGTGTGTGTGTGTAGGTCAGTGTGTGTGTGTGCGTGGGTCAGTGTGCGTGCGTGGGTCAGTGTGTGTGTGTGGGTCAGTGTGTGTTGTGTGTGGGTCAGTGTGTGTGTGTCAGTGTGTGTGTGGGTCAGTGTGTGTGTCAGTGTGTGTGTGGGTCAGTGTGTGTGTGTGGGTCAGTGTGTGTGTGTGGGTCAATGTGTGTGTGTGGGTCAGTGTGTGTGGATCAGTGTGTGTGTGTGGATCAGTGTGTGTGTGTATCAGTGTGTGTGTGTGTGTGTGTGTGTGTGTCATATTGGTGGGTCAGTGTGTGTGTGTTTCAGTTAAGTCGGTCAGTTGTGCTTACCCTATAGCGCTGCCGTCTTAGCCGCACCAATGTGTACTTCTCCTCCCGGCTACACATCCAAGCTAAAAGTTTCCTTTTCTTTTCTGCTGTGTTTCTCCTGGCCGCTCGCAACCTTCTCTCATACAATGCGGCATGTATTTTGCCTCTAAAGAACCAAAAGGCGAGGAACTATCTTCCATTGTACATCCATTCCGATACTGATACTGATTGGCAGGGCAGGACTTATGGTGGTGGGGGCCCCTGGGCTTGAGTGTTGAAGGGGCCCCCTGGAGCGAGGGGGGATCATAGTTGTTGAGCGGGGGGGGGCGAATTGAAGTTGTTGAGCGGGGGTGCGCATTAAAGTTGTTGAGCGGGGGGGGGGGGGGCGAATTGGAGTTGTTGACCGGGGGGGCATTAAAGTTGTTGAGCGGGGGGGGTGCACATTAAAGCGGAGCTCACCCAGGAAAACAACATTTTCCCATGTTGTTTAAAAAAATTTAATAAAAAAAACCCTGAAAAGAAAAAAAAATACTCACCTGAAATACCTGTTGCTATGCGGAAGTCCGTAATCTGCCTCTTCCACTCCGCGGTGCCTTTTCTTCTTGTCCTTCTCCTTGTGAATGGGGCGCGCTGCTTTCTGGGAACTGTGTGTGTTCTCAGAGAGCAGCCGCCCATTCACAAGCCAGTGTGAGACTCACGCAGGCGCAGTAGGAAATGGGCAGTGAAGCCGTACGGCTTCACTGCCTGTTTCCCATAGTGTGAATGGCGGCGCGGGACCCGGAGCGATCGTGGGACCGGCATCGGGGGGGCCATCAGCGCGGGCAAGTAGGACAAGGTAAGTGTCCTTATTTAAAGTCAGCAGCTACACTGTTAGTAGCTGCTGACTTTAAAAAAATAAAAATCGCGGCTGAGCTCCGCTTTAAAGTTGTTGAGCGCGGGGGGGGGGGGGGTGGTGACTCTCATCTTTAATTTAAAAAAATAAAAAATAAAAAAAATAAACATTTATAAAAAATATAAAAAAAATGTAAATGTTTTTATAAAAAAAAAAAAAAAGGGGGGGTTGCCATCCAGGGGCCCTGGAGACCTCTGGGGCCTTTAATAATAATAATAAATATATATATATATATATTAGAGCTGCACGATTAATCGCCAAGAATCGTTATTGCAATCTTTTTCCCGTTGCGATTCTTGATACAGGGTTTCACGATCTTTCACATGAAAATTATTTTCTCTCTGCACTTTGGTATGCAAAGAATTTCCTGTCTGCTCTCAGCCAAAAGTCAGTCTGGGCAATCTGCCAAGTTTTGCAAACATTCTTTATCAGTGGAATGTTAAGTCTAAACATTGTATCTCTTCAAAGGAATTAACTTCTTCTGTATGTAAATTAGGAATTTTTAACCACTTAAACACCAAACCTTTTTCTGACAGCTCTTTTCAAGTTAAAATCATTATTTTTTTTTTGCTAGAAAATTACTTAGAACCCCCAAAGATTATATATTTTTTTAGTAAAGACCTTGGCCTAGAGAATAAAATGGCGGTTGTTGCAATATTTTATGTTGCACTGTATTTGCGCAGCAGTCTTTTTAAATGCATTTTTTTGGAAAAAAAATAATTTAATGAATTTAAAAAAAAAATAGGCAGTAAAGTTAGCCCATTTTTATTTTTATATATATATATATAAAAACATTTTTTTTTATAAAAAATAAATAAAAAAAGTGGGGGTTGCTGTCCGGGGCCCTGGGGGCCCAGGGCCCCTGGGGACCTCCAGACCCTAAAAAAAAAAAAAAAAATAAACATTTATAAAAAATACATAAAAAAGGGAGGTTGCCATCCGGAGGGTCTGGGGACCTCTGGGCCTTTTAATAAAAAATAAAAAAATATAAACAAAAATAAAAAAATTAACATTTATAAAAAAAAGGGGGGGTTGCCACATGGGGCCCTGGGGACCTCTGAGCCCTTTAATAAAAATAAATATATATATATATATAAAAAAAATGTAAATTGTTTTATAAAAAAGGGGGGGTTGCCATCCAGGGGCCCTGGAGACCTCTGGGCCCTTTAATAATAATAATAATAATAATAATATATATATATATATATATATATATATATATATATATATATATATATATATACACACACATATTTTTTTTATAAAAAAAAAAGGAAGGGTTGCTGTCTGGGGCCCTGGGGACCTCCGGACCCCTAAAAAAAAAAAAAAAAATTTTTTTTTTTTTTTTTTTTTTTGAGGGGCCCCCTATTGGGCGGGGCCCATGGGCTTTAGCCCAGTCAAGCCCAATGGTAAGTCCGGCCCTGCTGATTGGTACCTGAAGCAAGACCTTACCAACAGCTTGGGCAAACTCAAAATAACAGATCTATACAATCCTTCCAACACCCATAGTCCCTAACTGAAAATCTGTCTAACAAAGTTGTATATTTATAGCTCATGACTGTCCTTCCCTTAGTTTAGAAAATACTGCTTCCACTCCTGAGGGTTTTCTATTTTGTTGTACTGTTCTCATTGTTTTCATGCTCGGTATTATTTTGTGTAATATGGTGCTCAGGTAAATACACCCCCCCCCTTACCGCCCCCCCTTTTTTTTTCCCTTTTCCCACCCTCCCCCTTGATTGTTGTATCCGCTGCTCTGTTACCATGTTTTCGAGCTTTTTAGTTCTATATCTCCTCACTATTTGTCTTTTGTTTTTTGTACCTTTTGTATGGTAATAACCCAATAAACATTTAACTTAAAAAAAAAAAAAGAACCAAAAAGCTAGCAGAGAAAACACACGCTGCTGAATGACCTCCATTGTTGTTTTTTTTGTTGTTGTTTGGTTGACGCTGAGTGACGCTGCATCACGTTTCTCGTCGCACTAGTGTGACATCACAAGTGGGATTTTTTTCTAAAACCTGTATGGCCCTGGTAGTCCGACTGGCAGTGGAAATGCTCACCAGAATAGACCGGGCCCCTCTGAACCGTTCCGTTCCAAATGACTCGAACCGATCTGCTCAGTGGAAACGAGGCATTAGTCACTGGAATCTGTAGACGGTGTGCTAGGTCCCTATCAGTGAAATTGCCAGCAGCACCAGAATCAATGAAAGCAGAGAGGTGGTGAGAAAACTTATCAGAACTGAGTTGTGCAGGAACAAATAAGCCATCTCTGAGAGAAACAAACTGTCAGGGATTCTAGATGGACCAGGACTGTGTGCCTACACTGAGGAGACCAACACTGTATATAGTGGAAAAAGGTGTTTATTTACAAAGGTGAGAAAATAAGTGCACGAATAACACAAAAGCTATATACAAGTTCAGGGAGAATGCAATACTCATAAGCCAAAGCCAAGCCGGGGTCAAATACCAGGAGATCATTCAAAGAGGCTGCAGACAGGGAAGGGGCAGGAAGGAAATGTCCAGGAGAGGGATCGGGATCGGGATCAGGTCAGGACAGGACAGATCGGATCAGGTCAGAGGTCCAAAGCAGGTTCAGGGTCTGGTTAGTAAACAGATACCAGGGCGAGTTCTGTTTGAACTCGCCGGGTATATATAGGGAGTGTCTTAATTACGTTCAAGTCACACCTGAACGTAGCAAAGGCCAGGTGTTCCACACTGCCAGGGTCCATCCGCTGGTGGAGGTCAGTACTGCATCCCAAAGGTGATATACCAGCAGGGGGAAGTTCCCCTGACAGCTCCGAACTGCCAGGAGACCCCTGCTGGTGGGACGCAGCACTGCAAGACAAAATATCAATAGCATCAGCGGATGGACCTTTTCCTGACAGTACCCCCCCTCAAAGGAGCGGCCTCTGGACGCTCCAACTATCCGTTGCCGGGGAAAGTCCAGAGTGACCAACTGGGCAATGGGAGGCTTGAGCCGAGAGGTGGGTACATCCGGGTCATCGAGCTGGGGAGCAGGCACCGGGTCAGCGAACTGGGCAGCAGGCTCCGGGTCAGCGAACTGGGCAGCAGGCTCCGGGTCAGTGAACGAACTGGGCAGCAGGCAGCAGGCTCCGGGTCAGCGAACTGGGCAGCAGGCTCCGGGTCAGCGAACTGGGCAGCAGGCTCCGGGTCAGCGAACTGGGCAGCAGGCTCCGGGTCATCGAGCTGGGCAGCAGGCTCCGGGTCATCGAGCTGGGCAGCAGGCTCCGGGTCATCGAGCTGGGCAGCAGGCTCCGGGTCATCGAGCTGGGCAGCAGGCTCCGGGTCATCGAGCTGGGCAGCAGGCTCCGGGTCATCGAGCTGGGCAGCAGGCTGGCAGACTGGCACAGGAACAGCAGGCCGGGCAGCGGACTGGAGGTCATCAAGCCGGGCAGCAGACTGGAAGTCATCAAGCCGGGCAGCAGACTGGAAGTCATCAACCTGGGCAGCACACTGGAAGTCATCAACCTGGGCAGCACACTGGAAGTCATCAACCTGGGCAGCACACTGGAAGTCATCAACCTGGGCAGCACACTGGAAGTCATCAACCGGGGCAGCAGACTGGAAGTCATCAACCGGGGCAGCAGACTGGAAGTCATCAACCGGGGCAGCAGACTGGAAGTCATCAACCGGGGCAGCAGACTGGAAGTCATCAACCGGGGCAGCAGACTGGAAGTCATCAACCGGGGCAGCGGACTGGAAGTCATCAAGCTGGGCAGCGGACTGGAAGTCATCAAGCTGGGCAGCGGACTGGAAGTCATCAAGCTGGGCAGCGGACTGGAAGTCATCAAGCTGGGCAGCGGACTGGAAGTCATCAAGCTGGGCAGCGGACTGGAGGTCATCAGGCAGGGCAGCGGACTGGAGGTCATCAGGCAGGGCAGCGGACTGGAAGTCATCAAGCTGGGCAGCGGACTGGAAGTCATCAAGCAGGGCAGCGGACTGGAAGTCATCAAGCTGGGCAGCGGACTGGAAGTCATCAAGCTGGGCAGCGGACTGGAAGTCATCAAGCTGGGCAGCGGACTGGAAGTCATCAAGCTGGGCAGCGGACTGGAAGTCATCGGACTGGCAAGCTGGCACAGCAACATCAGGTTGGCAGGCTGGCACAGGAACATCAGGTTGGCAGGCTGGCACAGGAACGTCAGGGTGGCAGGCTGGCACAGGAACGTCAGGGTGGCAGGCTGGCACAGGAACGTCAGGGTGGCAGGCTGGCACAGGAACGTCAGGTTGGCAGGCTGGCACAGGAACATCAGGTTGGCAGGCTGGCACAGGAACGTCAGGGTGGCAGGCTGGCACAGGAACGTCAGGGTGGCAGGCTGGCACAGGAACGTCAGGGTGGCAGGCTGGCACAGGAACACCAGGGTTGCAGGCTGGCACAGGAACACCAGGTTGGCAGGCTGGCACCGGAGCAGGCTGGTCGGATGTCACAAGCTGGGCGGCTGGCACTGCAACTGGTAGAGCAGCTGGCACAGGGACAGATGGCACCGGGACAGGTTGAACAGAGGGCACTGGGACAGGCTGGGTAACTGGCACGATGGTATGAGTTGGGAAATACTTCCGTTTCTTTTTAGACTTAGTCACTACAGGTTTGTTAACAGAAGTGATGTATGAAGAGGATGGAGATAAGTAGGAGGAAGGATTGGAGTATGGCAGAGACAAAGGGATGGTGACTGGAGGAGGTTTTTGTGGAGTAGTTACAGGTGGATTAAAGGCAGGGTAGGTACAATTAGTAGAAACTGGGTAGTAATATTTGGTGGGATGTGGAATTATCTGGGCTGGAATTGCCATTGGTGATGGACAGATGGATCCTTGGGAAGGCAGATGGTTAATAGTAGGACTGGAACGGACAGGTGGATTAAAGACAGGATAGGTACAATTAGTAGAGATTGGGTAGTAATACTTGGTGGGAAGCGGAATTAACTGGGCTATAGCTGAGGTTGTCATTGGCAATGGATGGCTAGAACCTTGGGAAGGTAAGTGGTTAATGGCAGGGCTGGAATGCAGTGGCTTGGCTGGAAGCAGGAGATCTGACCATGCCTGCAGCACAGGTTGAGCAAAGGCTGGTTCACACACACCTTGTTTAATCAGAGCCTGCACAGAATCAATACACTCAGATAACTTTTGCTGGGGACAGGAGGAATAATGCTCATCAAAATAAGCCGGATCATCCTCCATCAACCATACCAGGGATTCAACTTGGTCAGGACTGAAGGGGGGAGAGAAGTCATCACCTCCAGCTGGAATAACTGACAGGGCTGGTTTAACACATAACTTGATCAATGGCTGAACATCATTGTAAGACATATAACCCAGATCCACCATGGAATGGGCCGATCGGATGGCTTCCATCAGCTCATCCCTTGTCCATCCCTCCAACACCTAACGACAATACTCCTCATCCTCCTCTGCTAGCAGAGAAAAGTAAGTAATTTCATTGAAATCCATGTTTCAACAAAAACGCACTACAACAGGATGGTTCCCTATGCAGGCACGTCTGGTCAAAATGGCCCTGGTATACTGTCAGGGATTCTAGATGGACCAGGACTGTGTGCCTACACTGAGGAGACCAACACTGTATATAGTGGAAAAAGGTGTTTATTTACAAAGGTGAGAAAATAAGTGCACGAATAACACAAAAGCTATATACAAGTTCAGGGAGAATGCAATACTCATAAGCCAAAGCCAAGCCGGGGTCAAATACCAGGAGATCATTCAAAGAGGCTGCAGACAGGGAAGGGGCAGGAAGGAAATGTCCAGGAGAGGGATCGGGATCGGGATCAGGACAGGACAGATCGGATCAGGTCAGAGGTCCAAAGCAGGTTCAGGGTCTGGTTAGTAAACAGATACCAGGGCGAGTTCTGTTTGAACTCGCCGGGTATATATAGGGAATGTCTTAATTACGTTCAAGTCACACCTGAACGTAGCAAAGGCCAGGTGTTCCACACTGCCAGGGTCCATCCGCTGGTGGAGGTCAGTACTGCATCCCAAAGGTGATATACCAGCAGGGGGAAGTTCCCCTGACAGCTCCGAACTGCCAGGAGACCCCTGCTGGTGGGACGCAGCACTGCAAGACAAAATATCAATAGCATCAGCGGATGGACCTTTTCCTGACACAAACACAGCATGATCTATAGAAGCAGAGCCCACCCGCACCAGACTTTTGGCGTTACTCAGCTTATAAGGACAGCTAGCTCATACTATGGCCGAGGTTGCCACAGTATGGGCAGAGTCCCTGAGATCTCCTTCTAGCCTTTTCCCCAGGGGATAAATGGGTAGTGCCAATTCACATGGGCTCATCCTCCTGGGGAGATTTAGAGGGCTCAGGAAATGAAGAAAAGGTAGGCAGTGTCCTGGGGGCAAAGAAACAAATCTCTCTGTACGCCTTTCCTGTACACGCCAGTCAATGTGGATGGTTACTTGCATGACTTCATTCAATTACTTTGGTTCAGGGTAGTAAACTAATGAGTCTTTGATGGAGTCTGATAAGCCTAACCTGAACTGGCTTCTTAGAGCTCAGCTGGGTCATTCCACCCTGAGTCAGGTGTTCAGCAGCGGAAATCAGAACAGTATTGATGTATTGTGGTGTATTTATCCTGACATAATTACCAAAGGTTAGCTTCAGCTGAATAGGCACAGTGAGGATCATGATATAATAAACCTAAGGCTTTGAAAAAGGCTTCAACTGAGTCTGACTGGGTCATCGGTGGGGAGACTAAATGCCCAAGACTAGGGATTCCCCTGCAGCCATGTAATAATCAAGCTGACCCGCTGTGCTTCAGAACCAGAGGAGTATAGCTTAAGCTTAAAGTATAGCATACAACTGTTTTTAAAGTTAGAAAACATAAAGGGGTCACCAGAAAAATGGTCTGGCGGGTTAGCTTTCCTATCGGGCTTCTGCATTGATGCTGGAGGTGCGTTTAAACGTACAGACAGGTCCTAGACTTGGCGTGTCAGTTTGCAAAGTTCCACAGCAAATAAGCCAGCCTTGACAAAAAATGTTGTTATTGGCTTGTGATAATATCACGAATGTCAAGTCTACCCCAACTGAGGTGGTCAAACACTATAGCTGGCTACTGTGCGCTTCACCTATAGCAGCCCCCTTTCCTTTAAGGCAAGCAGGCCTACTGGTACTGGATTGACCCCAGGACTTAAACACAATGCTATAGAGTCGGGCTATCATGCCAGGGCAGATTCAAACTGAACACAGCAAACAGGTACTTGCAGATAGCATGGTTCTAAGATGGTCCAGGTAATAAGGGAGGCAGCGTTCTGGGGTGGTCCAATATCCGATCCGGGTCATACACAGGGAAATCTAACAGCAAAGTAGTGCAGGCAAATGGAAGGCTTCATAAGAACAATGCAGGTTTCTGTCTCTATCATAAGAGAGGGATAGGGTGTTCAGTTTGCTTATATCAGTTGACAGACCAGATCAATCAGTCATCAGGTAAGAACAGACAGGGGGAAAAGCAACAGCCATCACCCGGGTTTTGGAATGAGCAACAGCGGTGATCATGACAGTAACATCATTACAGTACATCACCTCTCCTCACTGGCACATCCATCCTCAGCCTGTATTACGAAGGAAAATGTTTGGCCATTATTTTTTTAATCAAATATAATATCATCCACTTGATTCTTTAACTTATGACCCACTTTTTTTAGCCACATACCCCATGTTGTAATTCAACACTTATATAACATACACTCAGGCCTCGTACACATGATCAGACATATCCGATGAAAACGGTCCGCGGACCATTTCCATCGGATATGTCCGATCAGGAGTTTGATCCGATGGCGTGTACACACCATCGGATCAAATTCCCCGCCGCCGGACGGCGCGGTGACGCGGCGGTGACGCGGCGGTGACGTTGACGCCGCCATGTCACCACCACGTCACCGCACCAGGAAGTTAAACACTTCCGCGCATGCGCCGAATCCATTCGGCGGCGGCGCGGCGGCGGTGGGGGACGACATGTCTGCTGGTAAGTGTACTAACCAGCAGACATGTCGGGCGGACAGATTCCACCGGATGGATTTCAAAGCATGCTTTGAAATCTGTCGGGTGGAGAAATCTGTCCGCTAGCCCATACACACGAGCGGAGATGTCTGAGGAAAAGGTCCATCGGACCGTTTTCAGCGGACATATCCCCTCGTGTGTACGAGGCCATACAGTAACTACTGCAGTTTAGAAGTTGTATGATCTCAGATTGTTAATTAGTAGACATGTGCACACTGAAATATTTTGTTTAGTAATTTCGTTTTCGTCCAATTTTTTTTTTTTATTTAGTTACTCCTGAAATTTGTTTTTATTTATTTTGTTTTTCGTTAAAAAAAAATGCATTCGTCCGAAAATCCAAATTAAGGTTGAATGTCATTGAAGGCTTCAAGTCTCTCTATGTCGAATCTTCATGTCTCTCTATGTCAAATTTGTCATTGAAGGCTCATGGTGTCTGTCGAATGTTCTAAGAAAAGAAAAAAAAAGAAGATTCGACAGATCTTAAAAAAAATGTTTTTTGTTTTTTTTACTCTTCATGTCTCTCTATGTCGAATCTTAATGTCTCTCTATGTCGAATCTTCATGTCTCTCTATGTCAAATCTTCATGTCTCTCTATGTCAAATCTTCATGTCTCTCTATGTCGAATCTGTCATCGAAGGCTTATGGTGTCTGTCGAATGTTCTAATAAAAAAATAAAAAAAGAAGATTCGAAAGAATCTTAAAAATTTTTTTTTTTGACTCTTCATGTTTTTCTATGTCGAATCTTCATGTCTCTCTATGTCGAATCTTCATGTCTCTCTATGTCAAATCTTCATGTCTCTCTATGTCGAATCTTTTCTCTCTATGTCAACTCTTCTTCATGTCTCTATAATGTCGAATCTTTTCTCTCTATGTCGAATCTTTTCTCTTTATGTAGAATAATATTGGACTAATAGAGTTAAGGTTAGGCACATTCGACCGCAACAAAAACGAAAATAAAGCATTTGTTTATGTCGGATCTTTCGGTTTTCTTTTTCTGTGCTTTCGTTATCGTTTGTTAAAACGATAATGAAAATACCTGAAATTTGGACGAAAATGCATTCGGACGAAAACGAATGCACATGTCTATTACTTAGTAGTATAGGTCATTTACAACCTTGCTGTCCTCCAAAAACCTGCAACTGGAACATATTACAGTTCCATATAGACCTGTCGTAAGCAAACAAGTGGTCGATTGTTGCTTCTTTTAAAATATACTCAGTGATAATTGCTGAGCCATTGTTGGAACCTTTCTCACCACAAAATGAAATTTCCATATCTAAAACTCTACGATAGGTAGATTAAAGTAAATATTTTTTTGTGAAGATCCACTCATCCTTGTGATGTACAGTCGTGGCCAAAAGTTTTGAGAACAAATATTAATTTTCACAAATTCCAATACTTCAGTGTTTATGATGGCAATTTACATATACTCCAGAATATTATGAAGAGTAATCAGATGAATTGCAATTAATTGCAAAGTCCCTCTTTGCCATTAAAATGAACTTAATCCCATAAAAAAACATTTCCACTGCATTTGTGAAGAAGGATTCAGGGGGCCCAAGAAAGTCCAGCAAGTGCCAGTACCTGCGATTCAGCTGCGGGGTCAGGGCACCACCACTGCAGAGCTTGCTCAGGAATGGCAGCAGGCAGGTGTGAGTGCATCTGCTCGCACAGTGAGGAAAAGACTTTTGGAGGATGGCCTGGTTTCAAGAAGGGCAGCAAAGAAGCCACTTCTCTCCAGGAAAAACATCAGGGACAGACTGATATTCTGAAAAAGGTTCAGGATTGGACTGCTGAGGACTGGGGTAAAGTAATTTTCTCTGATGAATCCCCTTTCCAATTGTTTGGGGCATCTGGAAAAACCCTTGTCCGGAGAAGAAAGGGTGAGCACTACTACCAGTCATATGTCATGCCAACATTAAAGCATCCTGAGACCATTGATGTGTGAGGTTGCTTCTCAGCCAAGGGAGTGAGCTCACTCACAGATTTTCCGAAGAACACAGCCATGAATAAAGAATGGAACAAAAACATCCGCCGAGAGCAACTTCTCCAAGAACAGTCTGGTGAGGAACAATGCCTTTTCCAGCATGACGGAGCACCTCACCATAAGGCTAAAGAGACAACTAAGTGACTTGGGGAACAAAACATCAAATTTTGGGTCCATGGCCAGGAAACTCTCCAGACTTTAATCCCACTTAGAACTTGTGGTCAATCCTTAGGAGGTGGGTGAACAAAAAAACCCCCACAAATTCTGACAAACTCCAAGCATTGATTCTGCAAGAATGGGCTGCCATCAGTCAGGATGTGGCCCACAAGTTGATTGCCAGCATGCCAGGGTGAATGACAGAGGTCTTGAAAAAGAAGGGTCAACTCTGAAAATATTAACTCATTGCATAAACTTAATGTAATTGTCAATAAAAGCCTTTGACACTTCTGGAATGCTTGGAATTATACTTCAGTATATTATAGTAACATCTAACAAAAATATCCAAAAACACCGAAGGAGCAGACTTTGTGAAAATATTATATTTGTGCCATTCTCAAAACTTTTGGCCACAGCTGTATATTACTTTTTTCATTTCTCATCAAAATGCATTGAAATTAATGGTCAATTCCAAATTTTAACTACAGAAACAAATCTAACAAACTGAAAGTTAATATTATGACATTTTACATTTATAAATATAATTTTAGCTACAGTTACATTCCCTATCCCTGATGAAGTTACGTGACTGTAACGAACTTGTGCGGGAAAGCAGGGCACCGGAAGTGATATTGGACAAATTTGCGACTGATACTTCACATTGTGAGTACCTGTTTTTATTATTGCTGCTGATTCCAATAAATGTTTTAAATACTACATTATTGAGCATTCCTCTTTACATTCTACCATGCCCCAATGTGAGGCTATCTGATACAGATACACCAGGGACACTTAAAGGGGACTTTGTGCCAAAGTAAAGATACATACAGTTGAGCCTGAGACGTCAGGAGCAACCAGGAGATTGAAAGACACACTCATACGCAGTTACCTTCCAGCGGTAAGGTAAGGGGACACCTTTATATTTAATTAATTTAATTAAAATAAATCATATGTTTCTGTATAATGTATACTTATTTCTAAAATATAAACTATGCTAGAAATGTATAAGTAGATTTAAAGATTTTTGTTCTTGACTAAATCACAATTTATACATTAATTAGATCACATGTTTGCTTTTATTAATCAAGTAGCTGGGGTTTTAAAGAATTAAAGTCCTGAACGTTTAGCTGTTAGGTAAAACAACATGCTGGATAGAGAAGATATACCAAACAATAAAAAGGATTGATTGTGTATGACTATGTCAGGGTCCATAATTAGAATTGCTTTTATGTAGCACAGTGCTTAACTGAATCTAATTGATGACTGATTCTTTTTAAAAATCAATAAATGTGTTTCTGCGGTTTTACTAAATACCCATGGTGCTCTGTTCTTTCTTTGAAAACATGTTAGCCTACAGCATCAATATAACCACTGTAATCCTTGGAACAATAGTTTAACATTTTTCTAATTACTAGTGAAATGTCTTGAAAAATTAGGTGGGAAAAATCTCTATTAACATGATAAAAACTAATTATCCTGGATTGCTTCAGTTTAAATCTAAATGGTAAGCTCTATCTCCAATAAAGCAAAACTTCAAATTGCAGAGAAGTATGGAAACGAACATTATTTTAATCAGAGTTATTCTTTTTTTGGATTATATTTTGTAAAATCTGTCTTTATTCAGATTACTTTCAACCACTGAGACTTTTTCTTGCCAACTTTGTCATGATGTTACAATCTCAGAGATTCATGAAATTTTACAGTAAAAAAAAAAATACCTCCAGACCATGTTACTGCGGGAGATTTGTTAATGATGATCAGTTGAGTCTCATGGGATTAAAGAGAACCTGTCACCAGATTCCACTTATTAAATGTATGTACATCATGATATAATTGGTATACTATGTATAATTAATAAAATTTGCTACTTTTTATACAGTTGTTACTTCGTTTATGGTCACTTGTAAAGTCCCACCCTTTGGGGGATATTCTGTTTTTTCCTACATTTATAAGGGATGTGGTGACCTTTAAACGTATTAAAAAAAAAAAAAAAAAAAAATTGTGAACGACGGGGCTTTTCTTTTTATTAAATGTATAAACTTATAAATCAGCACTTTCATGTTTCCCTACTGATTTTTCAATATTTTTAATTTTTTTACCATGTTGTGGCCCTTTAGCAAGAATTTCCTAGAAGTGTCAATTTATGTCTGTGCCAACCCCTGTTTATCCCCCCTTCCCTCACTTTCTTCCATGTAGGCAGACAGCGGGATCCCATATAGCTACTTGTTAGCAAACATTAGGATTTCAGGCAAGATAAGTCAATTGTTACCTGTGCACCCATAAAATAATTATACAGTAAAAATGCCAGTAGGAGCAGAGTCATTAGTGCACAAAGATGTAGAAAAAAAACAGAGACTGATTGTAATGTGCAGAGTGGAGTAGCTGTCACTGTTGGTATTATTTAGTGCTCTGCTGTATGTGAGCTCTTGTTATCAGCATCTATGCCTTGTCATAAGATAAATGAGAGGTTGCTCAGTTAAACTGGCCCTACACATACACATTTCATTCACAATACCACTTTATTAAAATTGCCACATACACTAAGCATTGTAATTATTGTTTTTAGCCTGGTAGATAATACCAAGGTCATGGTTCCATACATTTATCTGATTCAATTTTTGCATGCTACATCATCCCACTTCTGGGTGTAGTAATCTTGTATGTCATCACTTAGTTATGTAGTTACAGCTCTAAGCCTTTTTGGGAATGCTGATGTCACATCCAAGATGATCTCAAATATTTGAATATCATATTATAAGCAATAATTGCAGCAATAATTACAGAGAGATTTAGTCTGGGTTCACATCTCGATGTGGAGCATCTCACAGCAGAGGTCTGGTGCTTCCCTTTCACTGTTTTAGGTCCGATTTTGGTCTGAATCTGCACCTGAAAAGGACCAGGGAGCCATCCCTAAGGCCTCGTACACACGATCAAATCTGTCTGCTGGAAACGGTCTGCTAGACCGTCCCAGCAGACAGATTCGATCGTGTGTACGGGCGAGCCGACGGATTTGGCCACCCGACAGATTTCAAAGCATGCTTTGAAATCTATCGGGTGGGAATCCGTCCGCCCGACATGTCTGCTGGTTAGTACACTTACCAGCAGACATGTCGTCTTGCACCGGCGCCGAATGGATTCGGCGCATGCGCGGAAGTGTTTTACTTCCTGGTGCGGTGACGTGGCGGCGTCAACGTCACCGCCACGTCACCGACACGTCAGCGCGCCGTCTGCTGGCGGGGATTTTGGTTTGCTCGTGTGTCCGACCGATTTGAACAAATAGATTGCCTCGTGTGTACGAGGCCTGAGGTGTGTGAACCGATAGGCTTATGACATGCGAGTTGGATTTGGGGAAACCCACATCCAATTTCAATAGTGTGAACCCAGCCTTAATGAACAAAACAAGAAAACTTTAATTATAAGCATATGGGAAGATTGTCACTAAATTTAATAGTATGAGGAAAGGGTCTCTTTCATTTAACTGGGAGATAAATTGCAAAGCAAAAATAAATAAAGTAATTAATAATCACACAAATGAACAGTTGATGAGTAATCATTCTCCTTCCATAGACTGTGGAATAAATAATTTGCTAATTCTTTCTGCTACAGGTCTAAATTGCAGTGATACCCACTTTTGGATGATCAATGATCAAAAATGATTGCCTGTGTGCTGAAGAGTAGTAGTCAAAGTAATCAGCTTAAATATGTACTTCTATGTATGCAACCTAAACATTTTACCGCGATCTTCTGCTGTATATCTGCACACTCAGGGTGCACTAAGATGCCATTTACTATTTCTTTAATATGAGTGTTCCAAGATGGCAGCTGTGACTACTTCTGGGTTCGCCAGGATGTGATGTTGCTTTTGGCTCCTGGCTGGGATATGGATGCTATCATCAGAGGGGTGGGGCGTCCCGCTGTGAGGTGGCCATGCTCACACACACAAACTCCTCATTTAGCGGGAATGCAGGGGAACAGGGGGATGCAATCAATTTCCCTTAATTAGAGGGGGTTTTTATAGAGGCATTTCAGCCTCAATCTTTCTGTTTGGTGAGACAGATGGTGGTGCTGGTGGATGCATTGAGAACTGGTATGGTACTAATCTTACTCCCCTCTATATTTTTGAATATTTTTGAATGGTTAAACGCCTGAGATTTATATATTGATTGTTTTTATAAGTCTAAAGTATAAGATGTTGAGTCGCCTCATACCGTGAAGACACTTATCTTTTATACCCCTCTACATTTGACTGGAGGAATCCCCTTCCTATCAAAGTTTGTCACTTTGATTGTGGTTGATAAGGTGTGTGTTTTTCTTGTTGTGTGTAGATATATTTTTAGATATATGCAGCTGAATGACCTATAGCTCTATTTATGTTCTGAAAAGCTGAATGCTGTCAATTGCTTTGTAGATTTATATTTTTGTGATATTTATTCTACCTTTATCCGATATTTTGGAAGCTCAAGTCTAACCTCTAGGACCACACATCGGTCTATGGAAAAGACAGGGTGGGCTCAATGTTAGTACCGTTCAGAGCTCTTTAAAAGTCTGTAACAGTCTGATCTATGTGGGTAAGTCCCTAAGATGGCTATCTACACATTGGGCCAGATTCACGTATTCCAGAGCATCTTTGCTCTGGAGTAACGCATCTCATTTGCGTTGCGCTGCCGTAATTTTAGGAGCAAGTGCTGTCATTCACGAAGCACTTGCTCCTAAAGTTGCGGCAGCGCATCACAAATGAGCCGGCGGAATTCAAATGTAGCGGGTACGGGGCGTGTAGTATGCTAACTACGCGCGATCCCGCCGCCAACGTACTGCGCATGCGTCGAGTGTCAAAACATCCCCGTGCGCATGCTCCAAAATCTGTGAATGAACGTCAATGACGTCACATTCCCATTCATGACCGTTTTACGCAAGCGACGTTTTTTTTTTTTTTCCGACGCGATGACGACGCCTATACCTAACATAGGATACTCCAACCCCATGTAGGTATATCTATGCGCCGCGTATCCCGTCCGGAAACGTCGTATCGTCATTGCGTCGCGCCGGATTTCGATCGTGAATTGCCGATTTCCGCTCATTAACATATTTTTTGAGCGTAAATCGGCGGGAACGCCCCCGGCGCCATTTTTAAGTTGAAGTAACGATGCGATGGCGAAACTCAGTTACGCTGCTCGCATCGGAACTTCAACCCGGCGTTTCTTGTTTTCTGGTTACAGAAAACAGAAACGCCGGCTCAAAGCCACAGTTAGGCTGGCGGATCACTCGATCCGCCAGCGTAACCTTTCCTGAATCTGGCCCATTGGATGTTAGTTTTTAGGCCCCCTGTTGTCTCTCACTGTCCCCCATGAATTATATTTTATATTATTTTATTCTTATTTCTTCTTTTTTTTTCTCTTCTTTTTCCTTCCAGTTTAAAAATAATGGAATACTTTTTAATGCAGTATATAAGTATGTGTGTGTGTATATATATATATATATATATATATATATATATATTTAGTGTTTGTAGATTTTTCTTTTTTTTGTAATGTCTATCGCTAAGCGTTAACCCCAAAGTAGCTATTATAGCGAAACGTGTTGATTCCACACACTTATGAAATTCAATATTGACTGTCCAATGCCTTATTGATTTTATATGATATGGTTTTATATGGATGGCACTTAATCTTTTATTGTGATACAATTAAAATACTGATGTTATATAATTGATGTTTTTGTCTTTACTCATTTGTTGGCACATACAAAGTCATTTCCCCTGCAGTTGGTGAGACCCCATTTTCATTTTTAGTATGTGGTCCTCCCTTTTACGGCGGTTATGGTGTGGTCTAACATGTTGTCACACCACTTTAGCACCTTATGGATTGTATATACTGTGGCCCGGATTCACAAAGCACTTGCGCCGACGTATCTCCAGATACGCCGCATAAGTGCAAATATGCGCCATCGTATCTGTGCGCCGGACTCACAAACTAAGATACGTCTAAAAACAGACTTCATCCCACCGATGTAACTTGCCTACGCCGACGTAGAGTGGGCGGATATTTATGCTGGACGCATGTGGCGCTCCCATTGATTTTCTATTCAAATATGCAAATGAGGGAGATACGGCGATTCACGAACGTACTTGCGCCAGGTGCATGATATACGCGGTTTGCGTAAGTTTTACATCCGGCGTAAAGTTATTCCCCATAGATGAGGCGCAACCCATGCAAAGGTATGGACCAGGGAACACAAGCCTACATATTGTACGTTGAACATCTGTGAATATGGGCCGACGTGGGTCTGGCTGGGCGTAGTTTACGTTACCGGCGTAAACAGTGATCCGGCGTATCTTAGGCAGTTTTTCCGACGTGGTTATGTGCATGCGCATGGGGATACGTCCACGTCTCGACGCATGCGCAGTTCATTTTAAGTACTTGTCTGGCACCCGGCCCATCATTTGCATGGGGTCACGCTTCATTAGCATGGACCACGCCCACTTCCAGCCCACTTCCACCTACTTCCACTTACGCCAGCCTGCGCCTTCGAAATGTACGCTACGCCGGCCCAGAGTTGGGAGCAATAGCTTGCTGATTTCAGTGCATGCCTCTCCTCGCTGCTCGGCGTAGCGTGCTATGTATGCGCTACGCCGGCGTAAATATGCACCCATCTCTGTGAATCCGGGCCCGTATGTATAAGCTATTGGGAGCACAGGTATGTCTTATTTATTTTGCATAATCCGGGTTAGTGACAAGAGATGCATGTAGCTCTCCTACAGCTTGTGTCTATCTGTCTTATTGGCATTATATCCACTGAAGAATTAGCATTTTGCAGAGCAGATTAAGAAGCGGCCAGAGAGGCATTACTTTGATGCAGTTGGCCAGTTTAAACATGTATAAAAATGGGTGTATGCAGCGCTAGTAGCATCAAATTAAAGGTAAGAGTCCATAGTGTTTAAAGTAAAGGAAAGGAAGCTGGAATCAGCCATGGTGTAAACTAAGGCCTTGTACACGCGAGGGAATAAATCCGCTGAACATGGTCCGTTGGACCATTTCAGCCGAAAAATCCGCTCGTGTGTAGGGGCAAACGGACCCTTCTGGCCGGATTCCTCTGGCAGAAAAATTTCAAAGCATGCTTTGGAATTTTTCCGCCGGATAGCTGCCCGTCAGATATGTACGCTGGTTAGTACGGCAAACCAGCGGACATATCTGCCCGCACATGCGTCATATCCTATGAATGGATCCGACGCATGCGAGCGGAAGTGTTTACTTCCTGGTGCGGTGACGTGGCGGCGTCAACGTCACCGCCACGTCACCGCGCTGTCCGCCGGCGGGGAATTTGATCCGATGGTGTGTACAGCCATCGGATCAAAACATCCCGGCGTAAATATGCGCTGTAAATGGTCCGGGGACCGTTTACAGCGGATAAATCCCATCGTGTGTACAAGGCCTAAGACACCATCAGGTGAGCATGAAATTATCCTCCACAGAATATCAACACACCGGGCATCTTACCAAAGGAAATGGACCACTGGATTACAGGTGGTCCACAGCTCCACAAAACCACTTCAATTGGATCATAGATGGCTGGGTCTTGTAGTCTTACCAATTGAAACGGTACAGTAAACTCAGAACTACAAAGTAGAATTTAAATGAGATCATTTCTAATAATTTAATCATTTCAGTGTCTTCACTAAATTAACTTACCTGTTAGTTTAACCAAAACTGAGATGTCAGGTAAGATCAATCACTTGCTGCATTCTAAGATGTGGTTAGCAAAAGATCTCTTTGTGGGTGTTGCTAGTGCTCCCCTATCATTGTTTCTTGTTTTGGTGCAAAAAAAAATGCATTCCTTGTTTAGCTCTAGATTCTTAGTAATGCCAAACACATGTCTAAGGAAGAGCAATACACATGACAGACAAAACCCCTGTTTTTAACGCATACTGTTAGACAGGTTAATTGGTTGTTCTGCAGGCTGGTCGGTAAGGAGGCTTGGTTTTTCCCTGGGCATTCCCCAGGTTTTGTTGTTATCTGCTTTAGCCTTCCAATGCCACTTACTGTGCTTGCCAGCTATAGATGGGAGCGGTGGACACATTTATGTTTCATCTGTGGTGCTTATATTGGTCCAGCAGTGCACCAACACCTTTGCAGCCATTGTGCTATATGCTGGGTGTTTGGTGTTCTCCTGTACCTTTAAGGAGGGGTGGCTCCCCTTCAGTCCACCTGCCCCTATCTATCCATTAGAATGCATGTGCCTCCACTGTGGGGACGCTCATTGTTTAGTGTTAGGACCACAGATTACAGGGTGTCTTGGCGCGGCTCATGCATGCGTTTGCAAATGCGTGCGGACAAAACCCCTGTTTTTTTTTTTTTACAAATCAGAGCCACACATATATATATATATATATATATATTAAAAAAAATAAAATAAAAATAAAATACAAAAATAATACATAACAGAACATTATTACAAAACAACACAACAGTCACGGTCCATCTTATTATTATACATCCCCTTTTACCTTGTTGTCAAAATCAAACATATATCTCCTTCTTACATATCTCTCCCCTTTCCAAACATCACTGAGAGTAAGAAGAAGAAGAAAGGAAAAAAAAAAAAACACCCTCCTTCCCTCTCCTCCGACCCTTCTCCATATTCCTGTGGTTTCTCATTAAATCCCCTGGGCCAGATTCACAGAGCGATTACGCCGGTGTAACAGGAGATGCGCGGCGTAAGTCTAATTGTGCGTGTGCGTTTCGATGCACGGCATCCCCAAAACGAGATACGCAAGAAATCTAATTTTTTTTGTCCAGCGTAATTTCGTTAGACAGGCGCATCCGTCCGCGCAAAACTGCGCTAGACAAACCATTGATTTGCTAGTCAAATATGCTAATGAGGGACTTACGGGGATCCACAAAAAAACGTTGGGGCAGCGCAGGCTACGCGGTGTGCGCAACAGCAAAATGTCCTGTCTAAAATTAGACCATATAAAAGCTGGTCTAAAAAGAGAAAAATCGTCTACATGTCAGATAAAGCAACACTGTTAGTGAGGAGCTCAGCAGTCACATGTGTTGCACAACAATCTGTATGCCAACATGCCAGGGGCATCGTCGCACATAGCTATACTACTGACTTTAGATGAGCAAAGAAGGAGGAGGGCACGGAGGATGGCACGGGAGAGGATATACCGCACACGCATAGACCTGTTTGGCATGAGTGATTGTGAGGTGTATCGCATCTTCAGATTTACCCCTCATGCCATCCTGGAATTAACCACAACCTTGCAGGAGGACATCACCAGCCCAACACAACGCTCACATGCAGTGCAGCCACTGGTCAAGGTCCTGGCAACACTCCATTTCCTTGCCAGTGGCTCTTTTCAGTGTACAAGTGGAGTGGTGGCTGGGATGGCACAATCCTCCATGAGCAGATGTGTGCACCAGGTTGTCCCTGCAATCCTCAGACGCATGGCCAACCAAATCATCAAACCAACCACTAAGGACCTGCGGCTGAAGGCAATGACAGATTTCTACAGAATTGCCAGATTCCCACGCACCGTGGGGGCCATTGATTGCACACATGTGGCACTCCAGCCCCCCCAGGAGACAGAGCACATGTACCGCAAACGGAAGCATTGGCATTCCATCAACGTACAGGTGATAGTCGATGCCCAAGGCCTCATATGGCACGTCCGTGCCAAACACCCAGGGTCCAGCCATGACAGCTACATATACAATCAGAGCCCCATCCGAATGGAATTCCATCGGAACATGTATGGGGATACCTGGCTGGTTGGTGAGTGACATGGGTGGCAGGCATGACTGTACCCCCCCATGATGCACACATCACAAGGGGCACATGCATGACTAACATCCTCCTGTCTTTTCCCTTACAGGTGACTCTGCATATCCACTGGGACCCCATCTCATGACTCCTATCCGGAACCCCCAAACCCCAGGAGAAGAAAGATACAATGAAGCCCACGCCCAACACGTGCAGTGGTGGAGCGCACCTTTGGCCTCCTGAAGTCACGTTTCCGATGCCTGGATAAGTCTGGGGGGACACTGTTGTATTCCCCAAAGTTCGTGTGCCATATCATCGGTGCCTGTTGCCTGCTGCACAACTTCGCAGTGAGAAAGGGCCTGCAGATTGACCTACGTGATGACCTGACCCCTGAACCAGACAATCCCCCCTAACCGAGGTTACCCCGTCTTCTGAGGGAAGAGCAGCCAGGAGCCAGCTCACATTAGGCATCTTTGCACGTTAAACACACACATTAATCATGGCACAATGAGAATGCATGCATGCACACCACTGTGGTCCCTAGCACACACACCCCACATCCTCATCAAATTGGATTGGCACCAGTCCACCATGCAGGACTTGTGAGCAGCAACGCCACGCCAAGGCTCCAATTATGTCACTATACATTCATACACCATTCACACGGACCTGGGGATCACTTCTCCCTGGTCCTGGGGAACCCTTCTCCACCAAAATTGAGGGTGACACCCCTTTTCCGGCAGGAATGTCACCCCCACATTCAAACAGCATTCACAACCCAAAAAAAATACCAAAAAAATACCAGCAAAATCAAAAAAATTCCAGGAAAAAAAAAGGGCCAAAAAAAGGGGAAAAACAAATTAGTGCCCTTGACGTGAGCCACGCCTGGGGCGCCCCCGGCCACGGACCCGGCTCCTCTGGGGAGACTCATGGGGGAGGGGGTAAACCGGAGAAGGAGGAGCAGCCCCTGGTCTCTGCCCACCTGGCGGCTTGCCCTCCAAGGCCACGGCTATTCTGTCCAGGGCAGCACCTAGTGTTGCCGTGTTGGCCTGGATAGCCTGGGTAAGGGCCCTCACATCCTGCCCAACGCCCGCTGATGTAGTCTGCAGGTTGTTAAGGCAGTTTCTGAAAGCCCGGGAGTGGCAGTCCAGGTTCCCAAGCGTATCCTTGATGGAGGACAGGCTCTCCTCCATCCGCACCAATGTCTGGCTGACCTGTCCCAGATGGCGGGTCTGGAGGAACTGGTCCCTTCTCAGAGTGGCGGGCAGGAGATCGGCCACCCCCCTGGTCTTCTGGGTCGCCTTCCTGCCTCCAGCTGATGCTTGTGGCTGGGGAGAAGGAGCGGCCCTTGGGAGGGGAGCCATGTTGGGGAAGGAGGGGGGGGGGCTCCCCCTTAGAGAGAGCTGGCTGCTGCCAGCCAGAGGGGAAGAGTCCTCCAAAAACAATAGTCCAGTGCCTGACATGGACTCCTCCTCCTCCTCAAACTCCTCCTCCTCAACCTCCTCCTCCTCCTCTTTAACCTCCTCCGCGGACTCCGGCCTTGTCGGGGGGGCCTCATTAGGCTGCTGTCCTGGGGATGGTGCGGTCAGGCCAGATGGCCCAGCACCCTCCTGCACATCTGTGGATGACACAAAACATTCACAGGTTGGAGGATCCACACACTTGCCACATATTCCCTTTCACCCCCTCCCACACACATGCTACACACCTGATAGAAAAAAAACCTTACCTGGCATCACACCTTCATGACTTGAGTCATAGCCGGGCAGGCCCTCCACTTCTTGCCTATGAAAGGCCTGGGCCACCGCACGCTCCTCCGCTGTCAGCCTAACATGGCATGGTGGGCCCCCTCCTGTGGCCCTGGCATGGGCAAGCATTTTGGCCAGCTTCTTTTTGACCAGACGCCGGAGGTCATTTATGTTTTTCTCAATCCCAGACCGGTTCCGTGTCTCCCCCTCCCCCGCTGAATTCACCTGGTCAGTGATCATGTCCAAAATCCCTCTCCTCCTGGCCGGGGTGGTGTTGGCACTGTCCGGGCTGTGGAGGAAACGCCCATAGTCGGAAATGGCCCGGGCAAGAATTTGTTTCTCCCTCAAAGAAAAATTTAATTTCCTCTTCGTCTCAGTCATACTCTGACCAAAAATCACTCCCAGTCAACAAAAATCACTCACAAAAACAAGCACGACCAATCAAGCAAGAAAACAAACAAACAGAAAACTATCAAACGAAAACTCTCACAAACACTCAGCAAAAAGCAGTCACAAAAACAAACAGGAACAATCAAGCAAGAAAAAAAACAAACAGAAAAACATCAAACAAAAAGTCTCACAAACACTTAGCTAAAATCACTTTTAAATATCTTCTAACAAACACAAGATCACACAGTACACAAATCTGACAAATACAAATCACAACGCAACTAACAACGGAACAAAAGCACTTTGCTATATGGGAAGTGAAACAAAGGGATGTACTTTTGCAATGGAAGTGCGTTTGTGTGTGTCTATTTATGCTGTCTGTGTAGTTCATGATTTTTCCCTAGTCCATTTCCAATTTCACTGATTGCGCCGTTCCCGAGTTGTGAGCATGCGCACAGAGGTGCTGACATGGTCTGCTTCAAGCTCGCATTCGCGAGCGGGCCGGCCCTTCATTTGCATGGGGTCACGGCTCATTTCAATGTAACACGCCCACGTCCTTCCCAATTTGTATTACTCCGCCTTATGCCTCTGAAATAACGTTACGCATGGGCAAATTTTTGCGTAAAAGCGACGAGAATAGGGTGATTGCGCGGCTACATTGCGCAAGTCTAACGTAAAAGCGGTGCGCTACGCCGGTCCAATAATGCGCAGATGTACCTGAATCTGGCCCCCTGTTTTTAACGCATACTGTTAGGCGGCGTACACACGATCGGATATATCCGATGAAAACGGTCCGCGGACCATTTCCATCGGATATGTCCGATCGGGAGTTTGATCCGATGGCGTGTACACACCATCGGATCAAATTCCCCGCCGCCGGAAGGCGCGGTGACGTGGCGGTGACGCGGCGGTGACGTTGACGCCGCCGCGTCACCGCACCAGGAAGTAAAACACTTCCGCGCTTGCGCCGAATCCATTCGGCAGCGGCGCGGCGGCGGTGGGGGCCGACATGTCTGCTGGTAAGTGTACTAACCAGCAGACATGTCGGGCGGACAGATCCCCACCGGATAGATTTCAAAGCATGCTTTGAAATCTGTCGGGTGGAGAAATCTGTCCGCTAGCCCATACACACGAGCGGAGATGTCTGCTGAAACGGTCCATCGGACCGTTTTCAGCGGACATATCCCCTCGTGTGTACGCGGCCTTAGACAGGTTAATTGGTTGTTCTGCAGGCTGGTCGGTAAGGAGGCTTGGTTTTTTCCTGGGAATTCCCCAGGTTTTGTTGTTACATATGACAGACAGACAGATGTGGAACCCAAGTGTAAAGGACTCAGTGTTGGAATTCTTGAGATACAAATCTGAAGGCCATTTAACTTAAATGCCACACACAGGGCCAGATTCAGGTAGATGAGAGTATCTTTCCTCTGGAGTAACGCTTCTCATTTACGTTACTCTGAAGACCCTTTCAGCGCAAGTCCTGTAATTCACATAGCAGTTGCGCGTAAACTTGCGCCAGAGTAACGATAATGCGCTGGCGTAACCCGACGCAAGTGGAAGTGGGTGTGATCATATGTAAATGATGGGCGGAGCCCAGCACAGAGGCTTACGTTCAGCGCATCATCCACGGAGCATGCGCAGTGAGTGCGGCTCCACTCGCCCCCCTTGTGCGCATGCTCACAACTTCCGTCGGCACCACTTCCTGGGAAACGTCAGCGCAATGCGTTCCGCTGGGCGCTTAAAAGCGCTGGCGGAAACGCCATTCCGGCGCAAAAGTAGTTCCGCTTCCCCCCACCCCAGGGAAGATACTTTTGTGCTGTGATGGCTGCTCCCGCTACCTCCAGAGAGAGGAGGAACCTGAATTTTAATGCCCAGGAGGTCTCAGTGATCATTTCGGCAATGGAAACGGATAATGAATTTCTCCATGGCAAAAAAAGCCGGAAGACCAGCCGGGAAAGGAAGCAGGGCATCCTGGAGTCGATTGCTGCCAGGGTCAATGTCCTGGGCTACTCCACCCGGACTGCTGGGGACATACAAAAAAAAAAAAATGACCTGCGGCGCAAGGTGAGGGACAAGGTGGCCTCCATCAGGAGGTATGAGAGGGGCACAGGTGGTGGTCCCCCATGTCCTGTCACCCTGACCGCAGAGGAGGAGGTAGTTGCTCGCTGCCTGGAGAGGGAGCAGGTGGAGGGGGTCGCAGGCTATGACTCCGTGGAGGAAGACACAAGGACAGGTAAGTGTTTTATAATCCCCTATTTGTTGTTTTGCATTTGGGGGGGGGGGTACATGTGCCAAGTGTGTGGGACCACCAACATGTGTCTGCTTTGTGTCATCCACAGATGACGGAGCTGGGCCATCATCTGTCAGCGTGCATTCCACCCCATCCCCCCCACGCCATCGTGTGCCTGAGCCACTGGGTGGTGAAGAGGTTGTGGAGGAGGAGAGTGGCCACACCACACCTGCCGAGGTGGTTGTGGAGGATCCTGCTGTGGCAGAGCAGGACTTTTCATTAGTGTTGTCTGTCTCCTCCCCTTCTCCTGGGCCGTCTGTCGTCCCCTCCCCCATCCTTGGAAGCCCCTCAAGGGCGACTCCTTCCACCCGAGGACATCCATCTTCTGGCCCCAGGAAGGCGACCCAGAAGACCAGGGGGGTGTCTGATGGTATACAGGACCAGTTGGCGAGGGATCACGCCAGGCAGACGGAACAGATGGGGGCCATAGCGGTGCACTTGGAGAAAGTGTCTGACAGCCTGGGCTCCGTTGCCAACCTCAGCAACGCAGTGCAGGATGTCAGCTGTAATTGCGCTGCAGTGGTCACCACTTTGGGGGAGGTGCAGGGGGATATTCGGCACCTTACTGCAGCCGTCCAGGCCAACAGTGCTGCCATCCGGGACCAGGGGAGGCTGAGTCGGCGGGCCCAGCACTACCAGGTCACCCGTCAGCTCCGGATGCAGGCCCAGACCAACTCCTACCTTGGACGGATAGCCAGGGCCTTGGAGGGCACGCAGGCCACACCTGCCAGGAGTGGCCCACCTGGGGATCAGCCACCTCCAGATGCCCCCCCACCCCCACCCACTCCATCCAGGCAGCTGCGGAGCCAGAGAGGGGCCCCCAGAAGAAGCCCCCGGCATCCCCGATGAGGCCTTTTTTTTTTGTTGTTTTATATTTTTTGTTTGGACATACTCAGGTCATGAGTTTATTTTTTCTTTTTCTCAGGTTATGAGATTTTGTTTATTTTATTTATCAGGATATGATATTATTAATTTATTTTTGTACTGCACACGGTCAGGAGTGCAGGGGACAGTGTGAATGGTGTGTGAATGTGAGAGGGTGGCACTCCTGAAAGTAAGGGGTGTCACCCTCGGCCGTGGTGGTGAAGTTAACCCCACGGCTGAATGAATCACGTGTGAAAGGTGTGTGAATGGACAGTGACATCATTGGGGCCTTGACGCTGGCGTTACTGCTCCCAACTCCTACATGCTGGACTTGGGCTAATCCAATGTGATGTGCATGTGGTGTGTGTGATCCAGTGGTGTACACGCGTGCACTGTCTGTGTGATTAATGTTTTGGTTTAGTGTCCAAAGATGCCTACGGCGAGGACCCTCCTGACTGCTCTTCCATCAGCAGACTGGGTGTCCTCTGGCAGGGGGGGGCTGTGTGGGTCGGGGGTCAGGTCATCACGTATGTCAATATGCAGGCCTTTTTTCATAGCAAAGTTATGTAGTATGCAACATGCAGCGATGATCTGACACATGAAGGTAGGGGAATACAATAGGGTCCCCCCGGACTTATCCAGGCAGCGGAAACGGGACTTCAGGAGCCCAAATGTTTGCTCCACCACTGCACGGGTTTTGATGTGTGCTTCATTGTATTTTCTCTCTCCTCTGGTTTGGGGGTTCCGGAAAGGAGTCATTAGATGGGGTCCCAGTGCATATGCAGAGTCACCTGTAAGGTAAAAGACAGGAGAATGTTAGTCATGCATGTGCGATTTCTGTTGTGCATCACGGGAGGGGATAGTCATGCCTGCCACCCATGTCACTCACCAACCAGCCAGCTGTCCCCATACATGTTCTGGTTAAATTCTGCTGGGATGGGGCTCTGATTGTATATGTAGCTGTCATGGCTGGACCCGGGGTGTTTGGCACGGACGTGCCATATGAGGCGTTGGGCATCAGCTATCACCTGTACGTTGATGGAATGCCAATGCTTCCGATTGCGGTATATGTGCTCTGTGGCACTGGGGGGCTGTAGGGCCACATGTGTGCAATCAATGGCCCCCACAGTGCGTGGGAATCTGGCAATGTTGTAGAAATCTGTCATTGCCTTCTGCCGCAGCTCCTCAATGGTGGGTCTGATGAACTGGTTGGACATGCGTCTGAGGATTGCAGGGACAACCTGGTGCACACATCTGCTTATGGAGGATTGTGACATCCCAGCCACCACTCCACTTGTACGCTGGAATGATCCACTGGCAAGGAAATGAAGTGTTGCCAGGACCTTCACCAGTGGCTGCACTGCTTGTGAGCGGTATGTCTTGCTGGTGATGTCACCCTGCAGGGTTGTGGTTAGTTCAAGTATTGCATCAGGGCTGAATCTGAAGAGGCGATACACCTCCTCATCCCCCATGCCAAAGAGGTTCATACGAGTGCGGTATATCCTCTCACGTGGCCGCCTTCTTGGTTCCGGGGGACCCATCAGTAGTTCTAGGACCACAATTGCCCCTGGCATGTTGGCACACAGAGGTGTTGTCCTTGCAAGTGGGGGTGCTCAGCAAGCTCCTATCGTCGGTAACGCTGCTGTAGCTGCTCTCCTGCTGACCTGTGACCGTCTGGAGTAAAGATAAAGCAGCCTTTTGTAGAAATAACTTTGCGCCGGACGGACCAGATACGCGCGGCGCATGTAGCCAGCGTATGGTGCTAATCCGTTCGTGAATTGGGAAAAATACCTCATTTGCATATTTGCAGGGGAAATCAATGGGCGCGACTGATGCGCCCAGCGAAAATAAGCGCTGACGATACTCTGGCGTCGGAACGTTCCGCCGGTCGCAAATGACCCGTTATTGGGCGCATCTAGTTTGCTGGGTACGGGCACATAGAAACGACGGCGCATCATCACAGTTACGCGGCGCATATCCAAATACTCCAGCGCAAGTGTTCGTGAATCTGGCCCTTAATCTGGAAAAAAAAAAAAACAGACCAAAGGGTCTGATGAAACCATGTCCAAATATAGTATTAGATTGTAAGCTCTCAGGTCAACTTTGTTACTGTACTGCCTCTCTTTATATTGTAAAGCATTGCACAAATTGTTGTTGCTATATAAATCCTGAATAATGTTAAAAATGATAATCACTCATTTCACTTCATGAACTGAGCCAATAATGGAAACTCCCCTTCTTTGAGATCTTGTCAGAAGGTTCACCCAGGATGGTAGTGAACTTATATGGTGGTCAAAATAGCCACTTACCAGTTCACTAAGTGCATAGTATAGTGCAGTGGCCCCCCATACAGGTTGAGATCCAAGAAAGAAAGTATTGTATTGCTGGGAAACTGAGCATTAAAATAAACATAATTGTTGTCCTGTAAGTATAAAATAATGATATTACTAGTCATTACACTTTAATTATAGAAACAGTTTGCAATATGACATAGATCAGCAGCAAAACAGCTTTTTTTTAAAAAAAAGACAATATTTTTTTTTTCCTTTCTGATGAAAAGGAATTTCACCTACAATAGACATGAAAACATATGCTATATGTGCACGAGAACATAGGCTGAAAACACACAGCACTGTGACTAATCAAACAAAAGTGCATGATTTTTCGATGTATGTTCTAGGTCACCTTTGTCATGATGGTCATTCCATTAACATTTAGAACAGTTGCTATAAATTGCTAGTGAAAGGGTCAGTCAATTTGTCAAGTGATGAAGTCATTTAAAGAGGTGAAACATTTTCTGGTTTTATGTGATAGTTAATGCCTCTTCTAAACTGTTTTTCCATATATCACTTTATATAGACTACTAAACAATAACAAGCTAATAAAAGCTTATGAATACTCTGTATATATACTGTGTGTGTATATATATATATATATATGTATATATATATACACACACTGCTCAAAAAAATTAAAGGAACACTTTGAAATCATATCAGATCTCAACGGGCAAAAGTCTCATGCTGGATATCTATACTGATATGGACTGGGTAATGTGTTAGGAATGAAAGGAAGGCCCATCATTTGAAAGAAATGAAAATTATCCACCTCCAGAGGGCTGAATTCAAAGATACCCCGAAAATCAAAGTGAAAAAATTATGCAGCAAGCTTGTCCATTTTGCTGAAATTTCATTGCAACAACTTAAAATGGTCCTAGTAGTCTGTATGGCCCCCAAGTGCTTGTATGCATGCCAGACAACATCAGGGCATGCTCCTAATGAGACGACGGATAGTGTCCTGGGGTATTTCCTCCCAGATCTGGACCAAAGCATCACTGACCTCTTGAACAGACTGAGGTGCAACCTGGCGGCACCGGATGGACTGAAACATAATGTCCCAGAGGTGTTCTTTTGGATTTAGGTCAGGTGAGCATGGGGGCCATTAAATGGTATCAATTTCTACATCCTCTAGGAACAGGCTGCATGCTCTCGCCACATGAGGCCAGGCGTTGTCGTGCACAAGGACCCACTGTACCAGCGTAGGGTCTGACAATGGGTCCAAGGATTTCATCCCAATACCAAATGGCAGTCAGGGTGCCATTGTGTAGCCTGTAGAGGTCTGTGCATCCCTCCATGGATATGCCTCCCCAGATCATCACTGACCCACCACCAAACTGGTCATGCTGAACAATGTTACAGGCAGCATAAAATTCTCTGCGGCTTCTCCAGACCCTTTCACGTCTGTCACATATGCTCAGGGTGAACCTGCTCCCATCTGTGAAAAGCATGGGGCACCAGTGGTGGACCTGCCAATTCTGGTGTTCAATGGAAAATGCCAATCGAGCTCCACAGTGTCCGGCAGTGAGCACAGAGCACACTAGAGGACGCCAGGCCCTCAGGCCACCCCCATGAAGTCTGTTTCTGATTGTTTGGTCAGAGACATTCACACCGGTGGCCTGCTGGAGGTCATTTTGTACGGCTCTGGCAGTGCTCATCCTGTTCCTCCTTGCACAAAAGAGCTGATACCGGTCCTGCTGATGGGTTAAGGACCTTCTACGGCTCTGTCCAGCTCTCCTAGAGTAACTGCCTGTCTCCTGGAATCTCCTACATGCTCTTGAGACTGTGCTGGGAGACACAGCAAACCTTCTGGCAATTACACATATTTATGTGCCATCCAGGAAGAGCTGGACTGCCTGTGCATCCTTTATAGGGTCCAAGTATTGCCTCTTGCTACCAGTAGTGACACTGATTCTAGCCAAATGGATAACTAGTGAAAAACAGTCAGAAAAGATGAGTGGGGAAAAAAAATGTCAGACACCTCCACCTGAAAAAACATTGCTGTTTTGGAGGTTGTCTCATTGTTGCCCCTCTAGTGCAGCTGTTGTTAATTTCAATTAACAGCAAAGCAGCTGAAACTGATTAACAACCCCCTCTGTATACACTCCTCCTCCTCTGCTACTTAACTTAAGAGATGTGTGATTGATTGGGCAAAATATTACAACATGTCCCTTTTTTATACACAGGAAGAAGAGACCAGCCAGGAGGTGGCAGCTCCTGAGGCCCATGTCAGCCAGGCGGAAGGGGGGAGTGGCAGCCAAGAGGAGGCCGGGCCCAGTGGGGTGCAGCAGGTCCCCAGGCCCAGGCTCAGCGCCATCAGCCAGGTTCCTCCCCTCCAGATGAGGCCACCAGGCGCAAGGAGGCGCAGGAGGCTGGTGCAGGACGAGAGCCTTGAGGTCATAAGGGAGGCTGCAGAAATAATGAGGGCCCCCTCAACCCCACCGAATGCTATAGCGCATTTGTGGCCAATGAGCTCAACCAAGGGGGGGAGGAGCAAAGGAGCCTGGCAAAGGACCTCATTAATCAGGTCCTGGCCTGGATGAAAAGGGACCAGCTGAGCAGGGACACTGTGCTGTGTAACCCGGCCCGGCCTGCTCCCCATCATCATCATCCTCCTCCTGCTGCCACATCATCCCCACCTGCAAGGGTCCGTGGACGGACCCGTGGAAGTTCCGCTGCAAGGCAGTCTGTAAGGAAGTATGGAAGGAAGTCGAGAAGGTGATTCCCTGCCTTCCAGTTGATTCTCCAAAAAACTGAGCTCGTTGGAGTAGCACAGCTTGGGTTCCTTTGGTCATGTGCTGCTGATTCTGATTTTTGTTCTTGACTCCTGAGGTTACTAATTTTATCCTTAATCATGTTGTAATTACCAAGTCTGCATGTATGTTGCAATCTCATCAAGTGCTGCCGTTCTGGTGATTTATAATTTCTTTTTTGTCCGGAAATAAATGGCTTTTGTATTTACTTTCAAACCTTGTCTATTGTGTTTTATACTGTGGTGAGTAAGCATCAAACATTTGGAAAATACAATGTGTCATTTGCAAAGGACACAAACTCCTTGGGAGGGGGGGGACCTTTTGTGGTTGAACTTGGTAAACCCCAAAAAATATTTAAAAAAACATAATAAAAAAAAAAAAAAGGAAAAAAAAAATTACAAAAAGTTGAAAAAAAAAAAAAATTATGGAACAACAAAAAAGACATAAGTTGGGAAAAAAAAAATACGTTGCAAAAAAAATTAAAAAATATGATACGCTCAACATTAAGTAAAAATATACATCCTAAAAATGTGGATAACGAAAAAAATGTTGGGACATCTGGCTAGCAAACAGTGTCAAATAGAAAAAACACAAGCAAAAATGCAAGCTTTCATTATGGGACATCTGTCAAAATAGCATCAGCAAGAGAACGGGTTTCTTCTAGCAAGAGAACAAAGAACAAAAAAACGCTAGAAACGGGACACTATATAGATAGTTTAAGTGACCAATGTGCCATGTCCCAAACAAACGCGAGTTTTACCTGAACGAGTGCTCCCGTCCCCTCGTTTTGACTGAGCATGCGCGGGTTTTTGGTCCGATGCTTTTGTGTACTAACCAGCGGACATATCCGACGGACATGTGTCCGGCGGAATAGTTTCAAAGCATGCTTTGGAAATTTTCCGCTGGAGAAATCAGTCCAAATCCGTCCGCTTGCCCCTACAGACTAGCGGATTTTTCGACTGAAATGGTCCGTCGGACCATTTCCAGTGGATAAATTCCATCGTGTGTACGAGGCCTCAGAGACAATGAACAGTCATTTGCATTGTTTTGTTTTTGTTAATTTGGGGCATATAACAGTGGAAAAACTTCCACTGTAAACTATTAGTTATCATTTTCACTGTATATAAAGGAATACTCTGAATAGTCCTACTGTATATGCTTTCTGACTTGCTGAACTGTTACTAGAGCAGGAACCTGCAGTACCCCTTCTTGCGGCCAAATTTATTAGCAGCTTGTATTAGTTGGTGGACTACTGATCCCAGATAGCCTGACTTGCAAATCCTGTGCCCGCAGGCCACATAGATTTGACATAAAAACCCACAGTCTCTCCTCTGGCCATGCACCCAGTTTCCCTGGCGTGCCTCCTCCAGATATCCACTGTGTCACACTCACCGACCTTCTCTTGCCCTGAGTCCATGATGAAGAACTTAACTGGACATGTGTTCCAATCACTCCTCCAGCCTCTCTGTTCCATGACACCTCTTCCATTACCGTGTAAGGACAAGGCTCCCTCCCAGCTATCTCAGGCTTCTACACCAAATGGGGATGTCCCTAGAGTGGGATGGACATGAGCTTATGAAAGAGGCCTGCCCCCTGCCAATTCCAGTTGGGAATTGGTCAGGGCTACTCACATGAGCTTCCTGTTACTCCAGATCCCAGCCCTTCCCTGCTTCCAGAACATTCTCTCTGGAAGCAGGGGAGGTGCCCAAGAACTGAAGCACAGGTGGTAACACCCACTGCTACACTAACCACTCCCTGCCCCCAGATCAAAACAATCAGGCCTAGCATGAAGCATAGGCCTGCCTAAATTTACCTGCCTGGCATCCTAAATACTTGTCAATAGTCTCGATTTTTCCCAGGACAATCTTGATTTTGGGACCCTCCTCCCGATCGGAGCTCACCCTGATTAAATTCCTGGGATTTTGTTTCCTGATGGAAATTCTGGAAAGTTTTAGCAAAAACAGCTGGAGGGCTACAAGAAGATGGCCGCCACCGACACCGTGAGGTCTAATCCCCTTGTGTTCAGTGGAGAGGGAGGCACATTCCATCTCCACTGACCACATGGAGAAACCCAGGAACTCACTAGCTGCCACTAAAGAGGACCAATCACATTCATACAGTGAACAGTGCTATAAATATGCACTGATAACTGTATAAATGTGACTGTCAGGGAAGGGGTTAAGCACAATGGGACGGGAAGGGGTTAAATGTGTAGCCTAGTTTGTGTTCTAACTGTAGGGGGAGGGGGGTGACTGGGGAAGGTGACCGATTGTGTCCCTATGTACATAGGGACACAGATCGGTCTCCTCTCTCCCTAAAGGACGTGGAGCTCTGTGTTTACACACAGAGCTCCATGTCCCTGCTCAGTAACTGGGCAATCGCGTGTGCCCGGCGGCGATCGTTGCCGCCGGGCACGCGCATCGGGACCTCAGCAAAGAGGCCTAGCGGCTTTAAAAGACAGGACGTCATATGACGTCCTGTCAGAACAATGGAGTCTTCCGCCCGCCTATACCATGTTAGCTATCCATAAAAATGGAAGTTTGGATCTAGGGTGATACCATTTATTAGCTAACTAAATCGATTGTAGCACAAGCTTTCAAAGCTTGCAGGTTTCTTCTTCTGGCAATATGAACTGGCAGTAATAAGCATTTTTATATAGATTGATTGTTGTGTCCCTGGATGACAATCAACATCCTTAGTAATATAAATGCCACGTCCTACTAATTTGAGAGATTGTTTGTGGAAAGAAAATGGACTTTGTAGGCATCGAATATAGAAAATTGAGAAAATAATTTTAATTAAATATAAATATAAAAATAGTATAAATAACTACAAGTCATCAGCACCACACATGTTGATGTAACATGTAGATCTAAAACGACATATTCTAATTTATACAGAAAAAAGGCAGTGTCAAGACAATAAATAACACAATAAGTTTGTACTGAGATAACCAATACAATGCAGATAGAAAAGGGTTTTTTTTGCCAAACCAAGAGAATAACTGCTGTGTGTAGCGGAAAAAGATGTTTTTTTCAAGTCTTGACATTCATACGCTTCCTTTCAAAAAGCTCTACATGTTTCATGGTATAGACCACTTCATCGGGAGCGTGAGGAAGAAGAACTGCATAAATGAAACACAAATTATAATAAACAAAATAACATATAATATATTATATATATAGAAGCGCATTATACCTCCATCGTTGGATGGACAGAGTAATGTGCTTGGTAGACTTACCAAAAAATGAAAATCTAAATGGTATGTATCAAGAACCAGGGAAAATATGAATTGAGGCTACCCGGTAGTGGCCATAGAGAGCCGTGGATGTCTCCTGATGTAGGAGCACCGTTGCTGTAAGGATCGAGCGGGCTGGGTAGCGCGGACAGCCCAGAGAATTATTCCAAGATGACAGTAAGCTCCACCAAACGGGGTGCTACGAAACCTACACAGTGATTGGAGAATTGGTTTATGTGGTTGGCAGATATTTTGAGTATTTATTATAATAGTAAGAATTATTAATTACATGTAATCTAGTAAAGATGTCACAAGGGGGCGCTCAAAACTGGCAGTACTGTTATAGTGAATTTATACAAATAAATAACTAAATAAATAAATAAATAGACAGCTTGTGACTAGTTTGTTGGTGGGTAATTAAAAAAAAGCCAAAAGACACTATTTTGTACGTTAGTATTTAATGCTAGGACTAGAGAATTTTTTGCACGCTTGTCAGAGAGAGGATATGTGTATATGAAATAAAACACAACGCTAGGTTAGGTTACCTTGCCTAGGAGATGCTGGACTCTCCCTTGGTGTATGGATTTCAGTGTATCCAAACGTATTGCTCAAAGAGAAATTCTCTGCAAGGAGATAGCCATAGTATAAATCTATGTTGATATAGCTTGTGCCTGTTTAGGCGGACAAACTAATGAATGCGGTTTTGAGTGAAGAAAAGCTTACCTTGTTTGTCTTAAGCTAAGAGAAACGCTGCTCCCGTGCTGTGTATGGCAGCACCTGGTCTTGCATCGACCATAGGGGCTGCCTTGGGTTTAATATGCTCCCCCGAGTCGCGTGCGTCAGAACGTTTGACGTCACGCATACGGACCGCGCGGACTGCCGCCCATACGCATTGGCGCCGATCACGCTGCCCAAAAGAAAGATGGCGCAGTGGGCGTGCGAAGGGCGGAAGTCCAAAAAGTTCAGCCATTGGAGGACGGACCAGGGCCTCCCTCTGGAACGTGAGGGCACGCCCGTCCATTTCTAGCAATGGCTTACGTGGCCCGCAGGTGGGGCTTAGGAACTGTCACTTGGAATAGGAAACTGAGGGGGGGGGAGGAAGGGGGGAGAGAGGGGAAGGAGGAAATAATGGGGGGGGGGGGGGAGGAAAAGGGGGAAAAAAGGCAAGGGGGAGGGGGGAGGGGAGGGGAGATGGAGGGGGAGGGGGGGGGGGGGGAAAAGGAGGGCCGCCGCCACTCAAACCATACCACTCCATCCATAGAGCAACAACGGACATGGACCAGGCATGTCACAGGCAATACAGCTCAAAACGAAGCAGCCTCAAGAGATTAGCCCCTGGTGGTAAAAAAAAAAAAAGAGAAAACAGCGAAATTTACAAATAAATTCAATGCGAATGGGTACAGTTGCTATCTGTAATCATCCACTAATTTTAATGCTTGGTTATACTTCGCGGATAACATCAAATGCTTATTAAACCATAATGTACATATTGAATAACCAGTCATGTATAGAGAAACATAAATATATATGAGGAAAAAGGTATGAAAAACATATAAAGAAAGATCATCATCATCATCATAAATGTTTATAGATAAATATGGTGCATGGTGGTTCCCTTGTGTATCCTATTGACGGGGGAGGGGAAAAAGATATGGCGTACTGGTAGTAATAGTAGAAGTAAAATTAAAATAGAATGCTTTCATGAGAGAAATAGCCTGCTTTGCAGGCATGATTATCATGTGTATAGCAAGAAAATGCCCAAAATGCCAAAAACGTATTTGATCCCCAGGGTGTCAAGTGGAAAATGGGTAACTAAGAGGATGCTTACAAAAAGGGTCGGTACGTCAGTATTTCATTAATACCAGGTGGAAAGGTGGCTCCTAGTCTTTCTATCCAGAAAGTTTCTTTTTGCAAAATCCTCTTATCCCAGTTACCACCTCTTGGATCCCTGGGGACAACTTCTAGTACCATGAATTTGATGAACGAGGTATCAAATCTATGGTATAATCCCAAGTGCCTGCTGATTGGTGTGATCATTTTGGCATATTGGGAGTAATATATGTGATCATATATTCGTTGTTTTAATTGACGAATAGTTTTTCCTACATAGAAGGCTTTACATTTACATTGCATGAGATATATTACACCTTCTGTGTTACATGTGGCATGGAATTTTGGTTTGAAAGTTTCGCCGTTTGGGAGATGGAAGGAGGTACCCGATTGTATCCATGGGCAATAAGAACATTGCCCACAGATTTCCAATCCTCTACGAAAATCTCTTTCTTCGTCTGGTGGTTTATATTCACTTCTTGTGAGTTTATTGCCTATGGATGGGCATCTGCGAAATATGATCTCTGGAGTTTCCCTAAACGTATTTCTTGAGTATTGGATCCTCCTTTAGGAGGTGCCAGTGTTTGGCGAGACAGTTTCGGAGTGTGTCATGTTGAGCTGCATATTTAGTGATGAATTTGGTGGTATTATTCCGGAGTTCTCTGTTAGTTTTGTTTTTCTTATTATATATAAGAGACTCCCTATCTTGGTTTAGCGATTTGTTGTATGCTTTTCTTAACAAACTTTTGCTATAACCTCTTTGTAGTAGCCTGGTTTTGAGTTCATAGGCTTGTTGTTTGAAATCTTCATCAAGAACTAGCACGACCAAGAACTAGCTGCCTTACACTCTAAATACAACACTATTTTAATTCATGAAAAATTTGAAGAAAAAAGTTGTGAACTAAAAGCCTTTCTCGACAAACTAAACAAATCCATAATCTCAAAAAAACAAATTAAATTTGATAAGGATAAGATGGCCTTCCTAGAAGGATACGCCTATAGGTGGGACAGTACAATCAAAGGTAGAGGACGAGGTCCACCTAATCGTCCCTATAGTAATGCTAAAGAACGCAATAACTATACCTCAGAAAGAGGTAGTGAATCTGATTCCTCCGCCTCATCCTCTCTCTCTCTTTCACAGGTACATCAAAGCCAAAGCGTCGAACCAAGCTACACTCCGAACGGGTCACGTAAGCGGGGTCATTTTGGTGGTGGGCAATCATACACACCGACTAATAAAAAGAAACCCATAAATACCAATGGTTTTAGAGACCACCCCAAACTCACAACCGTGGTGGGCCAAGTAGAGGTGATGGGACAGCACTAGGAGTCGATCTTTCCCAATTTGCATATATGGGCCCCATAGCTGCCCAAGCAGTACAGCAACTACAAGCACAAAACGGTGGCAATATGGGAGCCCCCCATCCACCACGAGGAGCGGAGGGAGGGATACAAACCCCACAGGGACCTAACCAACAGCCCCCCAGACCAAGCTTCAGTCAGAGTGCCCCTTTAGGGGAATTGACGACAAGAACCCCCCTAAGGATGAACTAAGCATTGTTAATCTGACCCCCTATCCACTTTCAGAGGTAGAACTCACAGTCCTCAAGCTAGGACTGAGTTTCTGCCCATACGCCAACCTTGACAAATATGAAGTCATTAAAGACCTCTATTTATTTGCACGCAAATTAACTTATAAATTTATTTTTGACCCCGATCGAAGGAGAGTTAAGGAGGAAAAGGAACTATCAGAACAAATCAAAAAGTATACAATGAAAGAGTTTCGAGCTCTCAAAGATCTTATGCTCCTCCTAGACGAAAACACCAGCTGTCCAACCACACAAAGTGCAAACCCACAACAAGAGCAGGAAAATAAACTCAGATCCCAATTAAGAAAAAATCAGACCAATTTCCAGACTTGAACACCAACCCACAAATCATGGCTTTTTTAATTGCCACTATTTACGAAATAAAAAATATGCCACTAATGTCAATACCATCCAACTTATCCAAGCAACAAACCAAAGCCCTAAAGGGATTACAAACAAGAAAGGACACCGTCATCAAGTCCTCCGACAAGGGGGGAAACATTGTTTTGCTTACATGCAAACAATACGAAACAATGTGTCAAAAAATCTTGCAGAATGAGGAATGGTATTCCCCAATCACGGTGGATGTCACTGCACAATTTAAACTAGAGTTTAAAATGCTTATTTATACAGCATACACTGAGGCACTTATCGACAAACCGATATATGAATTTTTCAATGTTCCCTTCCCAAGAGAGCCGATCTTTTATGCAATCCCTAAGATCCACAAAAATAAAGAAGTCCCTCCCGGACGACCTATTATATCTGGGATCGGTTCCCTTACAGAGAACTGTAGTCGATTTGTAGATTTCTTTCTGATGCCCCACGTTACAAGATTACCATCATATATCAAAGATACTCTAGATTTGCTCAGAAAATTGGATGGATTGACAATTCCCACAGAAGCCCACCTAGTTACCATCGATGTGGAAGCGCTCTATTCGAGTATTCCACACGATAAGGGCCTTCAGGTTATCAAAACTTTCCTCATGGAGGAGGATCATAGGCAGTGGAAATTTGGGGGATTTAATCATATCCCTATTATCATTCATCTTAAAACACAATTATTTTTCGTTCATGGGCTCCCACTACCTCCAGGTACAGGGCGTTGCCATGGGCACATGTTGTGCCCCGGCATACGCTAACCTGTACCTGGGGGGGTGGGAGCGCATGATATTTTCTGATCCTCAATACCAGTCCTTCTTGAGTTTTGTGTTGTGTTGGTATCGTTACATTGATGACGTGTTTATCATCTGGACAGGCCCTATCCCCAAGTTGCATGAATTTTTGGTTCTTTTGAATTCAAACGAATTTAACCTCAAATTCACATATAATTGGCAACAAGACTCAGTGCCCTTCCTCGATGTCACAATATATAGAGACTCAGATGATAATATCAGCACCAAACTATTTAGTAAAAACACAGCAGGCAATACGCTTCTCCACGCTAGCAGTGCCCACCCCCTCTCCTTAGTCCCCCTCCTTGTTGTGACACTTATCCCTAAGCATCCCCTACGCTCAGTACTTTAAAAAATAAAAAAAAAAAATAAAAAAACTAATACCCCAAATTCACCACTTGAGACTACGGAGAAACTGCACCACCTTTGATGAAGATTTCAAACAACAAGCCTATGAACTCAAAACCAGGCTACTACAAAGAGGTTATAGCAAAAGTTTGTTAAGAAAAGCATACAACAAATCGCTAAACCAAGATAGGGAGTCTCTTATATATAATAAGAAAAACAAAACTAACAGAGAACTCCGGAATAATACCACCAAATTCATCACTAAATATGCAGCTCAACATGACACACTCCGAAACTGTCTCGCCAAACACTGGCACCTCCTAAAGGAGGATCCAATACTCAAGAAATACGTTAGGGAAACTCCAGAGATCATATTTCGCAGATGCCCATCCATAGGCAATAAACTCACAAGAAGTGAATATAAACCACCAGACGAAGAAAGAGATTTTCGTAGAGGATTGGAAATCTGTGGGCAATGTTCTTATTGCCCATGGATACAATCGGGTACCTCCTTCCATCTCCCAAACGGCGAAACTTTCAAACCAAAATTCCATGCCACATGTAACACAGAAGGTGTAATATATCTCATGCAATGTAAATGTAAAGCCTTCTATGTAGGAAAAACTATTCGTCAATTAAAACAACGAATATATGATCACATATATTACTCCCAATATGCCAAAATGATCACACCAATCAGCAGGCACTTGGGATTATACCATAGATTTGATACCTCGTTCATCAAATTCATGGTACTAGAAGTTGTCCCCAGGGATCCAAGAGGTGGTAACTGGGATAAGAGGATTTTGCAAAAAGAAACTTTCTGGATAGAAAGACTAGGAGCCACCTTTCCACCTGGTATTAATGAAATACTGACGTACCGACCCTTTTTGTAAGCATCCTCTTAATTACCCATTTTCCACTTGACACCCTGGGGATCAAATACGTTTTTGGCATTTTGGGCATTTTCTTGCTATACACATGATAATCATGCCTGCAAAGCAGGCTATTTCTCTCATGAAAGCATTCTATTTTAATTTTACTTCTGCTATTACTACCAGTACGCCATATCTTTTTCCCCTCCCCCGTCAATAGGATACACAAGGGAACCACCATGCACCATATTTATCTATAAACATTTATGATGATGATGATGATCTTTCTTTATATGTTCTTCATACCTTTTTCCTCATATATATTTATGTTTCTCTATACATGACTGGTTATTCAATATGTACATTATGGTTTAATAAGCATTTGATGTTATCCGCGAAGTATAACCAAGCATTAAAATTAGTGGATGATTACAGATAGCAACTGTACCCATTCGCATTGAATTTATTTGTAAATTTCGCTGTTTTCTCTTTTTTTTTTTTTTTACCACCAGGGGCTAATCTCTTGAGGCTGCTTCGTTTTGAGCTGTATTGCCTGTGACATGCCTGGTCCATGTCCGTTGTTGCTCTATGGATGGAGTGGTATGGTTTGAGTGGCGGCGGCCCTCCTTTTTTCCCCCCCCCCCCCCCCCGCCCCCTCAATCTCCCCCCCCTCCCCTCCCCCCTCCCCCTTGCCTTTTTTCCCCCTTTTCCTCCCCCCCCCCCCCCATTATTTCCTCCTTCCCCTCTCTCCCCCCTTCCTCCCCCCCCCTCAGTTTCCTATTCCAAGTGACAGTTCCTAAGCCCCACCTGCGGGCCACGTAAGCCATTGCTAGAAATGGACGGGCGTGCCCTCATGTTCCAGAGGGAGGCCCTGGTCCGTCCTCCAATGGCTGAACTTTTTGGACTTCCGCCCTTCGCACGCCCACTGCGCCATCTTTCTTTTGGGCAGCGTGATCGGCGCCAATGCGTATGGGCGGAGTCAGTCCGCGCGGTCCGTATGCGTGACGTCAAACGTTCTGACGCACGCGACTCGGGGGAGCATATTAAACCCAAGGCAGCCCCTATGGTCGATGCAAGACCAGGTGCTGCCATACACAGCACGGGAGGAGCAGCGTTTCTCTTAGCTTAAGACAAACAAGGTAAGCTTTTCTTCACTCAAAACCGCATTCATTAGTTTGTCCGCCTAAACAGGCACAAGCTATATCAACATAGATTTATACTATGGCTATCTCCTTGCAGAGAATTTCTCTTTGAGCAATACGTTTGGATACACTGAAATCCATACACCAAGGGAGAGTCCAGCATCTCCTAGGCAAGGTAACCTAACCTAGCGTTGTGTTTTATTTCATATACACATATCCTCTCTCTGACAAGCGTGCAAAAAATTCTCTAGTCCTAGCATTAAATACTAACGTACAAAATAGTGTCTTTTGGCTTTTTTTTTAATTACCCACCAACAAACTAGTCACAAGCTGTCTATTTATTTATTTATTTAGTTATTTATTTGTATAAATTCACTATAACAGTACTGCCAGTTTTGAGCGCCCCCTTGTGACATCTTTACTAGATTACATGTAATTAATAATTCTTACTATTATAATAAATACTCAAAATATCTGCCAACCACATAAACCAATTCTCCAATCACTGTGTAGGTTTCGTAGCACCCCGTTTGGTGGAGCTTACTGTCATCTTGGAATATTTCTCTGGGCTGTCCGCGCTACCCAGCCCGCTCGATCCTTACAGCAACGGTGCTCCTACATCAGGAGACATCCACGGCTCTCTATGGCCACTACCGGGTAGCCTCAATTCATATTTTCCCTGGTTCTTGATACATACCATTTAGATTTTCATTTTTTGGTAAGTCTACCAAGCACATTACTCTGTCCATCCAACGATGGAGGTATAATGCGCTTCTATATATATAATATATTATATGTTATTTTGTTTATTATAATTTGTGTTTCATTTATGCAGTTCTTCTTCCTCACGCTCCCGATGAAGTGGTCTATACCATGAAACATGTAGAGCTTTTTGAAAGGAAGCGTATGAATGTCAAGACTTGAAAAAAACATCTTTTTCCGCTACACACAGCAGTTATTCTCTTGGTTTGGCAAAAAAAAAACCTTTTCTATCTGCATTGTATTGGTTATCTCAGTACAAAACTTATTGTGTTATTTATTGTCTTGACACTGCCTTTTTTCTGTATAAATTAGAATATGTCGTTTTAGATCTACATGTTACATCAACATGTGTGGTGCTGATGACTTGTAGTTATTTATACTATTTTTATATTTATATTTAATTAAAAGTAATAAGCATTTGTTTTATACCCTAGGCAACCAAGTAACGCAGATGTGTTAATTTGCTAATATCTGCATATCTTTGTTTCCTAATGTAAAAAGTATGTTTATTACTTACACCGTGTATTGCTTGATGAAGATGGCAGTGTGCTTCAAAAGCTTGCACTACAATTTACTTAATTAGTCATTAAATGGTATTACCATTTTCATGTCTAAAACATGAAATTGTGTTTCTGCCTTGAAGAGGCAAATGCTTTGACCAATCCTTGGTTTGCTTAAATTTCAAGATATGGAAGTTGTAATACAAAAGGATATCTAGTTTAATTGTGTTTGAATGGACGTGAAAAATCACAAATAATAAATGTAAAAATCTATATAAAATATGTAGAGAAATATAAAATAAAATCAAGTCTGTATTTCTTTGGCTGTGCAGTATTCTATATATTGTTTCCATCAATATGATCTATTTGTCTTTTGAAATTTGAAATTAAAACGCAGCATTTGCATAGTGACTTAAATAGTGTTCTCAGCATGAGCCATCAGACCACAGAAATAATTTAAAACAAGAGATTATAAAATATGGTTTTGTCCAGCATAAGAGCATTTTAATCTTTTCTTAAGATACCAAGTTACTATTAACTAGCTTTTGCATTTACATGAACTATAAAGTACAAGAATGAATATTACCACTGAAAAATAATGAGGTTATGTTAAGCTAATAAAATGTGTTTCATGTTATAATAGCATTTAAAGCAATCTAACTTCAATTGTTATACGATTGTTATAATAATGCCATGCTTATACTGTTCTGTGTATTTTAAAACAGCAGCAAGGACACTATCAATTTGCTATGCACAATTATGAGCTGCTGAAACATGCACATCACACATTTAATCAACAATTGAAGCCCTTTTGCTGAGAGCAATCTGTCATCAGATAGACATGGATTGTGATGGATGGTAAAACTCTGTAGAGTCTGCTTCTACAGCTAGAGTCCAAAGAGTTACAAGCTTCCACAAACATCAATGTTTTAGTTACTCTGGGGATCTCATAAGGAGGTCTGAATGCATAATTTTTTATCTCCCTGTACATAATGAGATTTGGTAACAAGTAGAAGTTTTAATGCATTTCACTTGTCTTATGCATACAGATTGTGAAATAACAAATAAAAAACAAAATAGAAATCTGCATTTATTTTTTGTGAGATAATAGTTTAGCTTAATGGTTACATTATAATATAATCTTTAAAATAAGACATAGGTCAATAAGGTTTGCCATTGTCAGTCCCCAGGGTCATTTCGACTACATATAAAAATATTGTCCCGGATTCACATAAATCCGCGCATATTTATGCCGCCGTAGCGTATCTTCTTTACGCTACACCGGGGGCAACGCAGAGAGGGAAGCATGAAATTCACAAAGCAAATGCTCCCAACGTTGCACTGGCGTAGCGTATAGTTGTAGGCGTAAGTCAAAGTAGGTGGAAGTGGGCTGGGAAGTGGGCGTGATACATTTAAATGAAGCGTGACCCCATGCAAATGATGGGCTGAGCTTCAGATAAGTACTTAAAATGAACTGCGCATGCATCGTACCTTGGACGCATCCCAGTGCGCATGCTCACAATCACACCCAGGCCTAGGCCGGCGTAGGCAAGTTACGTCAATCGGATGAAGTCATTTTTTAGGCGAAAAGTTCTGTGGGCACGGTGCACAGATATGACGGCGCAATGTTATAGTTATAATGTTATATATGATCTATTAAGATCACACATATATGAACCCATCAAGCCACCATGCTTTACTTATTTTTTATTTTTTGTTGCAGATAGACAATTTCCAAATAATTATCAGAGAAGATCAATATCTACAGAGCACAAGCCCAACAGGCATATTTTTTTTTCATACACCCATTGTGGGTTACAGGAAACATTCCTATATTTAATACTTTTGCATAATGTGATTGGTTGACTAAAACAAATATTCACTATAAAACATCCTTAACCACTTGCCGACCACGCTATAGCGAAAATACTGCTACAGCGCGGTCGAGTAGTTTTGACACGACGTCCCTGGGACGTCGTCCTTCACTTTCGCGATTGCGCGTCCCCTGGGACGCGCTCGCGAAAGTGTCCGTGATCGCCGGGCTTAGAAGACCCGGCGCATCACGGATCACGGTAAATTGCCGCTGATAGCGGCCGTTTACCACGTGATCGCGCCGTCAAATGATGGCGCGATCACTTGTAAACAAACCGGCGTCATTTGATGACGCCGGTTCCTCCCTCTCCTCCCTCTGCTCTCTGTACCGTTCGGTACAGTGTGCGAGGAGAGGGGGGGGGGAGCGGGGTGTCAGCAGCTGAGCTGTGGCTGGATCTGTGACAAATGCAGTCACAGATCCAGCCATCCCTCAAAACATCCCAGCTCTGCAATCCCCCAGTACCCTGCAATCCCCCAGTACCCTGCATTACCCCAGTACCCTGCATTACCCCAGTACCCCACAATACCCCAGTACCCTGCATTACCCCAGTACCCCACAATACCCCAGTACCCCACAATACCCCACAATACCCCAGTACCCCAGTACTCTGCAATGCCCCAGTACCCCAATACTCTGCAATACCCCAATACCCCAATACTCTGCAGTACCCCAATACTTTGCAGTACCCCAATACTCTGCAGTACCCCAATACTCTGCAGTACCCCAGTACCCCAATACTCTGCAGTACCCCAGTACCCCAATACTCTGCAGTACTCCAGTACCCCAATACTCTGCAGTACTCCAGTACCCCAATACTCTGCAGTACTCCAGTACCCCAATACTCTGCAGTACTCCAGTACCCCAATACTCTGCAGTACTCCAGTACCCCAATACTCTGCAGTACTCCAGTGCCCCAATACTCCAGTACCCCAATACCCCAATACCCCAGTACCCCAATACCGCAATACCCTGTGCGATACCCTGAAATACCCAAATACTCTGCAATACCCAAATACTCTGCAATACCCAAATACTATCGCCTATGGGTATTTTTAGGTAGCGAAGTTTGGCGCCATTCCACGATTGTGCGCAATTTTGAAGTGTGACATGTTGGGTATCTATTTACTCGGCGTAACGTCATCTTTCACATTATGAAAAAAAATTGGGCTAACTTTACTGTTTTTTTTTTTTTTTTTTTAGCACAAAACAGTTTTTTTTTAAAAACACACGTTCAAAAAATTTCTACGAAAATACCGTGCGACATACAAAGTTGTAACGGCCGCCATTGTATTCTCTAGGGTCTTTGCTAAAAAAGCATATATAATGTTTTGGGGTTCTATGTAATTTTCTAGCAAATAAATGATGATTTTTCCATGTAGGAGAGAAATGTCAGAATTGGTGTGGGTGTTCCAGAACGCCTGATGGCGTTCCCTGCATGTTGGGCCTCTGTATGTGGCCACGCTGTGTAAAAGTCCCACACATGGGGTATCGCAATACTCGGGAGGAATAGCAGAATGTGTTTTGGGGTGTAATTTGTGGTATGCATATGCTGTGTGTGAGAAATAACCTGCTAATATGATAGAAACAAGATTTATTTTTATTTTTTTACAGAATTTTCAGTCGTTTTTCTTTTATAGCGCAAAAAATAAAAAAACCCAGAGGTGATCACATACCACCAAAAGAAAGCTCTATTTGTGTGAAAAAAAGGACACAAATTTCAAATGGGTAGAATGTTGTATGACTGAGTAATTGTCATTCAAATTGTGAGAGCACCGAAAGCTGAAAATTGGTCTGGTTAGGAAGGGTGTTTAAGTGCCCAGTGGTCAAGTGGTTAAAGTATTTAAGGGATACACAATGAGAGTAAGGGAGAGTACCGTATTTTTCGCCGTATAAGACGCTCCGCAATATAAGACGCACTAAATTTTAAAGGAGGAAAATCTAGAAAAAAAAGATTCTGAACCAAATCCTGTAGTAAAATATTTTATATCAACTGTATAAAGTTAACAGCAGTTTAAGAACAATTTTATGTCAACCATGTAACATATTAACAACTATCTTAACTCTCATTAACAGTCAGTAAACAGCGAAAGTAACAAAAATAAGGCTGTAATGTTTTTATTCGAACCCCAATAATTCCTCTTCTTCGCTGCTAACAGAAATGAGGAAGGACAGATCCACGCAGTCATTGTCACGGGCATCAAATCAAGTAGGAGCGGGGCGGAGCAGAGCACAGACAGCACACAGTAAACATTGGCCGAAGGAGACGGAATGTATGGAGCAGGAGGGGCAGACGTGCGGACATTTCAGGGCAGATACAGTGCCCGGGAGATATGCACAGAAGCGGCGCAATTGTGCCCACACTGCCCAGCAACATGAGGAGGCACAGCCGGCACTAATGAAGGGAAAGGTACTGGTAAGTTCAGCAGAGCGTTGACATGGTGCCCGGGCAGCACGTGGTTAGACTGTCAGGAGGGGGGGACAAGGCGCGCTATAGGAGGGAGAGGGATGCCCGAACACACACAGCCTGGCCATGCAGGGAGGGTCAGAGAAGTCTCCACAGCCCACAGTACATGCCACAAATCCAGCCTGCAGCACACACAGCATAAAAAGAGGACAGCGAGCAAGCACCACACAAAGTTAGTGGCAGTTTTAATGCAGACAAAATGTGTATTTGTAGTATAAGACGCACCAACTTTTCTGCCCCAGTTTTGGGGAAGAAAAAGTGCGTCTTATATGGCGAAAAATACGGTAGATCTATTGGGCTTAACTATTTTAAATAAATATATTTTTTATGCTTGTCCTACTAATAATTCAAACACCCTATCATGTTCAGGGAATTAACTTTGCTGAAATTTCCTACAGATTTAGTATAAAAAATTAATTTATTAAGGCAACTGCAAAATCTGTAAGATATTCTCCTGACCACCCCTGAGTTTAAAACTGCTCCAGATGTTTCAGTGTTATGCCACGTACACACGATCGGAAATTCCGACAACAAAACCGTGGATTTTTTTTCCGACTGAACTTTGACTCAAACTTGTCTTGCATAAACACGGTCACACAAATGTTGTCGGAAATTCCGAACGTCAAGTACGCGGTGACGTACAACACTACGACGAGCAAAGGAAAATGAAGTTCAATGATTACGAGCATGCGTAGGATTTTTGTGCGCCGGAATTTCATACAGATGATCAGAATTTCCGACAAGAACCAGCTCTCAAATTTTTGTTGTTAGAAATTCCGACAGCAAATGTCTGATGGAGCCTACAAACGGTCGGAATATCCAACTAAAAGCTCACATCGAACATTTGTTGTCGGAAATTCCGACCGTGTTTACGTGGCATAAGATAGGAGAAATTCCTTATATGGTTTATGGAATGTTCTTTAAAAAACAGGCCACAGTGATGCCCTTAGGTTATGGAAAAACCATAACAGGAAGTACCTGACGTTACTCCTTCATAAAAACAAAAAACAAGTTGCTGAGAGGTATGAAGTGTAGGGAGGAATCAACGGTTTGGTCCAAACTTTGGCTGTGAAGGAATTTTGACAAACTCCTAAGCTTTTGCCCATTCAGCCCCCTGTCTGGCAAGCATAATTAATAGACATGGTATTTCTATTAATTATATATTGTGACAAAGTCGCAGAAATAGCGGGTAATGCAATGCAGCAAAGTCGCTGATCTTAAGCAATAAATACGGCTTTATTGCACTCAAAATAAATAATACAAAACAAAATGGACTACTCCAATTTAGGAGGCTAACTGACAGTAGTGTCCCTCACTACACTGTACTGGTGGGGCTATTCCAGCCTCCAGTATAAAACAAACAGAATAACAGTCCAAAATAAACAAATCTGTGACAGACCTTGTTCCTTCAATGCAGACAGTTTCCAACCTGTCCGTCCAGCTCAGCATACCTCTCACACTGAGCTCTCACTTCCCACTTCCTTACCAGGTGAGTGTTAATTAACAGGGGAAGAGAGGAGGTTTTACCTGTTGGCCAGGCTTAACCCCTTCCAGGGCAGGGAACGCTGAGTTTTCCAGTCTCTCACTGGTGTACATACGATCATGTACCCTGTCACACATCCTCCCCCCCAGTTTAACACTTGGGTGGGAAGCGGCCACCTCTACAAACCCATGCACTCGGGACAGAGCATCTGCATTACTGTGGAGGAGACCTGCCCTATGTCGTATCACAAAAGTAAAGGGCTGTAGGGACAGAAACCAACTTGTGACCCGAGCGTTCTCGTCCCTGTTGGTGTGCATCCACTTTAACGGAGCATGGTCTGTGACGAGGGTAAACCGCCTGCCCAACAAATAGTAGCGGAGTGTTTCTACTGCCCACTTGATCGCCAAACACTCTTTTTCCACTGTGGCATAGCGCTGTTCTCGAGATAACAACTTCCGACTCAAATACAGCACAGGGTGTTCCTCACCATCCACATATTGGGACAAAACTGCACCCAGACCCACCTCTGAGGCATCGGTCTGGAGAAAGAACTCCTTTCGAAAGTCAGGAGCCACAAGCACAGGTTGGGCACAAAGCGCTGCCCGCAGACCAGCAAAGGCTGCCTCAGCCTCGCTGTTCCACTTTACAGTGTCTGGACTTCTGGCTTTAATAAGGTCAGTGAGCGGAGCAGCCCTCGTAGCAAAGTGAGGAATAAACCTCCGATAGTAGCCTACAATCCCCAAGAAAGCTCTGACTTTTTTCCTCAACGGTCTGGGCCAGCTCTGTATAGCTCCTATCTTTTTCATTTGTGGTTTAACAAGTCCTCTGCCTACCAGGTAACCCAAGTATCTAGCCTCTGCTTGACCCAAGGCACATTTAGAGGGGTTAGCTGTCAGACCCGCTCTTCTAAAAGTGTCCAAGACTGCCTGTACTTTATCCAGATGGCTTTCCCAGTCCGGGCTATGAATGATCACATCATCCAAGTATGCGGCTGCATACTCAGTGTGGGGCCTGAGCAACTTATCCATTAGCCTTTGAAAAGTGGCTGGAGCCCATGGAGGCCAAAAGGCATGATCCTGTACTGGAATAGGCCATCAGGAGTGGCAAAGGCTGTCTTCTCTCGGGCGCGTTCTGTCAATGGTATCTGCCAATAACCCTTTGTCAGATCCAACGTGGTGAAGAACCTATCTTTGGCTAATCGCTCTACTAGTTCATCCACCCTAGGCATGGGGTAGGCGTCTAACTTAGACACCTCGTTTAACTTCCTGAAGTCATTACAAAACCTAATGGACCGATCAGGTTTGGGCACTAGAACAATGGGGCTGCACCACTGGCTATGAGACTCCTCTATCACTCCAAGCTCAAGCATTTTCCTGACTTCAGCCCTTACAGCTTCCCTCTTGGCCTCCGGAATGCGGTAAGACTTCACTCTTACGACAACCCCTGGTTCTGTAATAATATCATGGGTAATCCCTCGGGTTTGTCCAGGGTTGGGGGAGAAGACATCATTATTCCTCTCAACCAAGCCTCTAGATTCTTTCATTTGCTCAGGTGTCAGCTCTGGAGAGATTGTCACCGAAGGACTAGGTGCCTGTGGACCAGGTGTGGTGTCCCCCACTGCAGCCATGCAGTCCTCTCTAGTCCTCCATGGCTTAAGAAGGTTTACGGCCTCCTTCTTCCGGCATCCCGGCTGACTAACTTTATAATTTACTGGGCTCACTTTTTCCAAGACCTCATAGGGTCCCTGCCACTGTGCTAGAAGTTTGCTTTCTGCGGTGGGTACTAGAACCATTACTCTGTCCCCCCTTTCAAACTGTCTCACTAGGGCCCTCTGGTCATAGTAGGACTTCTGCCTACCCTGCTCCATATGCTGGTGAACAAGAGGGGCAATCTGAGCCATACGCATATCTTCAACATACTGGAGGACATTGGTCCCAGTTACTCCGTGTTCTTCCCAGGTTTCCTTTAGGATATCCAGTATACCCCTGGGATGCCTACCATATAAAAGCTCAAACGGGGAGAAGCCCGTAGAACTTTGGGGAATCTCTCGAACTGCAAACAACAGGTAAGGAAGTAACAAGTCCCAATCCTTCCCATCCCTGCTAACGACTTTTCTCAACATCCTGTTTAGGGTCCGGTTGAACCTTTCTACCAACCCATCTGTCTGGGGGTGTTACACTGACGTTCTCAGAGTCTGTACATTAAATAGCTGACATAGCTCTTTCATAATACGGGAGACAAATGGTGTCCCCTGATCCGTGAGCAATGTCCTGGGGATCCCCACCCGTGTAAACATCTGAACCAACTCTTTTGCAATACTTTTAGCATTCGCCTTACATAGTGGAATGGCCTCCGGGTATCTGGTGGCATAATCGACGATGACAAGGATGTACTGGTGCCCTCGAGCTGTTTTCTCTAAGGGACCCACTAGGTCCATGCCAATCCTCTCAAACGGAACGTCAACTATGGGGAGAGGTATGAGTGGGGCTCTCAACTTCGGTCTGGGAGATGCCAGCTGGCATTCCGGGCAAGAAGCACAATACCTTTTAATCCCCCCATACACCCCAGGCCAGAAGAACCTTCTGAGCACCCGTTCTTGGGTTTTCTCCACCCCTAAGTGTCCCCCCAGCAGATGAGAGTGGGAGTAATCCAGGATTTTTCGGGTGTATGATGAAGGCACAACCAGTTGTTCAAGCTCTTGTCCCTCATCGGAGGTTACTCTGTAAAGAAGTTTTTAAGGATAAAATAGGGATAGGCCTTTCCTGTCACCCCTTCCACTGGTACCCCATTAACCTCTACAACATTACTCCTGGCTTCCTGCAACAGGGGATCATCTGCCTGGTCACGGCCAAAGCCACTACCCGAGATATCCAGGATATCTGTATCCCCCTCATCGCCTTCACTGGTAGCCTCTGAGGCGGGTTCTGGTTGACCAACCTCTGGCTCATCTTCTGTCTGTCATGGGGCCCCGCCTCTCCTGGACTGCTCCCCACGCTGATTTAACAGGACTTCCTTGACAGCCCTATTAAATCTTAGCTTGCTCTCCCTGCGTTCCCATCATGTTTTACCTCTTTTTGGATTAGAGATATACAAGTCAGGATGAGCAAAGGGAAATACTTCATGGACCCCTGTATTTTTCTGCTCCACTTCAGGTTCCCCTATCACAGGGGGCTGTAACAGAGCGTGGAAATTAGGGAAATTCCTTCCTATTATCAAAGGATATGGTAGACGAGGAACTTACCGAACTGCCCTGTACTAACACTTCTATGTTGGCAGTAGGATACCGCACAGTACACCCATGAATACACAATGCACCCATGGTTCTATGCTTCTGAATCCAACAAGGTTTTACAAATTTACTGGCTACCAAAGTCAGGGCACTGCCAGAGTCCACCAGGGCCACTGTCTCTTGTTTGTCCAGCAGGACAGGTACTCGGAAGGTATGTCCCCCTTCTACCAGGCCTTCTAAACAAATGAGCCCACAAAAGTCAGAGGAAACTTCCCCTAGTCCACACTGCATTGGCTCAGGAAGATTGTGGCATCTCGCCCTGACATGTCTTTTGGCGCCACACTCAAAACAAGTTATGGAGTTTCTCCTAGGGTGGTCCTCCTTCCCAGGGTTTTGACTTCTAAAGTCTGTTTTGGAGAAACGGGCTCCAGATCCGAAGTCTGCTTCCACTCCACTCCTCCGGTCTCCTGGTCTCTGTATTTTCCCGATCGTCCTAGAGAGAGATTGGTCCAAATTGTTGGTAGACAGGTACCGCTCCACTTGTGCGACCATACTATCACAGTCCAGGAGATTTCCCTGAGTAACCCACTCCCGGAGGGCATTTGGAAGCTCTCTCACGTAACAGTCCAGTACAAGCGCTTCTATAATCTGTGCAGGGGTTTGAGTCTCTGGTTTGAGCCACTTCCGAGCCAGATGAATTAAATCGAACATCTGGGATCTTGGCGCTTTTCCTTCTTTGAACCTCCAGTTGTAGAATCGCTGGGCCCTCACTGTGGAAGTCACCCCCTAAGCGAGTCAGGATCTCTCCTTTCAGTTTGGGATAGTCTGCAGCAACCACCTCATCCAGGTCAAAATAGGCTTTCTGTGCTTCTCCCAAGAGGAAGGGTGCAATGATTCCAGCCCACTGTTCCGGGGCCCAGCCTTCTCGGGTGGCGGTCCGTTCGAACGCCAGTAGGTAAGTCTCCACATCAACGTAAACAAAAATCGAACACCACCTCCTATGCAATAACTATTCTTTCTAGAGAAACATTTCCCACACCAGGGCCCACAAAATGAATTCTTAATTGAATTACTTCATTTTGCATTAACACATAATTACTTCCAATTTGCTTCCAGCTATTACCATCAGACAAAGGGCACTTCCATGGGCGCCGCTTGGGCGCCAGCATATGCTTGCCTTCATCTGGGATTATGGGAGGAGGAGAATGTTTTTCAGATGCCATTATACCTCAGCCATGCACATACATGGCTGAGGTATATTGATGACGTCCTCCTGATCTGGACGGGAGACGTTTCGGACTTGCACACTTTTATAGACCAACTTAATGTGAATGACAAGAACATTAAGTTGACCTATTCATTCGATAGGTCACAGATATCCTTCTTGGATCTAAGGATAGGGATTAAAGATGGCAAACTCTTTTCCAGCACCTTTCGGAAAGAAACAGCGGCTAACACACTGTTACAAGCCGACAGCCACCATCCCCAATGGCAAAAAAATGGAATTCCGGTGGGGGAGTTCATAAGGATCAAGAGGAACTGCTCTGATCCTACCACCTACCACAAAGAGAGCAAGGAACTGTATGAAAGGTTTCAGGAGAGGGGCTACTCCCATAGACAAATTAAGGTAGCCAAGCGAAAAGCAGCAAAAATAAGCCGAGAAAGTTTACTGGTTGTTAATCTAGGGAGAAAGGAAAAGCTAAGTAGGAATCCCGGTCCGGTAAGACTTATAACTACCTTTGGACCTCAATGGAACAAGGTACGGTCAATAATAGAGAATCACTGGAACATACTAACCTGCAATCGGAACCTAGCTGCTATAGGGGGAGAAAGTCCCAAAATGACAGCCCGTAGGGCTAAGAACCTAGGTGACCTGCTAACACAATCAGAATTCACACGCAGGGGTAACACAACCTGGCTGTCAGAATACCCATGGAGCTTAGGTATGTTCCCCTGCTCGAGATGCCAAATTTGCCCTTTTGTCGACCGTACAAGAACTTTCCTTGATGCAAAGGGAGAAAGAGAATTTGAAATTAGAGACCTCATTAATTGCTCAACGGAAAGAGTGATATACATGCTTACCTGCCCCTGTCCAAAAATGTATATCGGAAAAACAAAGAGACAGCTCAAAATTAGAATTGGGGAACACCTAAGAGAAATTAGAAAAGAGAACGAAAGGGACAAAGACAAAGGACGAGAAAGTCCAGTGGCCAAGCACTTCGCAGCACACCATAATGGTAAAACCGATGGGGTTAAAAGTGAAGGGCATTTACACTCTAAAGTTGCCGATGAGAAGGGGAGATTTTGACCGGATCCTTCTTCAGAAAGAAAAATGGTGGATCTACTCTACACTTTAAAATCTCTTGCTCCACTGGGTATGAACAGTAAACTCAGTATGCAACCCTTCCTAGAACTAGCATAATAGGTATCCGGTGCCAGGTAGGCCCCAGACTCTGTATCAAATTTTAATTTTAATTTTAATTACAAATTTATGATTTCCAGTGTGAAAGGGGCAACCTCCCCCCTCTTTCGCACTCCCGTTAAATACCAGACTCCCTCTCCATACCCTATATGTGCATTTATTTCTACTCGTCTATCTCCCTATAAGCCTGATTCTCTTCTGTATAGCTGCTTGCTATTGTCTCTCCTTGCCCCCTACAGGGGTAAATTGGCATTATTCTAGTCAATTAAAATTATTTTCCATTGTGCCTCCAATCTCAGTAGGCCTAGGGAATATAGCAAGTACATAGACCTTTGCCTGGCAGAGATAATGATAACACTTCACCTAGTTATGCTTACAGCAGACAAGTAATTATCATTCCCTCTCCTTATGGCTAACCACGATTTTCAATCACATTAGAAAGGTCTATATTACATAGTAGAAATATTGCAGACAGCCCTCATACATGCATAATTATTTGTACATCAGATTAACAGTAGGCAGTCATTAGTCTGCCACTTTCCACCTGCAGTACCTTCTTTTCACCACAGTGTGTTTTTTACTTTGTGTGTTGTCTAACTGAAATTCTAAAGTAGCACGCAAGCAATGTTTTTGTGTTTTTTGTGTGTCAGTGTAATGAATGTGGGGGGCAACAGACATATAGTGCACTAAGCATAGGATAACAGCAAGACTTAAACCCCGTTTAACATCCGATTACCATCATGGAGCGGGCGCGCGGATCGCATTTAAAAGGGAGTACCGCACGCTAAGCTTCACACGTCCAGACGAAGCTACGCAATCTGCCATTGCGAAACGCGTTGACGTCAGACGCTAACGGACGCCACAGTTCCAGACTCCGTACCATAGCGGGAGATTGAAACTCTATTCGGAAGTGATTCTAGGCGGTGAGAGGTTAGAAGTGACCTGCCTCTTCGGGACCCAAGGACTCATCCTATACCAACTAACAGCACCAGTACCAGCTATCGGTGCATATACTGTGCCGAGCAAGGATTCCTGACTGTGCTATTATATCCCATCCAAGGGAACAGCATTGAGTATAACAGCAGCAGAAGCCTGTCATCAGCCCACATTGAGCCACACAGCTGACGGTTCGGGTATGGAGAGCAACGGCACTACTTACTAGGTGGACTCTGGTAAGATCGTTCCACACTTCATCACCAGTGTTTAATTTGGGCTAGTGCTGACCTACTGCCATCTTATTATCAAGCTCTATCATAGAGCAGACGAACCCCTCTATATAGCAGTGTCAGCACTGCAAATACTGCACTACATTTTGTAGCTCTTTACATGTGGGCCCTCAGGCTATTAACTGTTCAAACCATAGTGGGACTGGAGAAAGGAAAAAAATATAATCATTGAATTTCTCTCGGCACAACCAGGCCATACCTAGGCCATTGACCATCACTTACCTCTCTATACCGCAATATACTTCTTATACAGCATTGGGACTCTGGCTTTTCTGGACAGGTGGACTTTATTTAGTTATCATTTTTCCTAAGTAATTTTTCGGGGCAATATAAACAAAAAATACATATATTTTTTTACCCCTCATCTGTATCAGTACATACTAGTATAATCCACAGTCCCCTTTTTTCAGAATAGATATATATATATATAATAATTCTTATTTTTATATTTAGTTTCATCTCCCAGGGGGTCTCCCCGTCAACACTTCCCAAATACTTCCATGATATTGCCCCCTATCCATACGGCAATATCTTTGGGAATGCTCACGGGGACACTGTACTGAAGCGTCCGGACAGCTGTCTTTTTATTTTCTGTTGGTCTTTGTCTGTCCCTGTTTTTGTCTAGTGTATGTTATGTCAGTACCAGTTAGTGTATAACCATTGTTGTTTTCACGGGTGCAGCTTTGGCCAGCTACCACCAGTTGATAATCTTTTCATACTTAGGTCTTAGAATTTGTACCTTCTAATTCTTGATTCTGTGTATATTTATATATAATTCTTATACTTTCAATACATTTATTACTTTTATATTCAGTTATTGTCCGTCACTACCTTGATAACCGCTGGGTCCATTGAGACACACTGTCTTTGTGCTCTCTATAGGACCAAAAATCCCCTTTTTCTATAAGTCTCCACATCATCATCCGGGGTCATTTTCTGCAGACAGCTGCTTGCACGTATTTGGCTTACCCCCCCCCCCCTTGCTGGTGGGTTAGAAGACCCTTGGGTAGTCATCTGATCCAGGGTTGCTTTGAGAACAGCATGGTCTGACTTTTGTGCTTCAGTCAAAGCTTCAATCTTCAAAGTCAGGAGCCTGTTGGTCTCCTGTTGTACTGCAGCTGCGGTAGCTGCCTGTCTACAAATCTCTTGTTGCGCTGCAGCGGCTTGTCTATTAGTCTCTTGCTGCACAGAGACAGCGTGTAACAGGGCTTTCACAATATCTTCCATTTTCTGGGTCCTGTACCTTTAAGGCCACTGTAACTGTAAATTTGACCGGTACAACAGCAAACATCCCACTTCTGACACCACTTGTGACAAAGTCGCAGAAACAGCGGTAATGCAATGCAGCAAAGTCGCTGATCTTAAGCAATAAATACGGCTTTATTGCACTCAAAATAAATAATACAAAACAAAATGGCCTACTCCAATTTAGGAGGCTGTCAGTAGTGTCCCTCACTACACTGTACTGGAGGGGCTATTCCAGCCTCCAGTATAAAACAAACAGAATAACAGTCCAAAATAAACAAATCTGTGACAGACCTTGTTCCTTCAATGCAGACAGTTTCCAACCTGTCCGTCCAGCTCAGCATACCTCTCACACTGAGCTCTCACTTCCCACTTCCTTACCAGGTGAGTGTTAATTAATAGGGGAAGAGAGGAGGTTTTATCTGTTTGCCAGGCTTAACCCCTTCCAGGGCAGGGAACGCTGAGTTTTCCAGTCTCTCACTGGTGTACATACAATCATGTACCCTGTCACAATATATATATACGACAGTTTCTCGCTGTCATTGGTTCCTAAGGAAGCAACAGGTGTTTGCAAAGGGGTGAGCATAGGAATAGCATCACTGCCCAAATATGGTCACTGGCTACATTTGGGCAATGATGTCACCACTATCATCACCCCTTTCTCATATAGCTGATGACAGCTTAGGGAATTTGTCATCCAGCTAGTGGTTCTATCGAGATCACTTGTGTGCCCCAGGTCTTTCGTTTTTTTTTTTTTTTAAGGTGGCATTCATCATGATTGGATCGATTTACATGGGGACCTAATTATTATTGTTTTTGGGAGAGATACCCCTTAAAATTGCAAAATTTGCATCTACAAAAAAAAACAAAAAACAACACACTGACTCACTGAACAAATAATCCCCCAAATATATAGCAGGCCCTTGGAGGAGTCTGTGTGCTGTCAATTTTAAAACTTTTTTGAAGGGAAATATCAATGTTGCTGCAGCACTTTCTCTACTTCACTGACGTATCCCCTTCACAGGCAGCATTAGGATACTTCCAGGCATGTTATTCAAGGGTGTTCGGCATTTTTAATGTTTAACTTCAAGCATTTAAAAAAAAATCAATGCTCTTGGCCGAATGAAATTAATATTTTTTTTTTACACCCTCTTATCTAATTTGACAGATCCAGCTACTATTAATTTTAATAGGGTTTGAGTATGGCATCTGAACTTCCTTGAAGTTCACTGAACACTGCTGGAACTGAATCCTGGGCAGTTCGGCTTATCCCTAATGAGAAGCAGACTTAGCATTCCTAAGGTGCTAGCGCATACCCACCATAGCTTTCTGTGCCTCCACTCAACAAAATGTCAGGTTGTTCTATTAAACAAAGCTTGCTTGCTACATCATCCCACATGCATGCCTTTAGGCTCTCACTGTGATGGCCACTAAAATTCAATGATCAGAACAGGTATACTGGGACACGGAAAACTGCTGCACATATGTGCAGATGCCTTAGGTTTCATTAGACTTGGATCAAACATTTTCAGTCAGTGATGCTTCTTGCTCTCAACCCCTCATTAACAAATTATTGGATGATGCTATTATGATCTGAGCTAACAGCAGTAAAATGCTCATGATCTAACTTCTGTATTAAAGATCATGTAATGATCACTTGAAATTGTTATTTTTTAATAGTATTTATAAATGATATACTCAAATTCTAGACTAAATGGTTCACATCACTACATATCATTTAAGTAAAACTGATTTATCAAAGAAATCAATCATTTTACAGGCACATTGCTATAGCATGGTATTCTATCTATAACGTGACAAGTCTTAACTTTATATTTTCTCTTTTCTTGCCCCAGTTTGACATCGTTTCTTTCTTGAAAGTAAATGATGAGAGTTGTCCTTGATATTTAGCATTCATCTTTCCATTTTGCTCTATTGTGACCTTTCATCAGATAAATGTTGATCTGTGGGTCATCTGTGGTGAGGAAGTTTACATTAATAAAGAGTCTGTCTTATTACAATCAATGAAAGGTCAATAGCTGCCTCAACAGATAACATCAGGTTTTATTTTCCCTAGGGTTAACAACTAGATGTCCCTTAAGATGTCAGCAGTTCTATTCAGGTGCTCTTCAGGAATAATATGCTATTTAACATTATCATGATCATAGAACCAATATAATCAGCATACTAATGAGACTTCATTAAATCACCTAATCACTGTGCATTTTAATAATGTATACAGGATCTAAAATATGATAAATTAGGACTGTGTAGTTACTGATATGAGTTACATTTTGTACTTTGAATACATATGTTCTAAAAAAGGAACTTAAAAAGAATTCAACCAGTATTATATTCATAACTGGTAAGATTTGTGACTTCAAAGAAGTGCAAATATTTGAGCTTTGTAGACTGTGCAATTATTAAAGTTCAGAATTGCTTTCATAAAACAAAAGATTTTTAAAGAACCTATAACTTAACTAAAAGTTCACAAATGAATGGGTTTGTTTCATAGTTTAAAAGTTTATTTTAAGTTCATAATTTCTTTCTAGCTTTGGATAGATTAAGGAAGGATTAGAACCTTTGTCAGTTTTTTGTATTGATATCTGGAGCTCTATTAAACAATGTACCCCTATATCTTGTACTTTTGATAATTGTTTTGCAAGGCAAGAAATTAGAAAAAACAAACAAATACAAAACAGGGACACAAAAATTTAAAATAGTACAGAGTGTCAAGCCGCTAAATAAAATCATATGTAGTCCAAAAATACAGACCGCCAGCTGGCTGCTTTATGCCTCTTACTCACAGCTTTGGTGTTCACCCGAGATGGCAAGACACATGCTTGTAAGAGATGCCCTCTTACTAGGTACCTTTTCAAGGTTGATGTGGTCTGGTGTGGTTTCCCCTTAAGAAAAAAAAACTCAGCCTAGGATGCCACTGAAAAGTCAGACAAACCTTAATCCAGCATGTAGCCGCAGTGGCAAGAAAATGGAAGGCATCACGTGTGCCTACCCTTCTGAACCATGCCAGACCATATGCTTTAGCATAGGAAGGGTACCATTTAAGGGGGGTTGTCAGAGGTTTCCCACTTTGAAAGGCACCTTGTCCCCAGTGTTGTGGTGTTGTGGGGGGGCAGGGGGGCAAGGACATATCTCATCCACAAACAGGATGTAGTGGTTGCAGGGGAAACTTTTACAAAATCTGAAAGCCCCTGTAAAACTAAGGAGCCCCCAGATATCCCCTTAAGTTGAAGATGACAGGCTACATAGTACCCCTTTTCCAAAAGTTAATTCACAAAAAAATAAAAAAGTATACAAAAATATGCATATTTTCCCTTTTTAAAATTCAAAAAATAAACAATGCCCCTAATGTAAATTTACCATCAATCACATTGTCTAGCTTTGTAGATAAAGGTCAATCGCAATCACTCGCCAACCAATGATGTTAACACTACTGCCACAAAAATGTTGGGTGACATCATTTGCCAAATATAGACATATATAATCCCTGGCCAGTCTGACAGAGATCTGTCATTTTGCAGTTTAAGCTGTGCAATGAAAAAGTGGAAAAATGTGTCAGCCTTTAATAAAAAACAGAGCAGCATTTTTTTTTTTTATCTATTTGTTTTATTAAATAAGCAACCCATTGTACCATATAAAAATGTCTAATATGTTCTTATATACTCACCTTCCTCATATTCCTCCACCACTCTGTCAGAGCCTGGAGTCCAAACCCAGTGTATGCTCAAAGTCAGAAAATGTTATCTTACACAGGGTTAATGGCTTCCTATTCTTCCTTGCATGTCATGTTTGGACCTGACAATTGGCTGCTCTAGCTTAAGCACTGTGTTCTCAAATGAATGGGAGTCATATGACCCTCATGCCTGGAAGGACATGTAATAAATTAGGCTTGTGAGAGCTATGTTCCAGTATAATCAGCAGACAACATACAAAATGCAGTGAGGTGGACTAGTGCAATGGAGCAATGTTTGGATAAAAATTATGCTGCGTACACACGATCAGGCTTTTGCCCAGCCAAATCACATCGGAATTCTGACAGAATTTCATCGGAGAAAAATAGAACATGTTCTATATCTAAACGCCGATGAAATTCATCGAAATTGAAAAAACTCAGATGGTGCTACACACGATCTGTGGGACCTTTTCCATCAGAAATTCTGATCATGTGTAATACACTACATCCAGGTTGACTATGCTTGAAGTACCAAAATATTTCCAATTCTGTTTTGATTGGAAACAAATGCACTTATTTTCTGCTATGCTTTACATTCATTCACCTTGTATCAGTTGTGGTTGAGTTGTATTGAAAATTATTGACATTGATTCTCATCAGCTAGCTATACAATTTGGTTGTGGCATGTTTGGTAAATACATAAAGAGAAACCAAATAGTAGATGCAAAATTTGAAATGTCTTGCCATATCTAGCAGATACAATGTATAGATATCTTACTGTGCATTAAAGTTTAGTCACTGGTGACATATAGGGGATAGAGATGAGGAAATCAGTCTGGCAAGTCTGAGATTCTCACCAGATCTAGCCAAATCACAGCTGGTAGATACCTGTATTACTTAATATGTTTATTTTATTTTTTTGCATGAAGAGCATAGGGGATATGCCCTGAAAACTAAATGTTCCTAAATGATGACACAGTTATCACTGACCAATAGTAAAAAAGAAAAAAAATGCTGTGATCCATAAAGGGTACACATGTGTGAGCACTAAAGTGGTGTAATATTCTTAACAAAATTGTGGGATATAACAATATGTGGGATAACCCAAAATGAAACTGTAACGGTATGGCCCGTGGGACCCAGAGGCTCTTGAAGGATATGGGGTAATCCTGTGTCAGCTTCACCAATGCCTCTTGCATCTAGGGTCATCCTATGTCCCTTAGGGGCATAGGATGACTGAGAAATTATATCTCGGATTACATGAAATGGGACAGTAATGATAATTCATGTATTGCAGGATATCTTGAAATATTACAAGTTGTTTATTCTGAACCCAACAGGTCAATAGAGTGTCTCCTTCAATGTGGAACATAGACCCTTTCATTGTGTATGCTAATGACACTGTATTGTGTGAAAGTCTATTGATAATAATATGTGGAATGTGACTTAGCACCCTCTAAAGGTCAGACGTCTGACCTATGTTTACTAAAGGAATGTGTATTGTGTAGCAGGTGAGAATAGCTTATCGAGGAGTGAATGTCTGGCTAAGATGTGGATTGAGGGGGACTCGTTAGGAACCATTGTGTGATGTTGTGGGTGGAGTGTGTCATTGTCCTTTTGATTACTGCAGCATGCTTTTGGTTGCTAACTGTATAAAAGCCTGAGTTTTACCATTAAAAGATATGTCTGTTTGGAACCAGAGAACAGAGCTGTGTCTCGTTATTCTGGGGGAAATCTAATGGGTCCTGTCTGCTGGATTGTGACCGTTGCAGAAACCATCTGATATGTGGCCGTAGAAGCACAAAAGAGCAGCTCTTCCATATGGGCCACTGATAAGGGGATACTTGCAGGCTTCCTGTAAGGGGCTGGGGCCCTGTCACTTCTTTGGATTCTGTTTGCTCACTGTACCAGCCAATAGAGCTGCTTATCTGAGCATAAGGGAGGGCCTGCCAACAAGGCAAATACACTCCACTGGCTAAGGGTGGGCTCCTCCTCCCACCCATCCTTAGCCAATTAGCAAGCACTTTACCCTTCTTCTACAGCCTTCCACAGTTGCCTGTACACAGAAGATGCAAGAGGCTGGAGGGGGACTGAATTGGGGCACCAGGAGGGGAAGGTACAAAGAACCTGAATCCCTGGAACTACAAGACACATGTATGATGAGAATTACATTAAAGAAATCCTGCAGCACACACAAAACTCTATCTGTAATAGCTCCAGAGAAACAAATGAACATCATCACAAGCTATCACAGGTAATGCTGGCTGGCTGCAGCGTCTTTAAGAAATCTTATCAATGTGTTCAGGCAGTGTGTGGGTTAGACAATTAGACCGATCAAGAAACGCTCCCTAGTCCCTACTCTCTCTCTTGTCTCACTGGTTGCTCTTTTTTATAGCTGCCTAACCTAAGCTGCACACTGCCTGAACACACTGATAAGATTTCTTGAAGATGCTGCAGCCAGCGAGCATTCCATGACACAAGTGACAGTGACACATTGCTGCTGATGATCTTCAGTTGTCTTCATTGAGTTATTTCAGCTAGAGTTGTGTGTGTGCTGCAGTATTTGCTTGATCTTGCTTTTGGAGGATTTACTGCTAGTTCAGAGTTGCAGCTTCACAGACATTACATATTTACTGTCCTCCACTAGTCTTTACCAGTTGACTGTTTGTAACACAAGATTAAAAGTGTTGCTGCCTTCTGTCACTTGGCTGTAGTTTGTAAGGATAATTACCTACTTGATCTTGCAGAGCTGGTTTAAAGCGTTTGTTACGTCACCACATCATATTCCTGATATGTGCCTGCTGTACAATGTACTTGTATTATAACATATCCTGTTCTCTTTGTATTGCTTCCTTTGTGTGAAAGCCCTGGTGTTCCTGCCAGTCCCTCTGCTTTCCTAATAAAAACTGGCCACACTAAGCAGGAGAGGACGCCATGGTCAGTTCTCTAGCTATGTTGGGAACTTTGCATGCGCTCCTCCAATGATCAGAGTCCTGACACACTTTTGCTGCACAGCCACTCACTTAGAGGCTCAGTGTCATAGGCATGCGCACAGGGTGTTCCAGGTGTGCCTAGGCACACCCTAATCGTGAGTGCTGATGCTTGTGGCACCCCAACTTCTCTACTCATGGGACCGGCGGGAACCCCCCTTCTGAACTTGCGGCAGACCGGTGCCCCCCCTGCTTTACAACACTTGCGGGAGATCGGCAACCCCCCTCTGCTTCTCAACAAACTCACGGGAGACCGGTGACAACCCCCACGCTTTTCAAGCTGCGTGCACTGGCGGTAGCCCCCCGTCTCTCAATTTGCAACTGGTGGGCACCCCCTAATGTTATGGGCTGCGCACACCAGTGTTCAGTGTAATGCTGCTTCTCTTCACCCCAGCTCATAAGTAGGGATGAGCCGAACACCCCAGCATTCGGTTTGCACCAGAACCTTCGAACGGGCCGAACGTTCGCGCGAACATTTAGAACCCCATTGACGTCTATGGTACTCGAACGTTCGAATTCAAAAGTGTTAATTTTAAAGCCCAATATTCAAGTTATTGTTGGAAAACGTCTTTGAGAACCTGGGTCTTGCCCCAGGGAACATGTATCAATGGAAAAAAAAAGTTTTAAAAACGGTAGTTTCTTCTGGAGCAGCGATTTTAATGATACTTAAAGTGAAAAAAAAATAATGAAAAATTCCTTTAAATATCGTACCTGCTGGGTGTCTATAGTATTCCTGTGAGGTGGCACATGTTTAGAACTGTCCCTGCACAAAATGAGATTACTATAAGAAAAAAAGTAATTTAATACTGCTTGCGGCTTTAATGTAATGTTTGGTCCCTGCAATATGGATGAAAATCACTGAAAAAAAATAGCATGGGTTTCCCCGCCACCACTCCCCCAGGACCCTTTGGCCCTATATACTTTGAACAGCAGTATACAGCAGTATACAGGCGGTGCAAATAAGACAAGGACTGTAGGTTTGTTAAGTAGAATCTGAACATGTCATACTTTGCTGCTGCATATTGCACAATTTCCTAAAGAAAGTAATTTGCACACATGCACTATAAACCAAGTAGGCTTAGGTGCACAGTAATTAGCACACTTTCACTATGCACCAAGTGGGTTTAGTTGCAAAGTAATGAGCACACTTGCACTATGCACCACCAAGTGGGTTTAGTTGCAAAGTAATGAGCACACTTGCACTATGCACCACCAAGTGGGTTTAGTTGCAAAGTAATGAGCACACTTGCACTATGCACCACCAAGTGGGTTTAGTTGCAAAGTAATGCGCAAACTTGCAGTATACAGCAAGTTGGTTTAGGTGCACTGAGCACACGGGCAATACAACACGTGAGAACACTGCAACTAGCACAATCAACTGCCTGACAGATTAGGAAGAACTAATCTAACTAAACTCTACAGTGTATAAATATATGTACAACTCCTCAGATGTATATATATTCATTCTCTACACACTGTAGATTTAACTGACTAGCCTGCCTGCTCTATCTAGCTAGAAAAAGCCAATCTCTCTCTCTCTGTCTGAAAATGCAACCAGCGCTGGAACACACTACACAAGGCCGCCCAGCAGGCGGTCTTTTGTAGTGTGGAGCGTGTGCTAAAGCCCTGAGCTTTATGTCTCTCCATTTTTTGCGTGCTGTGATTGGCCAAGTATGCGGGTCATAGTGCATGCTTGGCCAATCATCAGCGCGCAATGCCGCAGTGAATTATGGGTATGGTTTTGTTCGCATTTCGACGAACGGTTGAAGACATACAATGTTCGAGTCAAACATACGTTCGCGTCAAACACAAAGCTCATCCCTACTCTTAAGCAGCTGAAAACAGAGGAAAAATTATCACTTACAAAAAAAAGGGGAAAATATATATTGATGTTTTTTTTTTTTATATTGATACAAACATGTTTTGCATTACATTTCTATTTTAAACTCTATGGGTTGTTTTACAAGGTGATTGTTTACAATAACTTTAAGTAGAGTAGAACAGCACTGCAATATTATAGACTTTTACATTGGGTTCAGGCATATTTGCATAAATGCAGTCTCTGACTCTCTCCTGTAGTATGTCTGCAGTCTCTGACCATCTGTGGTAGTAGTATGTCTGCAGTCTCTAGTCATCTCCTGTAGTATGTCTGCAGTATCTGGCTATCTATTGTAGTATGTCTGCAGTCTCTAGTCATCTCCTGTAGTATTTCTGCAGTCTCTGACCATCTACGGTAGTATGTCTGTAGTCTCTGACCATCTACAGTAGTATGGTATAGTATATATAGTATGTAGTATAGTAGTACAGTACAGACTCTTCTCTATAACTCACAGGTAATCTATGCTGTCTTCAAATTCACCTTTAACTGCACCTTTGTTTTAAACATGCTTACATGGTAATCTATACTGCATTCAAATTATTAACCTCTGTCCATATTACTTCGATTTTTTTTTGTTTTCTTATTGTCCATACCTAAATTATGAGCTGGTTTTATGTTTATAGCCATGATGATCTCCTGCTCTGTTGCTGTATCTTGTCGTCTGTTTTTGGTGTGAGAAGTACGTTTTTTTCAGTCATGTGTTCCTTCTATGCAATCCTGATTGATTAATTGGCAATAATACGCCCACCCCCGACCAGTATACATTTAGACTTCTCTAGGGGATGCCCAATCAGGGGGTTGCACAGGCAGGGATTGCATTGGAAACTATCATCTTGGATAATATTCATATTGGATTAAGTATTGCACTTTGGCTCAGCACTTGCACAGAGTAAATATCCACAGCAGACTTCTGCAGAACACTAAACAGACTACAGGTGACCTGATTCTCAATCAAACTTTCATCTCTCAACCAGCTTCCCTTCAATCTCACCACTCTGTACAATGCCCTCCCTACTTTTCCTTCCAACTTATATAACTACTGTCCAAAAAAAAAAAAAAAGAGAAAGGTTCCCCAGATGGGCTTTTAGGCAGCAAAGTAACAAATTGAGGTATAGTGAGGGTTGTATAAAGCAATATTTATTGCACAATTTCCAAATATTCACATGGGTCAGAGATCATAGAGACAAATGACAAACGGTCAACATTCCTGTATAAAATGTACATAGGTAGTATATATATATAAGGTTGTAACATTGAGCCCCGACGCGTTTCGACCAATTCGGTCTCTTCAGTGGCAAAAGTTCTAAAGAATAAAAATAATAATAATATTGATAAACATTCAGAATGAGTAAAATAACACATAACAGCATATAAGCAGTAAAATGCAATAATGATGTAGTTACCACTGAGACAGGAAATGAGTAGCGTGAGAGACCGCTGTAAGATCTGGGGGGGCCTGAGCTGCCCCCACCTCCCATAGGTGGAGGGGCCCACCCTGGAGAACCTAAAGGAAACCACACACGAAAAGTGCCCCCCCGGGGAGTAACAGAGGGGCAGCCACCTGCAGAAGAACACCCATAGGCCCATAATTAGTAAACATGTTTGTTATAGTAGGAGTACATTGATATATAAATCAATTGCTGGAATAGCAGACAATCAAGTGCGTAGGCACATATAATGAATATATTAGAGTATATAGTAGTACATGGGCTGGGGGCGAATGCCACTGGTTGACATAGCTATGAAGAGTCATAGCATACTAAAGGGTCCTATGGGATTAGGGTATTAGGAGTAATAATTAAATATAATAATGCTGAATTATGCGGTGAATACAGTGAAGAGTGTACACTATTGGGGTGAGTAGTTGCCATATTAGGACAAAAGCAGTGATAAAGTGGGTGTGTGAAATATTGAAAATAGGGGTTGAAGTGAGAAAACAAAAACATGTAAAATTAAAATATATGTTAGAGGTTATGTACAAAAAAATTAATGATACAAATGTACCATTAATCATAAGCACATTAACAGCGCTAAAGTCAGGTTCATACAGATCTCAGAACTTGAAATATGAGTGAACATATCCTGCTTCAAAGAACCATTTTGTAGTACAGAAAAATGCATATAAACGCATGTAATTCTGAAAATCAAGAGCTATATCTTAATCTTAGTAATACACAAGCTTCCGCTAATGTGAAACCAAGTATCAAAAACCCAGGTGCTCAATGACACTAGAAAAGTGTATATACTACAACAAATACATAGGCAATTAAATATAAATAAAGTATTATGCCATTTGGAAAATAAGATGGAAAAAGGATAATAATAATAACTAAAGTCCTTCAGTAAGTCCTATAAATCAAGGTTTGGAGAGCACTTATTTATATAGGTTCTGCCGTTAGGCTTGCATTAATAAATAAACAAAGTTTTTTGCCTCGACGGGATCCCCCAAGAGGAACTCACTCACCAGATAGACGAGTAAGATGTGCAGTCAAAACACTTGCTGTCTCACACTTGTGTAATGTGGCTGGAAGCTCCTCACAGTCTCCACTCATCACTGGCCAGTGTTTAATGTGTTGATCCTCCCATAGGGGATAGTCATGTAAGGAGAGAAAAGGGACTCCACATAGTGTAAAACTGTATTTATTCAACATGGGCTCTCTTCAAAATTACACTTACAGAAATTAAGGTTTAAAATCAGCGCTTTAAAACTAATCTGAGCGGCTCTCACTGTCCTGTCTGACGACCTCCTCCTGACGCCGTGAGTCACGTGACCTGGCCCTGACGCGTTTCGTGATTGGACAGAAGTCTAGGAACGTCTTCAGAGGGCGTGCGTCCTGGACTTCTGTCCAATCACGAAACGCGTCAGGGCCAGGTCACGTGATCTATCTAACCAATCGAGCGAGCAACATCCCGGGACTCACGGCGTCAGGAGGAGGAATCCTCCTGTCAGACAGCACAATGAGAGCCGCTCAGATTAGTTTTTAAGCGCTGATTTTAAACCTAATTTCTGTAAGTGTAATTTTGAAGAGAGCCCATGTTGAATAAATACAGTTTTACACTATGTGGAGTCCCTTTTCTCTCCTTACATGACTATCCACCTACGGGAGGATCAACACATTAAACACTGGCCAGTGATGAGTGGAGACTGTGAGGAGCCTTCCAGCCACATTACACAAGTGTGAGACAGCAAGTGTTTTGACTGCACATCTTACTCGTCTATCTGGTGAGTGAGGTCCTCTTGGGGGATCCCGTCGAGGCAAAAAACTTTTATCTATTTATTAATGCAAGCCTAACGGCAGAACCTATATAATTAAGTTCTCTCCGAACCTTGATTTATAGGACTTACTGAAGGACTTTAGTTATTATTATTATCCTTTTTCCATCTTATTTTCCAAATGGCATATTACTTTATTTATATTTAATTGCCTATGTATTTGTTGTAGTATATACACTTTTCTAGTGTCATTGAGCACCTGGGTTTTTGATACTTGGTTTCACATTAGCGGAAGCTTGTGTATTACTAAGATTAAGATATAGCTCTTGATTTTAAGAATTACATGCGTTTATATGCATTTTTCTGTACTACAAATGGTTCTTTGAAGCAGGATATGTTCACTCATATTTTCAAGTTCTGAGATCTGTATGAACCTGACTTTAGCGCTGTTAATGTGCTTATGATTAATGGTACATTTGTATCATTATTTTTTTTGTACATAACCTCTAACATACATTTTATTTTATAACAGCTGCTTACACTGCTGTCCTTTTTATTTCTTATTTCATTATATTTATTTTTTAGAGACAAAATAATTTTTGTCTTTTCCATTTGTGCGCTTGGTTCAGTGTTATTGGCCAGATCTTTGATCAGGCGTGATTATACTGAGTGTCTGACAATTAAAATATATGGTGGGAAAATATATGTGTATAATGGGAGTGAAAAAGTGGACGAATTGAATAAGTCCCAAAAGAAATAGGGATGGTGGGGTGAA